>OZ037779.1:20383916-20473916 GCA_964035525.1 Porites cylindrica | reverse complement strand
GACAATCTATTGTAAAATAAATTAATCGAATTTTATTCTCCCGAAATTTGCGACCTTTGCCAGAGGATAACTGGTGTGGGTCACACATAATCTGCTTAATTTCTTTGCCAACCTGTTATTAGATTTTAGTAAACAAGTGATTATTTTTGAGCTCGTACGTGCCTCAAGTTACATGATAGAAAATACCACACACCGCCTTCGGATTTTTAACATCATTATCAGACGCAAGCTATTGTCGGTAATGAAAATATTAAAAATATCAAAAGTGTTGAATATCTAACTTTTCTCCAAAGAGGGATAAATAAACCTGAAGAAGGCTGGTATGGCCAGCCGAAGTATTGTTATAAAAAACAAGGCCCGTTGTTCTAAATCAGCTTTGCTGTAGGCTTCGGACTTCTCGTTCTTGTTCTTTATATTTTGGCTGATTTGATCTCTTCTCTAGAGATCCAACGTTTACAACTAGCAGGATCTTCGTCCACGGTTTTTGCAGTTAATTTAATCCTTTATTATATATTATGCCTGATTTACAAATGCTACGAGGGCGGTCTTGCACACTGCAGGCTTTTTAATTGACAATCAGTCGTTTTTGTGCCTGTAATCAACTGAGTTTTGACAACTGGCCAAAACTCTGAAGATGATTTTGAGTAGACGTATAAACGAAGCGGCCCACATCCTCCTGGAAGTATATTTGGCTTTTCCCAAGTCATTAGTGGTAATTTCTTTAATACAATTTAGAACTGAATGTGTGTGTTTCTTGGTGTTGCCGAAACTATATTTGTGATGTGGTTTAGGTATCGCCCTTTTCTCTGACTGACCAAGAAACTAACGGAGACCTTCATCGAAACACCTTACATTACCCAAACTGCTTGTGTTTTGTTTTGAAAATCAGCTATAATAAAGAAAGCTAAAACCTGATGCCAAGAAAAAAGGGACTCGAGAGGTTTCCAGATCTTTTGGAGAGTCAAGCCGTTGATTCTCGCATGGGGGATTTAATGAAATACCGGGAAGTCGGTTTCACTGTCATTCAATTCTTTTTTAATGGCTGTCCAAAAGGCAAAAGGCATTCCCCGGTAATTGTCTCATGATAGAGGAAAGAAGGTTTACCCCTCCCAAATTCCCTTGCGTTTCATGCTTGTGGCAGTGACCGATCGCGTGTGAGACCCCATGTCTCAAGTCTCCCGCTTGCGAACCCAAGTAAAGAAGCTCTTTCACAGGTGACATTTTACGTGAACATAGGCTAAAAGCCCTTGGTACTCCTTTTCAGGGGTGTCTATATGTCCCAGTCGTGAACTATCAGCCACAGAAGGAGAAGTGACGTCCCCGAATTACCCGTCGGATTATCCCGTTAATGCAGATTGCACCCTGGCCATAGACGGTGGAAACAACGTCAAGTTGAAAATAAAGTTTGTCTCTTTTGAAGTTGAAGAGGACGAAGATGGTGAGTTTTAATAAATTTGAGGCAATTAAGATTGCTACACATTGCTTATAATTTGCCCCCATGCAAGTTTTCCCCTATAAGTTTTATTTACCAGACCAGAACAGGGGACTCAGTGAAGGAATTTGGGCACTATTTGCAAAGAAAGCCCGTTTGCTTGGGTACGAGTTATTTCAAGCGTAAACAGACCCATTCATTTTGGTGAAATTGTATTTACACTTATCATGTTTCTACTTTTTGGTCACTGAAATCCCCCTCAGATGGATGATTGACAGCAATGATGCGTACTTGGCTACTATTTATAGCTATTTATGACGTACTTGTATGTCTAGTTGATTTGCGTTGGCCTCAAAATGAAGCTTACTTTATTCCTCCTTGATTGTTCAGGGGATTTTCATTAATTTTTACGGTAGTTTTAAGTATTGGAGAGACTTAGGGTTACGTTTACGACAAACGACAAACGTCAGATTCAAATTGAGAATTTCAATAGAAATAAACAGATAAAACAGTCCAAAACGATTCCAATGCACAAACCTAAAGAGGAACTGTTGATATTTTTGGAAACGTATTGAACAGTAAACGACATGTAAGGGGGAAATTTGGTCACGTACTACAAGTTGACGTTTGCCGTTTCCGTAAACTTGACTCAAAGGTTGTTTACCATTTATAAAAAAATTACGGAAATTTTGGTTTGGAATTTTCTGTCGGTAAGAACGGTACGTGTCATTTACCATTTGCCTGACTTTTCCGGATTGTCGCGCCGCGCTAGACTGGATTCCAGTTACAACATGAAACTAGTACGAAACTCAAGAAACTTGTAAATGGTAAACGAATTTCCGTTCGGAACGTTCCAATCGGGAAAACGGGACTACCTTTTCAGAATTTCCGTTTGTCTCGGGAATTTTCAAGTGGGACCGAACTAAGAAAACGTTTACCATTTACATCCCAACAGGAATTTTCGGGAATTGGTGGTAAACGGTAAACAACCTAAATCTCTCTATTGTTTTAATTTTTCAGATCCAAACGTGTGTAAATTTGATTCCCTAACGATTATTGATGGCCCAAGGTCGTTGAAATACTGTGGGAGGGCACCTCCTCCTGAATATACATCATCAGGAAACAAGATTTCCATACGATTTTCATCGGACGCTTCTTTTCAAATGAGTGGATTCAAAATTTCCTTCAGTACCATCAGAGTGGAGATCCCAGATCGTGAGTAAAACATAGATTTATCGTGTAAATATTCCGTTAAGTTATTTAAGCCTCATTTAAAAGGTAAAAAGGCTTAAAGCAAAAGTTACTAAGCGAAATTGAAGTATCTTTTTTATTTAGTGCTATATGTGGATGTCCACACTACAGGGGCACCCAACAAGAATATAGTTCAAAACCACTTAAACATAGCATTGTTGAACGTATTTTAGCATTTAAACGGTAGATATAGGCATATTTTTATCCCCTAAAAATTTTTCATCTGTGCGGATTTCCTAGCTGAAAGTCTAGTGATGCGAAAATTATAGGGATCAAAACTTACCTTTTCGAAAATTTTAGCTAGAAAAAAGGGTCCCGACAATTGTAGGTGGTCTTTTTAGGGTAAAAATCCGTTAAAAATGGGCAATTATACTATTTTTTAGATGTTCGAAAATCCTAGGAGAGGCAGGCAAGCAACAAAGTTTTCAACAAATGTTCCGAAAATTCTAGATCTCAAATCGTCTTCCGAACAGATATTTTCCGAAAATTGTCGTTGGGTGCCCCTGACACTACTTTAGCCTGCGCAGCAAGCGTTTCGGCGCGAGTTCTTCGAGAAACTTGGGACGAGAGCAAAAAAAAAAAAAAAAAAAAAAACGCGCTATAAATCGACTGGAAACGCTTGCTACGCAGGCTATCACTACTTAGCCCCAACCACCACTGGTATCAGTGTTCAAAACCTCATAAATAAAAATTAAGCTTACTGCCCAATTGAATGCATTGATTTAATCACATGAAATGATCTTTATACCTGCTAAATAAAAATAAATCTAACTACAAATGTCAGAGGAGGCATTTCAACCCAGCCTCTCAAAATGACGTCTGAGGGACGACTGCAGAAATTCCATACTCATGGTCATATCTGGGAAGTACTTCTGATTGGTTGAGGCAAATATATTCCCTCGCTGCACGAAAAGTCAGAAGCACTACCCTGATTGATCTGGGTAATGACACGTTATCAGTACGTATGAAATTTCTTGCGCTCGTTCCTCAGAAGGTGTTAATAATCGCACTTTTTTTTCCATATCTTAGCACCGCCTGGTTCCAGCATATGCCCCACGAGAAACGTTGAGGTTAATCCGGGATCTTCGGTAAACGTGACAGGGGCCTTACACTCGCCAAACTCTCCAAACTTTTATCCTGACAACCAGAATTGCACAGTCACCCTGGATGTTCCTGATAACTACAAGACTGTTGTGTGGTTCGAGAAGTTTTCATTGCAGTGTAAGTAGAGAAAAACCTAGTTGGAGGATATTTCCATATGATTGTGAGCAAAACTGATTGGTTGAACTGAACTGGTTGATTCTTCATTTTATTTCACATTCGCTGTTGTTATATAGCTGGAAATTTCTTCCCAACAGCGCACGCCCCCATTGGTTACTTTGAGATCACATGATGTATATATTATGCATTTCGTGTTGTTTTCCTAGACAATAGGTTCTACGTGGCGTCATACTGTTGGCTTTAAAACAAAGAACCCACTCCATCCTTCGTAGGTAACAAACCGGTGCTAGGCGTTGCTAGGTTGAGTTTCATTGCCATATCAGTTGTTGCTGGGCGCCTTCCGCGGGCTCTGAAAAAAATTAAATTCCACTGTGAAAACGCCGTGAACAATGAAACGGTCTCCCGCCAAAATCTCTGAGCTGGCAACTTTGCAAAATCTATGACGTCAGAGGGTAACCATGCACTGTCACTCGCGAATAGAAGAAGTGTATATTTTCCTGATATACTTTACGATTGCATTCATCCCTTGAGAATACAGAAGCACAATTAATGACACGCTCCCACGTGGATGGCTTTATAGCTCAGTTTATTAGAGCATCGTATGTTTCGGAAATGGAAAGGTCATGGGTTCGAATTCTGATTTATTATAAAGTGGCTTCAAAACTTTTTCTTCGGGTTTACATACGCGATGGCTTATACCGCGAGTGAACGTTCAATGCATGATGACTCCCTCATTTAATTTTGATAAAAGTTACTCGTAAGTGTCTCGTAATCAGTGCCGGATCCATACCTTGAGATAAGAAGGGGGCCCGGTCATCCAGACCCTAAGATAAGGCGGGGGGGGGGGGGGGGGGGGGACCAGTCTCCAAAATTTTTTTCGGCCCTTCGGGCCTCAGTTTGGTCTAAAACTAGGGAGGAGACCCGGGCCCCCCGGACCTCTTCCCTAGATCCGCCACTGGTAATTAGCCCCATTGTAGGAACTGGTATTCGACAGACAGTGAAAAGAAACCAAGATAGGGCTCAATCTGGCCCTTGACTTACTAGCTTTTGAAAGCTAGCTCAGTACTGCCAAGCGTGAATTCACCTTTTTCACTCAGGCATGATAAGTCAGTTGCTATGATCAAAATAAATAAATAAAAATACCAAGTGCAAAAGTAAAAGGGTCATCTGTCTACTCCCCGGTCATCGACCTCTCTCTTTAGGTCTCTCTACAGTCAAAAAGGCATCCGAGTCTGAAGTTTAACGATTGCTAAAATGTAGAAATGTCTTTGCATTTTTCTAGACTCTCCAACGTGTGATTATGACTCCTTAGTCTTGAGTGACGAACTTGACACAACTGCACAGTGCGGTGGAGGTGACGGTCAAATTCCCGCTCGCGTGGAGTTAAAAGGAAAGAAAGTGAAGTTTTCTTTTAAATCAGATGACAGCATCTCAGCTGCTGGATTCCATATGATGTATAACATCACCAGGCTTCAACAAGGTATGAAAAATAACAATAAAAAACTATTAATTTCTATTTTATACCTAGCCTTCTATTTGTTCAGCGTACTCCCCGCTCAAGTTCAAATTTTAGGCCATAAGTGGGTTGTAAACAGGTCACGGTATGTGAAATGGTTTATACTAGATAGCTTTGATAGTAGAAATTAGCCGCCTGCTCTATAGTGCCGATATTTCATTGCTAAAACCAGCCAATCAAAATTAATGTTCTTTCATTATAAAAATACCCCTAGTTTTTATCATCGTAATTAACCCACGCCCACGTGCCCACTCGTCTGCGTTATCTTGTTCACACACAACGTGCGCTAGATGAAGAAATCTTTTAAAAGATGTTCTAATAACAGGATTGGGTCAGAGATGAGCAAGTGGTTAGTGATTTTGACCGAAACTTTCGAAGCAAACAGTCACCCTAATATATGACTCATATTTCAGAGTGACTGTTTGCTTAAAAAAAAAAACTTTCTGCTTTCCCTTCCCACTGCCAGAGCGCTCTCCTCAGCAAAGGGAAATAATCCAAACCTTAGAGAAACTGGAGAGTGAATAAACAACAACAATAACAAAAACGGGAAAAGTCAAGCTTATATCTTCTTGTCTGTTTTAAGTCTCTACATTTTATTGCATTTGTGCGCACACCCAAACGAAAAACGATCCATTTTTCCACCCCAACTGTCTGGAAACAAGTTTATTTAGTTGTCAAATCTGAAACAAGCAACCAAATATGTGGATAATTCTTTGTCATTTTTTTATAATCGGCCTCAGCACTTTCAACATCAGCTTATTGAGAATTCTCGAGGTCAATATTCACGTAATGAAATTTTTACACTTATGCATTAAATTACTTGAAAATTTCATGATTTTTTTTTATTGAATGGTAGGTCGATGCGCGTGTACCGAAGGTTTATCTTACATCACCATAAGTAACTACAAGTCAAGAAACAATCGTAGGCAAGATGACATCCGGTTTGAGTTTAAGAGTTCCCAGTCTAGTGGAATGATTATGTACGCTAAAGGAAGACACAGGGACTATATTTACGTTGCGTACAAAGACAGCAGGGTTTTTATGTTCCACATCGATCTGGGGACAGGTAGGAGAGTTGTTGGAAGTTTCCCCTTTTAACCCCTTTATCTACCTGTCAGTGAAGCAGGGTTCAATTCTTGTTAAAATGTGGTTACAACTTTTGGCTCTATGTGGACGAAGTGAATTGAAAGGACTTTGGCAGTGGTTTTAAATGGTATTCCCCAAAGATGAAATTTAGAAATTTTGTTGAATTTTGACTTTGGGAGTTTTGTTCGTGAAATGCTTGAAGTAGATGTAACATGTTGCCCCAAGATCGTTCAACACTGATTTTTCCAATATTTGGTCAGGATGTACGTGGACTATTGTTTCAATATTGAATGACAAAAATTTTCCAAATAGCATCTAATGCTGAAAAAAGAAATTATATATATAATGCAAGATTACAATATTATCGCAAACCGTGGAAGCTGATTCAAACTGTGTTTCATTCAAAGTCAAAGTTTAAAAACCCTTACAGTCAAAAACTACAAGCTAAAGGCAAAATAATTTAAGACAAAAAAAATACCACAGTCACATTAATTTTAAAACGCACACCTAAAAAGATCAGTTTTCAGTTGTCTTTTAAAAATGTCCCATAATCCAGCATCCCTAATATGCTGAGGAAGACTGTACTGTTCCAAAGAACCGGCGCAGTAACAGAAAAAACACGACTGCATAACTATGTATATTACCCCCAGGCTCAGCACGGTAAGTAGCCTTTGGTTGAAACCTTGCTTTTCTTTTCTTTCATATGCGAAAAAGGAGAAGCAAAGTTGGAGACAACGAACGTCACACTAAACGACAACAGGTGGCATAAAGTTCATTTGACACGTGTTGATCGTACTGTAATTGTCACAATTGATGATGGAGCTGCACGCTGTAAGTAACGTGCGTTTTTAAGCTACGGTATAAAAGGGTAGCAAAAACCTGCAACTTGTTTTGCAACATTGCTGTTAAACGAGTTGAATAGCGATGTTGCGCGTTTTACTACCCACCAATCAAACCTGCCTTCAGAGAACAAATCAGGTCGTTGCAGGCTCCGAAACAAAAGTCTGAGTATTCACGCAGGTTGCAACGACCTGATTTGTAGGAAGACAGGTTTGAATTGTAGGTGGTAAAACGTGCAACATCGCTTTTCAACTCGTTTTAGTGCAGCGATGTTGCAAAACATAAGTTGCACGTTTTTATCGTCCGTTTTATCGTACCTTTTGATTAATATATACCCCAACGTCGCGCATTCTCATTGGCTGCTGGCAAGGGACACATGATATGACGTAACATGTAGCTTGCGGTTTTGTGTGGGTTCACAAACAAACTAGTGAGCGGCAAGCCGAGAGGATCGCCGCTCGTTCGCGGGATTTCACGGCTTCGTCGCCCACGTAGCTTGTTTGCGTGCCCGCCCGAACAAAATCGTCCTTTTTATACGCAGGCTTGACGTAACAATAACAATTTTGCCCATACATGAAAGAAAAGAACATGCCCTGAACGGCCAGAAAAGTTTGAAAGACCGTAGAAAAGCTGTAAACAGAGTTATTTCAAAAATGAAATGTTTCAGTCAAGCTGAGCAGACAGATTCTGAAGGACAGATTCTACGTTTTTTTATTATTTCAGTGACTGGGAGGACTCCCGGAGGGTTTAACCGCTTAGACATACCTTCTTCAAGGGCTTACTTCCTTGGCGCGCCAACAAACCAGAATCTCTTGTCAAATTTCATTGGCTGCATCCGGGATTTCACTGTTGATGGATATGAGCCTATCACAAACGCCTGGGCCAGAAAGCCGGATTACAATATAGTGCGAAGGGGGTCTATGAGACTCTGCAGTTCATCTGATGAGACGCGATAACCAACAGTCTGACGAATGATCAGTCAATCATATAGGATATTGACCTTGTACAACAAGAAATGGATTATAATTCCTGACGTTTTTGAGCTTGGTTTTCTGTTTTAGAAAAAGGAGGCAATGATTTAGGTACCAGCGGAAAATTTAACGATTTTCTTCTAATACTAAAAAATAGGATTAACTTTCAGGTACTAATCTTCTATTCCAGCTTAAATTTTTAACTAAGAACCAAAAAAAAGATGAAACAATCATAGATCTTTTAGTAGCGTAGTTACGCGATTATGTATAAATTACGTTCTGGTAAATCTGGGCTCTTATATAAGGTACACCGCTGTTGCTCAGTCATGATAAGAGCTGGTTTTTTCACTCCGGAAGGGGGGTGTAACCTCCTATAAAAGTGACGGGGGTGCTTGTCGAAAAGGTACCAGAATCTTGTTTTATGGGCGTGTCCCAAATTCATTTCCACCTTTAAGAGATACCAATTCAAAACTATATAACTGGCACTGCAAATCTTAATAGTGATAAAGATAACTTTCGAACCCCTTCTTCTCAAGGAATTTTTGAAAGTATTGCCATAAATCTTTATCCTAATAAAACGTATCATCTCTGGCAGCGGTCATTTTAGGTTTTAGCACCCTAAGCGGTACCAATTCACAAATTTAAACCCCTAAAAGGTTTTAGCACCCTAAGCGGTACCAGTCCACAAATTTAAACCCCTAAAAGGTACGACCAGCACCCCCGTCACTTTTATAGGGGAGTACTCCCCGGGGTTTTTACCTAGTTTCGTGCATGCATCCACATAGCCTGTTCCAGGCTCTTAGATAGTCGGGGCCACTGAATTGAAAAAGCGCGAACACGAAAATAAAACGAGAGGAAACTGGGTCCGTCGATATTTGTGGATACTTTACTTCAGGTCGGGGCTGACCTTGTGTCGAATTTTTCTTAAATACTTTCTACAGCCGGCGTCTAATAAGTTGTGACTCTTTCTCCTTGAAGGATAATTCGGTCTATTTTTCCCTCACTATCTACTGCCGCACAATCCCCTTAAAGCAACGTTGTGCTGTTGAGTCAAGCGTGAAGTCAACAGTATAGTGCACAAAGTAGCATTAGCCGTGCGGTGGAGGTAGTCTTCCTACATTGTGTTGTTCAATACCAAAGTATCCGACTGTACTAATAACCTAGCTCATGAATATTTTTAGCTGACTTCTCTTTTTATCATTTTAAACATGATAACTTCACTTAATTACCTTATGAGATGGCTTGTAAACAATTAACTAAGATTATATTTGTAAATGTTGTATTTTTTATTATAAATATGTTACAGATAAAAATAAAAAGCATGTATTTTCTATTATGCGCCTTACCTTAATGACAGTCATGTGATATTATTAAACGCAAGCAGACTAGTAAATGTCCACATATACTCGAAACCAGAACCATCGGGTCCTTGATTTTTTTAATTGTATGGAAGAAAAGGATCGCTATTGATTCCCTCGGCCTGATGTCTATATTTTTCAAGGTCAGGATTACTTACATTGCTGACGAGTAGATAAAAATTTTCCAGGCAGGCAAAGTAAGCTATGTAGAATTTCTGCAAAACATATGCGAGTTCCACGGTGTTTTCAGGATATGAATTGAGTTTATTCTTGCCGATTTTTTTTTTTAAGAAAGGAGTTCATACCCATCCAGTGGCATTTTGCATATTCTTCAGTGGCATATCCAGACCTTCAGAAAAGGGGAGCGGGGGGTGGTCTAAAAAAAAATTGTTTCCAGCTCTTCGGGCCTCAGGTCTAAAAATAAGGGGGGGAGGCAGGCCCCACGGGCCCCTCCCCTGGATCTACCACTGTTCTTGCTACAGTTTAGGGTCAGTGAATCTGCAATTGCATGTTCGCATAAGAGTGTGAGATCCTCTGCTCTTTTCTAATGCGCTGTACTGCCAAAACAGCTTACATGAGCTGAGCCAATGCGCACAGGTTTTGTGTGACATCGTCCATCAGCATCAGCATATGAGGCTACAAGCAGATGGAATGAAATTCAGTTCTTCAAACACCGACTAAAAATCTACTAGAATTCTATAATTGCAAATTTTTTATCCTGACTGGCTTGTGGTAGTGACTTTCTATCACGTCACTGACAGTAGGTAGAGAAGCCAAGTTTTCGTCACTTGACATTAAAGGTGGCAACAATAGCTTGTGTAGCAGGCGCCTGTTTTGTTAGGGTGATGTCGCACAGTTTATAAAAACCAACCAAAACACTAACCAGCACCTGCCATACAGGCTATAGCAGCAATATTTATTATTTTTACAACAGAATACTAACAGATTTTTACCAACTAGCAATAATAAGAATTGGTATTAGGAGTCTCACTCTATCATTTTTGATATTTGAGATTGCCCAGAAGTCTCACTAATAAAATAATATTATTATATTGTTAGTTATGATAGGGGCTACTTTGATACATTACTACCTAGCTGACTTGATTCAAACACTGATCATAACCCTTTAAGCCCCAATGTCCACATATAAATTCTCCATACTGATCTTCATACATTTCTTTAAAGAATTAGTTGAGAGAGTTTAATAACAGATCAAAGCATTTTCTCTTTAGTGATCATTTTATTGACTCTCATAACCATTCCTCTTGGCAACATGTGGATATTGTTAGGAGAAAATTATTGTTGGTCACTATTGGGACTTAAGGGTTAATAACCTAAATTGTTAGTATTAATTACTTTAATCTTTCCAAAAAGTGCTGTGGAATGCCCAGGTCAATTACATCAGGGATGGTTATTATTTTGTTGCGAAAGCAATCAGTCACAGCTTCCCAAGACCTCTCAGCAAGGGAGGGAAGTGTCAACCATAGTTTAAAAATGTCATTTGATCTGGTGTCATCATTGGAATTAAGAGTCTTGACGCCACCGAACACATACATACAGCCTGATGGTGTCACTGTAGCTGAGTGAAAGTAAACTGGATAAGGAAGAACCTGTGGGACAAAAAGGTACAAATTGAAGTGAAAAACTAAAGGCATAGGAAACAGGAGACATCTGACTGTTCAAAGGCAGAACAGATCTTCTGTATCTTGTTTGTTGTTGTTTCTTTGTATCTAATGGCTGGTTAGCCTTATGGCATCATATAGTTCAAATTAGCAATGTGCAAGGAATGGGATCGTTCAAACAGGGATATGTTTTCTGAGGTTTAGCTTCATATTTTACTGGTACAGCTGTTAAAGTGCCTATTCTTGAAAATGCATGTTGGACTAGCAAATTGGCAATTGGGCCTAGATGAACTAGCCTGCGAATAAAACTCCCTCTCATAAAACTGTAGCTTTCTGTATGAGTGAGGTCTGCTTTTGCTTTTCGATCCAAAATATTCCATACTAAAGATCTAAACCTCTCCAGAATCTAGCCTGCCAGAGAGCTCACTTGTGCAAGTTTAGCGAAAATTTTTTGACCACGGAGCCTTCAGGGCGTGAGAATAATGGGGCAAGGAAAAACTTTTCCTGACCCAATTCTTCTTGTGCGCCGCAAAACATTTTCCCTGAACTCATCCAAGTAAGCCTGCTCACAGGCTATCGAGAATCTGCATGCTGATAAACCAATACTACCTGTAAGTGCAAATAACATCCTAAAACCAAACGATAACCAGTTTTCAGAGGCAAATTAAATTTCAAACTTCAAGCTCCTTCAAGCTATATTTCCTTCGTGGTTTTCTTTGCTTAGAGGGGGAATGAAAAATTTTGTTCTTAAAATTGTCATAATGGTAAAAAAAAAGCTTTTCCTGTTTGAATACTTCATTTTCAGTTTTTATCAAAAATGAAACAGTGGGTTTCTAGTTTCCTGTACTAGCCTAACTGTAAAAAGGTAGAACTTCTGAAAAGTTCTAAATCAGTTACCAGGACTTAAGTAATGAAATTAAAATCTAAAGTGGAAGTTATGAATTGGCCCTTTTTGATCAGTGCAGTCTATGGTTCTATTGTTTTCATAGATATTGGTTGGTTTTCAGCAGGCCCTAATGATCCCCACAGACTAAGCTAGCCAAACAAATTATGGTTGAGGGCAACGATCCAACGTATCGCATGTGTGTGCTATGATTCCCAAATACTGTTATAATTCTAATTTGACCAATATCAATACATGGCCATTCCTGGCTTGTGGTAAGTATTACTGGCATTCACTTGTCTTCTCTATCTGCCTTGGACATCTAAACTGGAATCATGTTGCATGTTAGGTACAATGGAACCTTACAATCTTTTGATTGCGAAGGGGATGGACCACAAGTCATTCAAATTTGCTTTTCATAAATACCTGCGGTAGTTTTTTCCACTGAAAAGTTGACAGATTCAGACTCCATATATCATCAAATATGTTAACTCCATCATAACCACCGCATATGTAAACAATCGAATTAAAAATCACACAACCATGACATCTTCTCCGCTTTGGGAAGCCATGAGTTTTGCAGGGGTAGCAAACATGGTCGTTCCATCGCTTGCTACCAAAACAGAATGACTGAATCTTGTCGAGTTGGAAAAATTCCACGGGATCTCGACTTGTCATTCCACCGCCGATAACATAAAACCTTTCGTGATCGCAAACAGATTCATGTCGATATCGTGGAATCGGTGGATTTTCACACCTAACGTAATCCCATGTGTGTTTCAGTAAGCTATAACGATACAAATATGAGTTAAACTCCAGACCTGTTGTTCCTCCGAAAACATAAAGATCTTTGTCGGAGGACAAAACCATACTCTGTCCATAACCAGCTATCGGCGAAATATCCTCTCCATCACTTTCCGCCTTTTCAGAATACCTTTCTGAGAGATCAAACCAATGACGTTTTTTCAGGAAACAAATATGAAGCTTTTTGCTATTACACAAACCAAAAGGCACTCCAGACCCGCCAAAAACAATCAGATTTCCTCTGTGTAAAACAACGCAACTTGACGCAACTTCGTTTGGAAAGGGACCAGTGGTTTCAAGAAAGTGCCACGTTTTAGTAGCAATATTGAATCGCCACAACTCCCGAAATAGGTTATCAGCGAAGTGCGGAGAGTAACCACCAAATACATAGATATTTCCATCGTCAGCCGCACATCTATGACCACTTCTTGGATCAGGGATTTGAGAAGAGTGACACGGAACAACTGTTTTTACATCACAGGAAGCCATCTTGGCACCTTGTGATGATTACAAAGCATTCTGGGAAAAAACATCGCGACTTCCTCTCCCTCTCTCCGAAATATTTTTGTACACGAAATTTTTAAAAACGATGGTAAAATAATATTGGGGTGACAATTTTTTTTTCAACTTTCCTGCATTTTTTCAAACAGATTATGTTTCATTGTGTAGGCCCGCAGTTTATTTCAAAGATATCAAAGCCCTCGATTCAGTCTTGATTTCAAATTTTCTGACCCGCACCCCCTCCCCGTTAGTAATTGGTTTGTCCATCGTTACCAAGATGGCGGCAGATTTGAGTCCAGCAGAAAAAGAAACTCTTGAAGCGCTTTTACAGGTAAAACTTGGATAAATTAAGTTGGTTTTAACACCGATATTATGTAGGGAAAAAATGTTTTTCCTAAAATGTTGTAGAAAATAATAAACAATCGCAGTAGTACCATTCATGTGCTTTGTGCTGTGGCAGGGCATTACATTAACTGGCAGCATGGCAACATCCAGTGTAGGCTTCATTAATTACTGTATGCTTGGGCACATTGATTTCATGTCTTATTTTTCGAGTGTATTGTTTAAGGGCTTGCTGATTACGCATAGTTTTTAAGTTTTAATATGCTATTTTCGATGATGATGTTCAGTTGTTGATGATAGTGATAGCCAGTTTACAGGGTTTACAGACGTGTCTTCTTATGGGAGACCCTGAATAGTTGTTGTTGTTTAGCTTATCTGTTGCATCTACTAGTTAGTCATTAAATTGTTTCATGTGTTTTCGTTTTTTTACCCATATTTATGCCAGAGCCTTCAAAGAGATATCAACTGTCTGGCAGATGACAACAGAGGTACAAGAAAGCGAGCCCTGGAGAAGATTAGCAAAGAAGTTTTTTCAAAGAAGTCAAAGTTATCTGCTTCAGTAATGAAAACTGTTTTTGAAGAAATTTTAAAGCCTGTTTTGAAGCTGTTTTCAGACCCAACTGAAAAATGCAGAGAGCTTTCTTTACAGATGGTTACTGAGTAAGTTTATGGTGAACTTGTCCGAAAACTATAAGCAGACATGAAAATTTGGTGCGTGGTTGTTTTGCTGTACCATGAAATCGATTGGCTGCAAAGCATTTTTCTTTTCACTACATCAACTGCTCAAAAAAGAGTTGATTCACTTCAAAGCATACAGGCAACTCTCTTGTAAGCGACCACCCTTGGTGCACAAAAAAGTGTTTGCTTACGGGAGGTGGTCCTCTATGGGAAAACTCAAGGAAGTAAGCTTAAACTGAACTGATTAATGTAACTGCTTAAAATTATTACCTTACATCTCAAAATTAGGTAAATAGACTTGTAACTGGCAATGATGTTTCATATCTAGTAGTGCTTGAAACATTTTGAAACTTAAATGAAGATATGAACGTCGCAGTGGTAATTTCAATTTAAGAAATTACAAATTAACCTGAAAAAAAAACTTGGGACTCCAGCGGGATTCAAACCCATGGCCTCTGCGTTAGCACGGCAACGCTCTACCAACTGAGCTACAAAGACCCATACATTGTATCATCGTTACAATCCACCTTTTTACTTACACTCATCTTTTTTGTAAGTCAACTGCTATAATCTATCAATAGGCTTGGTCAGCACTACCGGAAAACTGACCTTTCTTTTTGTTTAGAGGAATGGTTTTGTAACAGTTATATGTGAACATACATGGTGGTTGCTTGTGGGAAACAGAAAACAATTTCTGGTTTAAAAGGTGGTTGCTGTGAGAGAGTTGAATGTATTTACTTTGAGATGATTTTTTGTTCTACCTAATCATGAAGTTTCTCAGCTATTGTAGCCAAGTTGATGCCCCTGTACAGTTTGACTAGTCGAAGCAAATCCAAAATGTCAAATTAACACAACAACTTGTCTTCTGTCCCTGTTGAACTTTCTTAATTAATCTTCTTTTGATTTTCTAATTTTTAAACCAGGCAAAAAGATTAATGCCTGCCTTGATGCTTTACCTTTACCACTCTAGATTTGCTAAGCAAGTGGCGGACATGTCCCAGTTTCTTCCATATGTAATTCCAGCAGTGGTCCAAAGACTAGGCCAGCCAGAATTAGTTGAGCCTTGTGAAGAAATTAGACTTACTACGGTGGAAATGTTGCTCTCTGTTATTGAGATATGTGGTGAAAAAGTTGGTGTATATATCGATGACTTGATAAAAATACTTCAGAGAACTCTTGTTGATCCATTTCATGATGTAAGAAAGGTAAGAAAGATTTGGGATTTAATTGTTTGCACAGGCTGCCCATCAACCCTCACAGGCTCACCCCATTTTATAAATTAAGAAACACTGACCAGGCCTGTTATTGCTGCCGCAGTGAGTGAGCCTGAAGCAAACAAACGAGGCAGCTCTCTAATCAGCAAAAAAATTACATTATAGGGGCATTCAATCACTTTTTCTTGCCAAACTCAAGGAATTGTGCACAATGGACTCGCAAGGAATTGTGGTTATGTGCGAATGGAAGATCTAGGATGCACAGTAGACTCGCAAGGAATTGTGGTTATGGGAGATTTAGAATGTGCAGTGGATCACCATGTGCTTTCTTCTCACACTGATTTTCAACTGCAATTTGAATAATTTGCAATCTCGTTAAAGTACGTATAGAAACAAAAGGTCTAATTAGCAAACAAACAATTTTGCATGTGCTGCATACTTTTGCAGTTGGCCGACACTTGTCGATCGAGAACTGAAGGCATTCATTATGAATTAATTATTGCTGATGCCAAGGCAGAATGAAAGCAAAGTTCGAAACCTCTGTACATTTGGGTTGGTTTTCAGAAAACAGAACACGCTCAAGACCAGCAAAATAGCGTAGCATATGGGCAATGAAATAGCCTCACTGGAGCAGGCAGCCATTTTATATCTTTCAAGCATATTTTCACAAAATGCAATATTTTATATATAAATCAGTTTTATTATTTGCTGAGGCTATATGGCCGGTAACTGGTCAAGATTTACAAAACACTAAATGACCAGCAATCCGATATTTTAAGTATAGTGATTGGGGTTAAGCACTGACAATACTGATCAGGGTTAAGCACTGAAAATACTATTAGGGTTAAGCACTAACCATACTGATTAGGGTTAAGCCCTGAGAATAGCAGAGCTATTTATACAAGAAAACTAAAACATTAATGTATGATAATGTATGATAAGCTAAACTTTATCAAATTTAGACAGCAGGTTGACTTCATTAATAGCAAAGAGACGTTTTGGTTTTGTTTATACCTGTAGGAAAGTTGTCGATGCACAAATGTTTTAGCTGCAGCTGTTCCTGAGCAGTTTTATTTCCAAGCCAACTCACTTGTGACTCCTCTTCTAAAGTCTCTATCTCATCAACATTCTAAAGTCAGAGTTTCTTGTATACAGGTAAGAAATTATTACTGTGTAGATAATGTAACATGATTTTCAACTCTGTGGTGTTTTTCAGTTGTTACATTTTCCAGTCCTGGGCACTAAAATGGGTCTTTTTAGACATGGTGGTCCAGACATGCACTGACAAAGGTTGCATAGGATAATTTCTATTATGTAGCAAGGTGTTTGTAAAATAATAGTTCTTATTATATAAACTGCAGTATTTTACAAGGATTTCTACCACCGAGAAATGTGGTATCTGAACACACGTAAAAATACGATATTTTTACATGTGAAGATATCGATAATTTCACTGACATCAGGTTTGTCTCTTAAATTGGACTTAAATTCGTTGGTGTATCATCGAAACATCTTCGGGTCTTCCTTGAAAGTGCTCGGCAATCTTCGGAAATCATCGGACATCTTCGGAAATTTTTGGAAATTCTCGGAAAATGTTCGGGAACGTTCATCTGGTCTTCGGGACAATTTGAAAAATCTTCGGAAATCTTCGGAAGGTGGTCAGAAATCTTCGGAAAATCATCAAAAACGCCGTCATCAGTATGTTTATATAATAAACAGAATAATACATGGACGCTTGGACATATGGAATTTATCTTCTCGTGTTCACATTCGATATCTCACTCGTTCGCTGCGCTCACTCGTTCGATATCAATGTGAACACTCAAAGATAAATTCCATATCTCCGCGCGACCATGTATTATTCTCTATTTGTTTTTTTTGTTTAATCCTTCAGTTTTTGTTGATTTGAAATCCTGCAGAACAAATAAGCAACCCTTTCAAATATGTGCCCCCTAGTTTTCTTAAGTCAGAAAATTAAATATCTTTCAGGATTAATTTACAGTTTTAGACCTAAAATTTTGATTGACAGACAGTGTGTACACTTTTTCATTGTCATTGCTGTCTCCAGACGTTAGGTATTGTCATTAGCTATGGAGATGGCAAAAATGTGGATGATGTAGTTTCACATCTTGCCCAGAGAACATTTGACAGTGCACCAACAGTGAGAGCAGCTTTGACTGGTGTTGTTGGTGACTGGTTGTTAAATCTTCGTGACAGGTGAAAAAATAATATAGGAAGTTAGTACAGTGTACATGTACAGTTATTTTCAAAGAAAAGTGGAATAGATGGTGAGTCAAACATGTACACTCTCTTGGTTCATAATCACTCCCTTACTTTGAAGACTGAATACAGCAGCACTGCTGCTATGTTTGTACTCTAACAGCACCAGGGAGCTTGGGGCAACTAACTTTTGATTTTGGGAAACTTCAAAATCTTACTCACACATGGTTTGCACGTCCTGGAATACTCCTAGAAAAACTGCTAGGTCCTTGAAAAGTCCTTAAAAACTGTTTTTCTTCTTGAAAACTCCTTGAATTTGAAGAAGCAGTACTTGAATTGTATTAAAACCCATTGAACTCTTGAGACTACAACAAAATAAGTTCATGTTTGACTTCAAAAGAGTGAAGGAATTGCTGAGAAACACATTTGAAGTCTCGAAAATGATGAGAAACTTTCTTTGTCAGGGCAATTCAGTGTTTCTTTAATAATCAAAGTATCTAAGTAACTGCATCCTTAATGGAGTTTCCCATTGCAAGTGTATTCATCAGTCAATCAGCCCCACTCTTAGCAAACAAAACCACAGCTGCTTGAGGGAGCTTGAAGCATGAAATTTATTCAAAATTTATTTGCATCTTTTTGTACTTACAGGTTTTGGTTTGTTGGCATGACTGTGCAAAATATGTAATATTTGTGACAAAATAATGTGTGCACCTGAGAAAAGTAAATGCTTGAATTTTCTTATTAAGTACTTGAAAATTTCTGGAAAAGTTCTTGAATAAAAGTTTATGAAACCTTTATGAACCATGGTACATTGTGTTTAAGACAAAAATTTGTTGGGCACCCAAGACGTCATATATGGAATCCTTTAGGTAATCTAATCTTTTTTAGAGTGTAGCAAAGTCCAGTCAGGGCACTACACTTAGTCCAAATCATGTTGTTAAGGCTTTCTGAAAGTCAGCTACTTCCAGAGGCCAGATGGAGTTGTCTGGCTTTTAAGTAACACTCACTTTTTATGCCCTGGAAACTTTTACTCCACTATCTTGGACCGTTCAAATAAATCTAAATTGACATATTACGTGGATTTGACCGAAAAATCTGTGCTCCATCCTTTCATCAGAACAGAAAATCCCTAAACATGTGATGGAGCCCTTCAACTGATTCTTATTTGGCTTTTTTCAAACCTCTTTCTTAATTTATGTTTTATATACATTAGGTGTCTATGTATATGTCAAAGTTATATTCAGGTTAAAATTTTTTTTAACCCAGGTTGATTCTCAATTTCCTTTTTCTAGGGCTAGGAGACAAAGGAAATTGAGAATCAACCTAGCAGGTTAAAAAATTTTAACCTGAATATAATTTTGACATGTAACATTTACTAATACTATTATTGGAAAACTTATCAGTCACATTGTTATTTGTAGATATTCATATTTCCATAAGTTACTGCCATTATTGATGACAGGCTTGTCTGATGAAATGCCTGATATTCAGAAGCAGGCAAGACAGCTCATGGACAA
Source organism: Porites cylindrica (assembly GCA_964035525.1). Taxonomy (NCBI): domain Eukaryota; kingdom Metazoa; phylum Cnidaria; class Anthozoa; order Scleractinia; family Poritidae; genus Porites; species Porites cylindrica. The sequence continues at coordinate 20,454,460 of OZ037779.1, read as the reverse complement.
GGTAATAAAAATGCTTCTTATTATGTGACAAGTATCAGTCATTAACCCATTCACACCCAGTTTAGCTGCCTGTAAATGCCTGAGTGAAAAGTCTCTTATGTATAGCCTGTGTAGTAGGTGCTTGGAAGTAATACACAAGAAAAGAAAGGTGCATGTGATGGAGACACACGCACCCCATTCTTTCTTGTACCCATTATTTCCAAGCACCTGCTACACAGGCTACTAACACGACAGAGGCACATGCACGCCATTTGCGATTCTTTCTTGTGCCCATTATTTCCTAGTGCCTACTACACAGGCTACTGTCTTATGTACTACTGGTATGCACCATGTAATGATTGGGATCTTTTTGGGCGAGATTCAGCCACAACAAGTAGGCCAGAGACAACATAAAATCATGTGACTTTGACACAAAAATGAAAATGAGTATTGTGTTCCACTAATCCCTGTACTTTTCTTAGGATATTTTTAAGGGTTTTGAAGCTTAGCATTAATCTCCCAGCAAAAGTAAGAAAAGGGAAGAGAATAAAAAAAAGTGATGAGGAGAGAAAGTGAAAGATGTTAAAATATCTCCCATAACTGCAAAATAAAAAAATAAAGATACATGCGCACTTGGTCTTGTATGACAGGTGGGTGAACAGTTTGCAGCGGAGAATGAAGATGATTTAAAAGACAAAATAGATTTTGAGGAAACTCCAGATTACAAGCTTTCAACAGGTAACGTTACTTAAACAATAAATGCCATGCTTCTCAGAGACATTAGTTTTACAGTCTGGAAATTTATAGACTTTAAGAAGTACCTCATTTTCTTCAGTTATAGTAGAACAGGCGAGATACGCAGCACATGAAGAAGGTGATACCTGAAGAGTGTCACCTTCCTGAAGGGCGGTAATTTTCACGCGTGGTCTCGCATTCTGCTCATTTCACTATCCCAGGAAGAAATGAGACTAATAATGACTAATGTTTTAGGCTAGGAAAATTATCGAGAATTTTTGCTTTGTTGTGCTATGCTTTTTTCATTCCATAGGTATGACTCGCCCCAGTCTGGGATGCAGGATTTTAGTTCAAAGAAATTTGTCTAAGATTTTACCTGCTGCACTACGAGACATGGCTGACTGGACTGCTGACACAAGAGTTAAGGTTGTTTGGCAATTTTTTTGATGTGAACTTTTTGATGATTAACTAACTGCATATCTCTTTGAACTGCATAATGATTTACTGAATTTTATTAAGAAGATGAAACTGAGCTAAACTGAACGGTAAAACTGTGACTGAACTAATTTTGGGTATTTTCAATGTATGTACAAGTAAGAAAAAACGTGCTGAAGAGTGTGATTCTTTGTTGTCGCCCTAATCTCTTTTAATCAATGAACACTCGGTGAAGATCGCACTAACATTGCAAGTCAACAAACTTGTCTCACTTTTGATGGCTTCCATAAGCATTGCAAACAACAAATCAGAACATAAGATGTTTTAATTGCGGCGTTGTGCATTTCAACAAGGTTTCATCCCAGTTCCTTTGAAATTGCCTTCCAAACAGCTTGGTTCTCTGTGTGAGGAAAGTTTTTGCAAACACGCCAATCTTTGAAACCGTTGCTGAAAAAACAGCCGTCATTTCGCGACCGCACCGTGCCACTGGTTTCCCAGCAAAATAACATCCGAGGAACGAACTCAGAAATTCCATACTGATGACGTGTCTTTATCCAGGTCTGGGTAGTGCTTCTGATTGGTTGAGGGATGACCATTGAGACGCACTACCTAGATTTGCACTCGTTCTTCAGATGTCATTTCGCTCGGAAACCAGTAGTGGCGTCGCAAAATGTCGACCGTTTTCTTAGGCTGGCTGAAATGTGGCGGTAGTGGCGGGATCTGCTCTGTAAAATTGTGACACCTGTACTAACAGAGCTGCGATTTTCCCCTTCCTCAGGCTTCTTCTTTAGTTTATTTCTTGCTATTTTATGCTGAGGACCACACAACTCAACACATGGAAACACTGTTACAAGGGCTGTATAAAGCTAGTCAGGATGAAAATGAGCAAGTTGTTAAACAGGTAACACCTTATATCCTTCAATCAGCTAACTTTCCATTATAAGTCGAAACTGAAACAAAAAGAGTTGGCTTGGATTTAGTTACGTTAATTTTTGCTGAGTATGTGCCGCTGGCCTCTCAGAACACCTTTCCCATTTTTGTCTATCCTGTGGCCAAATAAAGACCCCATCTTAGTCACTTTTGGGAGAATGTAATTTTCGCGATTCCAACTTGGTAACTTTCTTTTTATGCATATAACTTATAAAGCCTTTTAACTAGGTCATCCTGAAATTTTATTGACACATTGGTTAACTTTAATGAAGTAAAAATCTTCCCATTTTTAAATCCCTACCAGTACCTACCTGAATTTTCTGATCCCCCAAATCCCGAAAATGTGCGATCCCATTCTAGTAACTCTAATGAAAGTACAGCCCCATTATATTCAATGCAGTCGTGGAAATGCGACCCGGTCCAGCGGCACATCCCCATTAGCCTATTACTAGGAATTACTTCCCTCCCCCCCCCCACCACGCCCTCGCGGAGAAAAATGATCTCTAGGGGGTTTATTTTGCTTGTAAGCGAACAGGTGTATAGGGAGTTTGTTGAATAACAAATTTAGTGCACCAGTTTTCTTCGTAGGGAAACATTTCTCTTCGACAGTCAGTTTTTGACATAAAGGTTTAAGGAAATAATAACAAAAAAACTTTCTTATATAACAAGCAGATTTATATTGGTTTCCTAATTGAAATTAGCCCAGGCACTGTATTTGGGGTAAAAATCGTAACTCCCTTTCCCTTGTTATTTTAATTTCAAATATTGATAGTTTATGCGTTACTCTACCAAGGTTGTATCAAGTGCGGAGCTGGTTGGTAGTTTCGTTGATCCAGCAGTGTTTTGCAAGTTAGCTCTCCCTCATCTCAAGTCTGCAGCAGGCAGTTCTACTACTGGTTGCAGTAGTTGTTTGTTGATTCTTGCAGCATTGATAAGGGGTTGTAATCCAAAGCTCCTTAAACCTCTTCTAAAGGTAAGTTCCTGCAATCCTCTGACCTCGCAAACGTTCTCAGGGCTTCGTCATGTGTTCCTCCTTTACGAATGATTTACCTGCAGGAACTTAGCCTCTCATGGAGATGTTCTTAGGTCTTCTCAATCGTTCATGGCCTGAGGAACGCATTAACATTAAGGGCATTCATTTATTGTAACCAGTGCCACAAAAGCACTCTGGTAAAGTCCCTCACACACTGTTAAAAATTTTCCCTCAAAGAGCTTGAAAAGGAAGAATAGTAAGATATTTATATTTGTAGGCTTGGTGTCGGCCTATCACGTGTACAAGCACTCGCTCACCCCAAAAAGAGTCGCAAATGAACCCTTGGCTATCTCAGAGTTTATTTCTTAATGAAAAAAGTCCAGGTGTGAAGCTTTCTCTTCCCTTTCGTCGGAATCGCTTTCAACCACTCTGCTCACTTTTTACCCACTTTTAGCTAACTTTTAAGAAAATCTATGGGATCCTCTATGATTTTTCCTTTCAATGAACAAATGGCTGTACATAGGCCTTACGAAGTTTTAACAAATTAATTTTAAGTGATCAAAGTCTCGTTTCCATTTTTTCAATCACTGTTGTGATGTTTATTGTCGACTAATATTTTATTGTGTATTCTCAATTCTAGGATGTATGTAATACAATTTCTTTACAAGATGTCTGCTGCACAGAACAGTCTTCTTGTCAACAACACCTTTTAGCGACGGTTTCTGCCATTGTAGACAAGGCTGGTGAAGAGACCGGCACCCACAGTTTCACATTATTCTACGTTTTATTACATGTGATGGCCCTTCAGCCACAAGGAAGCCTTCAACGAGAGGTATAAGTTGCGACGGAAGTATCGATCATTATTGCTGCAAGTACAGTAGAACCTCCCGTAAAGAACTCTCTGAGTATCAGAGAACGCAGGAGCGTAGAATCCATATAAGCACATATGCCCGTGCGTACAGCTGAAATGTAATCTGGAAAAAAAAAATGTGCACTCAACTGAGATTGGGATTATATGTACGCAAAACGCAGGTGAAGTCAGTGAAATTAGTCAGGGACGGCACGTCACGCCCTTTGCTTGTAACCTCCTTGATGGCGTCACTGTTTTACCCTTTTTTCCCGTTATTACTGTAACCTTACCGATAACGATAGAGATGGGAAAAGTAAACAACTAACTGCTGCATTTTTCTTCGTATATATTTACTGAAAATGTCTTGCGGAAAAAGCAGAAAATGGCATTTCCGAGACCCTAAATGTCAGATCCCCCCAGTCTAAGCCACCTTCGGCGCTATAACTTTCATCCTGTGCATACACTTTCAAAATCGCACGCTGCGCCCCTGGAGAGGGTCCCTCAGGAGAGGTGCCCTCTAAAGGGAGTTTAAAAATAAGGGTTTGTAAATGGCTTGAATCACGACTAGAATCCTAACGGTGCTTACCAAAAATTGACCAGACCCGGTTTTTTGAAGATGAAATGTGCTTTTTTCGAAAGTTTTCGCCAAAAACCCATCACTACTGTGCATTCACCATTTACCAATAGACCATAATACACCTTGCTTGCACCCCGAAATTTTGCATAATTATTGTCCTCGATTTTTCTTGGGACGGCTGTGATACCCAGGAGAAATTGGAAACAGTGGTTATGCAAAATTTTGGGGGGTAAAGAAGGTGCATTATGGCTTATGTGAAAATGGTGAATCGGTAACAATTATTCCACGACTGCTCGTTGGATGTGAGATGGTAGATAGCCAACAAGGCGCGTAGGGCCGAGTTGGCTATAATCATCTCGTATCCAACAAGTACGAGTGGAATAATTGTTAAATAATTTGTTTTAATTAAAAAAAACACCCACAAAATATCGAGAATTCTTCCCGACTTTATTTGTAAAAACAACCGATTTTCAGCTTGTTTTTAATTTTGAGCAGACGCGTACAGTTACCATATTTGGAGAGCATGGTATAATGGCTCATATACCATGATGGTTGAGCCAATCAGAGCTTTAGAATTGCATTATCCGATGATTCAGTTTTTAATAATTAGGAATAGACTGACCTGGCTGGAAATGTGATTAACAGTGGAAATCTCTTTACAACTGGACTGGTCTGGCAAAGCAGTTTTGGCTGGTGGAATGCTCCTTAATTGTCCGCTTACCTAAGTGTCCGCTCAAGGTGGTTCGACTGCAGCTTGGCGCATGTACGTGCTGTTTTAATATCGGATCCAATTTACTGTTTTGCGTTTCTGACTTCATTTTGACAGGTGAACGTTGTGTTAACCAAGCTTGCATCAACGCAAAGATTGGAAAGTGTGTCAAAGCTGTATGAAAATCACATTCAGGAGTTCCTTGAGAAGCTTAAAGTAAGCAGTACTACTTAAGGTTATGCTGAAGAGGAAACACATTGTAAGACTAGGCATACTTCTTTTTTTAAGAACAATCTGACTTGTGGAGCTATGTACTCAGTAGATAGATACTTTTCTGTTTAGTAACTTATCCACCTTGAAGACCGTTTACGAAAATTATTCGGATTCTTGTGGACAGAGCTTTTAGTCGCGGCATGATTATTGAGTGTTCGGTCGGGATCATTTGTTCGTACTAATGGTCTGTGTTTATAGTCAGTGATTAGTTGGAGGCGTTACTCGTTTGAATGACGTCTAGTCCACTGCCGTCACTGTGTAGACAATAGCCTAGTCGGTAGGTGTAGATGATAACATTCACCTCCTTTAGGGAGACATTCACTTCTCCTCCCTTCCCCTGAGTTCCTTTCAAATACAGTGAACCTCGATATATCGAAGAGCGGCGGTTTTATTTCCTGCTTCTTTTGCCTATATTTTACCATTACTAGGGCGAAGAATGTCTTTCGCCATACCGAAGTTCCACTGTATTTGCTCAGTGACCATTCCAACTTTTTATACTTTAGGTGAGCCATACCTCTTGGACTCATCATTCTCCAGAGTGTCGACTGTTTGATGTGCTGTTGTCAGAATCTGGACCAGTAGTTAGTGGGCACCTTACAGACGCCATGGACATCTTTACAGAGTGCTTAGACAGTCAGAAGAAAGACCCTGAATTGCGACTAAAGTAAGTGGGTGCATAAGTGTTTCCTGGGGTCTCTGTGAGTCACACACCCTACTGACGCCAGCGCTAGTTTTCTGCTATGTAGATGAAGCTGTGTTCATCTTATTAAGAGTTACAGAAAGGCAAGAAAAAATTGGCCATAAACAACTAGAAACTGATGCCCGCCCGATTTGGCCAACAAGGGTGATCGCCTTAAAAGAGATCAAGCGTGTGGTTAAGATAGCTGAATACTGGCCAAGTTCTTTTTTTTGCCCTTTTATGAACCAAGACGAGGTTTAGGTCAATAAAACTGCAAAATCGAACGAAGCCAGTATCCATCCTTTGTTGACCGAGCAAGATAAGCTTATTTTTTTTCGGATAGATAATCAGGATCACAATATTCCCTTCATCTTGCCCACTCGCGAAACCAGCCATATAATAATAAGAATTTACAGAATGAAGACAAATTGAACCGGAAGCAACTAGACACTGATAACCGCCTGAAATGGTTTACAGGGGTGTCCGCCGAAAAGGAGATCATTATACATGAATACAGAAACCTAACAACGACATACAGAGGAACGTCTGTGTGCCACCACCTCTCGAATTTTCCAACCATCAAAATCTGTTTGCCCTGTACTGGCCCCAGTTTTTCAAAAGTTGGAAGGCGCTATCCTCCAGGGCCCAGTTGTTCAAAAGGTGAATAACGCTATCCACTGGACAAGTCACTATCCACTGGATAGCGCAATTGGTTCCCGTAATACTCATCCGCCGGATAGTGATTTATCCGGTGGATAGTGCTATCCAACGTTTGAACAAGCCGGGCCAGATAAATCTCTATCCGGTGGATAAGTATGGAGGAAACCAATGACGTTTTCCAGCAGATGGTGATTTATCCGGTGGAGAGAGTTATCTACATTTTGAAAAGCTGAGGCCAGCACTATAATAAATTGGAGCCTCTCGTGAGTGACCGTCTTCTGTAGACGACCACCACATCTTGGCATTTTGGATGGTAGCATGCGAAAGGTTTGGCCGTACTTCACGTCAGTCAGAGAAGGGAAGAATTTTTAAAACTTACTTAGATGGATTTGATAATTTATCGATTTAAATTCCGTAACATCGTTTCTGTTTTTTTAACAATTTAAGGCCTCTGTAATGAAATAATAACCTGAAGTATAAGTTAAAAAGTAGTAACAGAAAATTTGCAAATCGACACTTGGACCTTACTACCTTCTTTCTTATGAAACTCAACTGTTGCTGATGCTTGCAAGGCAACACAAAAGAAGAACCTCACAGTGATGGATCTTGCTAATTTAGGCAGTTGCGAATAAATAACTTGAGAAATATTGAAAATGCTGTTCTTAGCTGTGTTAAAAATTAATACTTTACGATAATTGTGCCGTTTATAACACTTATTTTGATTGAGGTATGAAGCGAGTTAACGAAATCGTATTTCGTGAACTGAATTACAATTACGATCCCACGACGTATCATTTAGCCTCCCCTCGCAGCCGTTTTTGTCCCGTCACGAAACGCGCGAGACTAACTTTCTTTGAGTAGCGCGTTAATGCTATAAATATTTATGTTTGGATTTACCCTTAGGATGTTCTCCTTGTTGTCACGTCTTCTCATGAATGCTTCCCAGTCGGTGGAGTCAAAGAACGCTTTTAGCTCACATTCAGTGACTGTTGTACAGAAACTCGTTATTCCTAACTGTGTGTGGCAGGCAGGAAGGTAAATTCATATTTAATGTTGCTGAATAGGTGTGCTGTATTTAATGCACCTTTTTAAACAGGACTTCTGACAATGCCAAATTTTTGTTAAAATTTGAGCAACAATGTGAACGAACTTCTTTTACTTCCAGAACTGCTGCCGCTGTCCGTTCTGCAGCCATCTCTTGTCTCTGGGCGTTACTAAACTCTAATTTGTTATCTTCTCAAGATGCCGCGCAAGTAATGAAGGATCTTCTTACTCAGGTATTGCAAATCTACACTTGACCTCTGAACATACTTTTAGAAGACTAGTGTGTGTGTGTGTTTTGTAACAAACTGAGGCCTTTTTGTTATCTTTTTTACAGCTAATAACTTGCTTGGACGACCATAATCAAACAACACGGCTTGTAACATGTAAAGCTCTTCAAAGATTGCTGGTATCCTGCAAAGACACTTTTAATGGTAATGTGTTTCTTTTCTCAGTTACGCTAGTTATGTGGCAGAATGACTGAAAAGGGGTAGTGTCACCGTGATTTAGTGCTACTTGTTGATAGCAAGGCGGTTTCCTTAAGCGTGACCTGGTCTTAGTGCAAGTTACTTTTATCAATCAGGCTTTCGCGCTATTCACTCAACTGTCACGGCTCTCCTTGAGGCCACGGACACTTGGGCGTACAATATTGACCGCGGTAAAATCAACGCCGTTGTTTTCTTAGATCTCAAAAAGGCCTTCGACACAGTTGACCATGAGATCCTTTTATCAAAATTAAGCAATTACGGCATATATGGTAACGCGCACCAATGGTTTAAGTCGTATTTAGAGAATCGTACTCAAATGTGCTCCATCAACGGATCGCTCTCTCAAAGCTGTTTATTAAGTTGTGGTGTACCCCAGGGGACGATTTTAGGTCCATTATTATTTCTGTTATACATCAACGATCTTCCAAACTGTCTTTCAAACTGTGAGCCGAGGATGTACGCTGATGACACCCACCTTACGTACGCAGGTGATAATGCAGACAATATTCAGTTGCATCTAAATCAAGATTTAGAAAATGTTCACAATTGGCTGAGAGCAAACAAACTTACTCTAAATATGACTAAAACCGAATTTATGCTTATCGGATCTAGGCAGAGGCTAAGTACTCTCACAGAGTCCCCGAAATTTGCAATTAATGATTTTGAAGTTAGCCAGGTCACTACTGCAAAATCACTTGGAGTGACCATCGATGACAGACTTGATTGGAGTGGCCATATCGAGAAAGCAACAAAGAAAGTCGCTTCTGGTATTGGGGCCATAAAACGAATAAGGCACCTTGTCCCTCAGGCGACCTTACAACTAATATATCAAGCTTTAATACAGCCACACTTTGATTATTGCAACATTGTTTGGGGAAACTGTGGGATAACCTTACGGAATAAGGTTCAAAAGCTACAAAACAGAGCAGCCCGTGTTTTGACCTACTCAAGCTATGACGTAGATGCTGGTCACCTTTTCAAACTTCTAGGGTGGAAAAACCTAGCTTGCCAGCAACAATTTCAAAGAGCTACGATGGTTTACAGGTCTCTGCACGGGTTGGCTCCAAACTATCTTAGTTCTAAATTTGAAAGGCGAGAAGTCGCATATAACCTAAGGGACTCTGAAAATAAACTCAATATTCCATTACCGCGCACAAACTATTACAAAAACAGCTTCAGCTATAGTGGCGCCATTCTCTGGAACAGTCTTCCTTGTAACTTAAGGGAAGCAGAGTCCCTTGGGCAATTTAAACGATTACTCAAAGAACTGTAAGGCACGGCATTCGTGGAAAGCAGCTTTTTTATTTAAATATTTTTATTATATTAGTATTAGGCATTTTTAAAGCTGACGAATTTTGTACCGTGAATAAATAAAGATTATCTATCTATCTATCTAAAGATAAAGATTATCTATCTATCTACTTTCGAATTATGATGTGGCTAATTTAAACTGTTCAAGTGTCTTTGGTTGGGGAGGCCTAGGAGTTAAGGCGGTTGTTAGGTGTGGAGTGAACACCGCTTTCTACTCCAAGCGTCCAAAGAACTTCCTTTCTGACAAGAACGAAGTATAAAGTCTGCTCACTCAGGTTATTTCTAGTAATGAATATTGTCTTTGGTGGTTGTGTCGTTTGTTTGTACAAACTGTCTAAACTGAGTGTTCATGAACGTCCCCAAAACAGTACCGTAAACTGCCGCTTACAAGCCCTAAGCTTATACATCTTCATAAAGGGTTTTAGGAGGGCTTATTAATGCAGGGGCGGTGGTGCATATAACCTGGATCAACTGGGAGGGCTCAAAAATGTGTGTGTGGAGGGGGGGGGGGGGGGGGGGGGTAAAAGCAGCAGTTTACGGTAGGATTTCGGCGCGCTGCCGCTACCCAAGTTATTACGAGTGTTGCAATAGGCAATGACAAATCAGAATAAGATTTTGTTATTGAAGGGAATGGCAGGATCTGATTGGGTCGAATCAAACAGATATTGCGAGGTTTAATTCCGCTACAGGTAAGGTACTGTGGGACTAGCACCGTCTAGTACGTCTAATTCTAGTTGGCGGAAAGTTTACTTTGTCCCTTCTGTCTGTTTTCAGTGGACATGCTTCACCAAATCTACCCCGAGTTACTGAAAAGAATGGATGACAGTAGTGATGAAATTAGAGTCGTTGTCACCAAAACCTTTCTTGCTTATTTTAGGTGAGGATTATAAACTGTTGTAGATATGGTTCAATTTCATCGCTGGTTCTGATTCATTTTCCTTTGTTTTAAACTCATCAACTATTACCATATCCAAAAGCAAAAGAATATAAAATTTGATCTAAGGAAAAATTGAGCCACAACATAAACACTCTAATATTTGATAGACTAACTAAAAAAGAGGAGTGTTTCATCCATTATCTAGATCGGTTCTGAGAAGCGGAATACAAAGGCGAGGCGCGTAAAAAATGGTTCCAGGAAATGTTCGTTACTTGTTTTCCAACCAGAGAGCTACAATAATAGCCAAAAATCCTTGAAACACCCATACACTTCCCTTTCCCTCTGCAATGTTGAGATGTGATTGCAATGTTTCGTGGCTACAAAAACAAAGGAAAGGGAGCGAAATTTTCCAGTGTTTCAAGGTTTTTGTCTGCCAAAGTGTTTCGAGGTTTTTTTCTCTGATTGTAGCTATAAGGTGGAAAAAGTATTGTGCGATTGACCAAAATAAAGATTTTATGCTTGGAGAACCACACTGATCATTATAACGAGATGAAGGGTCTTTGTTCTTCACCTTCAGAGAGATTTTGCCCTCTTAATGGAATAGTGCATCATGCACAATGAAGAGATCGACCTCGTTAAGGCTTATGCCATGGACACACGGGTTTCTAAAGCTAAGTAGTTTAAGGCTCCATCATCTGTTTGGACTATCATATCCTGAACCTTTGTTAAATCCTCAGACTACTTTTGACTCGATTTAATTTTGTATGCCATTTGGGTTCTAAAATGCCCCAGTGACTTTTCAGCGCTTGTGGAAGACATGCACTCGAATGTATGGTTCATTGCCATGCAGGATGATATGTCGTTTTATGGTTACTGTGTATTTCATTTCCTGCCAGAGCGTTTCCTTCAAAGTACGACCACGAGTTGTACAAGTTACATTTGGAAGCCATGTTCAAAGGTCTTCTTGTTCATCTTGATGACCCAACAGCTTCTATACAGGTAAAATTAGTCTTGTTCTTCTGACTAATTAGAGTAGTACGCCAGGATTATAAGGTAGATGCGAACCCACCTGAATTATTCAGGATTAACTGATGGAATTGAATGAATAGCCAGTAAACCATTAGCTACAGGCTGTATGATCTAAATGAAACGTGTGTCCAGGGACCTATGTGGTTGTCACAAAGACCACTTCTTTGAAGTGAACTTTTCAGGTATACACAACAATAAAAAACAAAACAAAAACATAAGAAAACTAGCAACAAACAAAAACACAATAGTAGGAGTGAGTGGTTAGATATTGGACCTTGAGTAGATGGGAATGGGGTGTTCTGTTAACATATACTGTATCATGAAGAACGAGTGAGTTGTGTAAAATCCTTAGCTTTTGGGTCGTTTTTGTCAAAAGACATGAAGGTAAAATTTAGCTTCTAAGACGGAAAAGAGATTTCCGTCTTATAGAGAGTCAACTACAAGTAGTAAAGAAAGGCAGGGACACCTCTTGGCGTCCGTTTCAGTGAACTGTCTGTCACAGAGTCAACTAAAAGATATAAAGAAAGGCAGGGATAAAGTCTTGGTGTTTGTCTTAAAGAGAGTCAACTAAAAAGAGTAAAGAAAGACAGGGATCAACTTTAGGCATCCATACTAGCGAGGTGTCACTCTTATAGAGGTGTCTATTGCGGGAAGGATGGTATTGACCAAGCGTTATTTTGCAGGTGTGCTGTAGTTCGGTGATGACCAGTTGGAATGTAGTGTTAGCCAATGATGAAATAGTAAATTCTGCTCTATTTACAGGAAGCAGTTCTCACTGTGTTAAAAGAAGCAGCACATGTGCAACCTCTCTTGTTGAAAGAACAGGTTGAGTCTGTTAGGCACAAGCACAGAGTGGCCAGGTAAAACAGTCAGTTCTACAATTGCTTGTATACTTGTTACCTGCCCTAGTAAACACACAACTCACAACTACTTCTCTTTAACAATAAAACAGAGGAAAAATGTCTGATATCTTTTCTTTATTTAATTATAAACAACGTTTTTCACAGTATTGTTATTATCTCTAGAAGAGGTGAACTGAGAAATGCTTTAGTGTGGTAATTTTGAAGCAAAACTTGAAAGAAATGGCCAAACCAGTATCATGATTTCAGGAGTCCTGTGTCTTCACTGACAATGTTTTGCTTACTTTTGTTGTGTATAGATATTGCGAGGAGCTTATAACACATTGTCAAAGCCTTACAGCCAAGTCATAGTCTTACTTAGCTTCTTAAGAATCATTAAGATATCACCAAATGATGAGCCCACTGTTAGAAGCTGATTGCAAGACTATGACGAACTTAAATGATTACCCTTGTACATGTGAAGGAAATTAGGAGGCAAAGATGGACACTGACAAGCAGCGTTTTGAGGAATACAAAAGGGATGCATGGTGTCAAGAACAAGCTGGTCGGCAGAGAACCATTTCCTTTAATGGTTAAAAGTCTGATGTGTTATTGTTCTGGGTTGTTCATGAACTACGGCTGTTCAGGATTAAATGACAAAGCCTGTTTGTATCATAAATAATTTATGATACAAACAGGCTTTATTATTTTAAAGAATTCCATTGGAAACTTGCTTTTTAAAATTGATATCAGACAGTCAGTTGTGAGAAGGATGTAGATATTTGTTTCTTGTATTAACAGGTCTGTTTTTATGTACGCATTTCTGCTAAAACAATCAAATTCGTAACGCATGTATTAGAAAACCCATACAAGAATCTCACAGAAAAAGGCGATAGTCGTCTCTGCAGGAACACTGCTCAGTAGGTCAGATTTCAACAAAGGCCATTGTGTGATGTGGCAACATAGTTCTTTTTGACATTCATATAGCACTATGAAAATTATTCAACAATAAAATATTTCCTTTAACTCTGCATGTGAACAAGGTACAGGTCATTTCTTAAGTGTTCTGAGCAAGGATAATTGCTGAGAAGGAAAAATTCCTTTGAGAAATCCACAATGGTCTATCACTCTGAGGTAGTTTCCAAAGTTTAGTAGCTTTTTTCTGCTATAGGATTGGCATGGATGGTCACATTCTTTATCCGAACATCTGTGAGTGGTCGATATGTTTTCTCATTCACTGGCAGTTTCTCTAAATCGTCAAGAGTTTCCAGACCATCAATAACCCTGTAGATTATAAACAACAATGGTGACTTATGCCTTGAATGGTTGTGCTCAGACATGACTAAGCTACAAGTCAAATTTCTTATATCAAATTTAAATTTCAAAACTGTTTGCACAATGGGCTTTCAGGTCAAGACTTGAAGGAAAATTAACTAGAAGAGACTAACAGAACCTGAGTTACCCCGGCTGGCAAAGAGTGACCCCTACACTTGAGTAATAAGTAAATTACCTTGATCACACCTGACTTGATTTCCACAGACTAAGGCAAGACCTTTGTCTTTTTCAACATGTATATAGCTATTTACCTTTAATGATTGACAGTGGTAATATTCATATTATTATTATTGATTTGCAACACTTTGCTCTACCCGTCCAAGGGCAGGTTTTTAATGTTATGTAGCACTGAGACTTAACAACTTGTAACATACTTTCCAAACACAGTGTATTTCATGTCAAGGTGAGGTTGTTTGCCATAACAGATGAAGAACTGTGACCCATTTGTATCCTGTCCACTATTTGCCATTGATACTGTTCCTCTCGCATTATGCTGTCAGGGGATAACAAAATTAGATTTAGCCTACAAATATGTCTGGAAAAAGGCAAACAGTGTGAAATACAGGGGAAAACGCAAAAAAAAGGGAAGAAATAGAAAAGAAAATATCGTGCTTCAGCTGGGAACATGAGTTAATGCCATGAGGCAACAAAATCCTACACTTTGTGGATAAAATCTTAATACTTAACCCATTCACCCCATTCTGGTCAACATCTTGCTGAAGAGAACTAAACATTTTCTTTTTTTCAAGTAATTGAGCACTAGGCTACATGTAGCTTTTGCTCTTCATGATCAGATGCAGCTTCCAAAGACATGCAGCTTTGTTTGTGGCACTTCTGTTGCCAGGCAACCGCAGATAATAGCCTAATATCTATATTCACATATGTATGAAGGTGACTCAAATCCCACTGCCCTTTGTGATCCATGGATCATGAGGCAAAATCAATTACAACCAATTTTATAAAACTTGCTTTGCAAGGAGTGAAAGTATTATGATCTTTCAAGTTAAATTTTCAACTTAAGTGGAAGAAAAATCTTGAACAAGTTCAAGCTTGACCAGGAATCATATTCTGACCTTTGCAATATTGGCTGCAAGAAAAGCTTTACCCAATTTCAAGGCTCTGAAAACAAATAATTATTTTGGCCTTCAGGATCCACATTCATTTGAGTTAGTTGCATAAGTGTATATAATGTATCTACACCCAAACTTACCCTAAGTGATGGACTTAGCTCATCTGCAAATTTCTTGCCCCAGATGCTTTTGCCACTTTTACCAGTACCTGTGTCAAATAATTATAGCTCTCAGTCAAGAACAGAGGTCAATCAGCGATGAAATAGCTTTTCAGTCATTGAAAGGTGTGGGTTATTACAGTAAACCTTTTTACTCTACCTGTGGGGTCTCCAGTTTGCACCATAAAACCCTTGATGTTTCTGTAAAAAAATGTACATGCAAACTTTAAAGGACAACTTTAACAGTTTTTAATATGAGCACTACTACCACGACTATTAACACCTCTACTATTGATATTTCTATTATTAATATTGTTAACGTCCAGACAAAATGATTCAGTGGAAAGGAGTAATTGACAGAAACGTTACTGCAACAGACGTGAATGAAGACTTAACATTGACCTTTATGTTCTTTAATTTTCTTTCTTTTTCTTCGAAGTGGCCCAGAATGTCTTAAAGTAACAGTTACGTCTCAGAGTAATAAATTATATATTTTGTACAGATTTACAGACTATTTATTGTTACAGTATTACTAGACTGCAATGTTTTGGTGAGAATTGTTTCACAGTTTTATTTTAGAGGTGTTTTCCACCATTTTGCACATGCTATGACATTCCTGTTTGAGTGCTAAATTATAAAATGATTGCAGTCATAAGTCAAATTCCTGTTTGTCTATTCCTAACCACTAAAATATGGAATATCGTACAAGGCAAGTTAGGAATCAATACACATTGTGCATTGAACAAGTCTACTTTCACTAAGGGAACTTACCTATGGAAAGTGCAGTTGTTGTAGTAACTGCTGGCACAGAGAGCTAGAAAGTTCTGCAAAAGATAATCATAGCACAGTCTTTGAGGTTGTATGTGCTTGACTTGCTTTTCCCACTGCTTGACATTTTTCAAGACAGGGATTTTGGCTTCAAATTACATGAATGCTCAATATGGCAAATTTAAGAACAGACTTCCACTGATGTCCTGAGGATATTTTCTTATGAGCAGGTCATAACTGGATTTTACAGTCAAACTTGTATTAAGAGAAACTGACAGTACTAAGTGGGCTCTTTCTTAAGTCCCGGAAAACTGAAGTGTATTACAGTGCGACTGGGAAAACAGTGAACACTTGAAATATTTCAGGAATGTTTATTGTGTTATGACCAAATCACAGCAAAGATCAGGACATGTGAACAAGCCACAAAACCACAAACTAATTAATGTTCTTGCTTGTAGTTTAGTTTTCTCACACTTGATTGGTTTTTTTTTTGCACCACAATAACATTCCAGAAATATTTCTGGTTTTCACAGTTTTCCTGGTTTGACTGTAAGAAGTCACCTCTATTAACCAGTCGTGATCAATTTTTTGTACCTCCCAACAAGTGTTTTAATTGTCTTCACCTCTTTTAAAATGGTCCCTTAATTATCAAGGTTTACCATACCGGTGCAATAGATACCCTGTATATGGCATTTGGTGATCTTTTATTTCCTTATTTTTGCTCAAGAAAAAGTCAATAATATATTAAAGGGCAATCTGTTGTACACATGATGGATACTTCACATACCTTATAGAACTGTCAATCTCTAATAAGCAGTCAGTTGACTAATAATTCTCCAAGGGTGATTACTTAATATAGGTTTGACTGTAATTGTATTTGTCATGCTCTAAATGAGTGAAAAACTGACAACAATGTGCCTCCACAAGCTTCTTGGCATCAATTGGACCAACAGCACAAAGGTCAACAAACATGCCACACTACAAGTGCTCGGTCCAAGCACTGAGTTCTGCAGTTTCAGAAATTCCTAAAGACCCTAATACAGCAGGTATTTCTTCTTCTGTCAGAATAACCTAGAGAGTGTTTTTAACAGGTGGCTTGCTACTGTCTGCCATGTTTTTGATGTCCCTCTAAACAATCCCTAGAGCTTTTATGGCTATTTAAAAGGTGGATATTATCTACTGATGCTCTCTCCTCCGCAGAGGCTTCTTTGTGTTGTGGGGAGGCTGGGGAGAAAGAAAAAGAGAGCATGCGGGGCACGATGGGAAGGGGGAAGAGAGAAGAGAGGCTCCCTCTTCCCATTTTCCCCCGCGTGCTTACTATTTTTTTGATTATTGTTATATTTTTAAAGGGATACCCAGCAGGAGCCTCTGCGGAGGAGAGAGCCACTGATGTAGATTGACTATGGGGAAGGCAAGGTAGTATTCTTTTGTCATGTGATGGAGGACTGACTGGGAGAGAGGTGGGGGGGAACCTTGACTGTGTGGGTGATGCTAAGGATTACATTTAGCAAACCTTGGCCTTAGGACATAATAAAAACCTATGACACCTGGTCTGTGTAGAAAAACAACTTCTATATTTTGAGCATGTGCAGGGCATTAATTATAGTGCATTATTAACAGGAGAAATTCTGGTTAATGCTCATATTCTCTTCCATCTTGTCTTCCATAAAATAATTAAAATGTTTAAAAAATAAAATGAACATGAAAAAAACAGTACATAAATAAGGTAAGATTTCCGTACAGACACACGTACATCCATATGCATATTTCTTTCTGTGAAAAAGTATGAAATTGCTGCATGCATAATAAATGTATGGGGCTGTACGGAAATTCTACCAAAGTTACCTCTTACCTCACAGGCTTTAGGAGTGTCCTCGCAAAAGAGTTCTATTTTCAAGTCTCCTAAGTCGGTATGCAGAGTAACAGACTAAAAATATAGGATTGAAAATGAAAGTTATTTGTTCTCAGTTTGGTAGGTTTAAAGGCTCAGCCAAACCAAGAACATCATAACCCACCATATTTAGTTTACTATGACGAAACGATGCAGTTTATAGTTGGGGAAGCGAAATCATATCAACGTCTCGTCAACGTGCCGCAATCATCCGCCATATTTATTTAAGGGGGCAGGGTTACCAAGCTCTACACGACAGAGTATCAAATAAATCTGTTACATGAAAGGGTAGATTCATTGTGCCCCGAAGATTTGTTTTCATTGAGTTGATTGCTGAAGAATGCCGCGAAAAAAACCTTTTAGCAACAAACAGAAGAAGAAGCAGCTGCAGGAAAAACGCGAAAAGAAACGTTTTCAAAATCAGGGTATGCCTTTGGGCTGTACAGTCTCAAATACCCACTCTATATTAATTTACTAGGTAGTGTCAGGCCAGGTGTTTTTCCATTGATATTGTCTTCTTCAGTTTTCTTGATATGAAGCGTATCTCATTAAAATAGACGAGCCAAGTAAGTCCTCGAACGACGGAAACTCTGCAGATTCAGAAGGAGGAGAAGAATCGGAGATTGGAGATAGATCATTGAATTCTGATAAAACTGTCAAACTACACAATCAGCCTTTACGGCCAGATGCACTCAAAAAACATGATCCAAACAGGTAGGTAATATAGTGTTTATACGCTTAATTCTAGTTTTATTTCTTATTAATCAACCTGCATAGTTACAGTGTGCCTACATAGTGTACCCCACCCCTATTATTTAGTATTTCACCGTGACCTAACCCAGCTTTTCCGTGAGAAAGATATTAACACTGGCACTTCGGTTGGCACTTGAAGCACGATTGGCCTCCCAGGGGGCGGGGGGAGGGGTGGTTGGTACTCCAGGGTTAAAGTGAAGGAGTCGCTCAAAGGATTTTCCTGGGTTGGAAATTTTCCATTTTGGGTTGGAAAATTTGGCAAGTATTTTTTGACATGCAATGATTTAGATGGTTTTTTTGGGTTTTCAAAGTTTAACCCCCGAAAATCCCGTTTGATCAGCCCTGTCACTTTAATTCTTGGAACTCCACTGGGTTATACGTGTATGTACCTCAAACAGCCCTAGCCCTAGCTCATGAATAATTTGGGCTAGCAGACAAAGGAAATAGGGAATTAAACCTAAGTTAAAAAATTTTAACCTGAATTTAGTTTTGACCCGTAACAGTCATAATAGTCTTTATATTATATCTAGGTACCGTCTGCACTTTGATCGTGAATCTAAAGATGAAATTGAAGCAAGAAAAAAGGCATCCCGAGAGCCTCTAGAATATGTTGCAGAGGTGCCAAGACCTTTCTACTACTATTACTACCTAACTACTACTACTATTACCACTACCACTACCACTCCACTACCACTACAACTACCATTACCACTGCTACTACCTTTGCCACTAATACTACTACCACTATCACTATTATTATTATTATTATTATTATTATATTATTATTACTATTACTATTATCATTATTACTACTATTGTAGTTGTTCTTAAGTCTCACAAACTATAGGGCAACTACCTCTTTTTGCTTCACCAAAGTGTCAAACCGCTGTCTTTATTTGTCTGGGCACTGACTTAAAGTACAGCCCAATGGTTGAGCTTATTAACTTTAAATTACCCTGTCTATTTAGGACCTTTTAAGAGCTTTTAAAATGCCTATTTCATAATCACAGATTTTTTTTGTCAAATGTAGGAAAGCCTTGAAGTGAGTTTAGAAACTATATACAATCCTGGATCAGGTCTGTGCTTCTTGTTATTATTTAACAAAATCATTGAAACTGTGGTTATATTTTATGCATGCATATTGACTTGATTATTAAAATTTCATATTGTTTATGTTTGTTGACTGCCTGTAAATTTATGTCAGCAGTTCTTGATATGCCTAAACGTCCCCCATGGAAGTACAGTATGACAAAACAACAAGTGGAAAGAACTGAGGAGGAAATGTTTGAAAACTTCTTGGAAAAAATTTATGATGAATACAAGCTGTCAGAATTAAGTTACTTTGAACGTAACTTGGAGGTAATCTTGACTAATAGTACAATATTCTTACTGGTGGCAATTAAAACTTGTCCAACTATTTTTGTCAGAACGGGAGGAATTTTGTAACAGTCATGACTTTTCAAAAAGGCAATCATACAGTCACTCTAATTAACAGCTGCTAAGATGAAGATTACTAATTACAATGTGTATGGCAATATGTGAGACATTACTGACTGGTTAAAACATAAAGGTGCCTTCTTTTATGCGAACCAGGGTTGTCAGTAAGATTTCAAGTTGCCGGGTAAATACAACAAGTAGGCGGAGAATCAAACAGCTAGGGATTTAGTTTGGTTCTATTTTTCTTCTATTTTCCTATGAAAGCAGCCAGGGGCCACATTCATAGTAGCCGGGGGAAATCTCCGGCCCCAGCCTCTTAACGACAGCCCTGCGAACGTTAATCTCCTCACAACTCTTGGCTCTTTGAGCTAAAAACTAGATCAGTAACACTCTTCAGTAGATGTACCCTAAAGGAAAAACATGCTGTACACTACATGTACTTATTAAAAATATAATATTCGAGTATTGACAGCTATAGATAGAAATGGGGTAACATGAGCTATAACATATTATGTGTTAGAGTGACATGCTACATTGTATTTTTCATTGTTTGTGTTATACTGTAGACATGGAGACAGTTGTGGAGAGTGTTAGAAGTTTCAGACATTGTTGTCCTGATCGCTGATATTCGACATCCTGTAAGTGAAGCTTGACAGGTAGTAATGTGATTTTTGTTTATTATTTGTCATTATTAGTTTCACCATGGTTCACCATAATCAATGTATAATATTTTTGGAACAGAGATTTGTTTTATAGAAATTGAGTAAAGCCATTTAAGCTCCTTCTCTCTCGCAATTCCCAACATTAAGCTAATTACATATTTTTCAAGAAATATGTTCAAAACATTAACTTAATTCTCTTGGGTTTCTCTGTTTTATACTTTCTCTGTTTTAAAGATTTCTTTTGTATAGCATGGGTCTGCAAGTCAAATATTCTTGTTTTTTTATTTTTTTATTTTTAGTGTGAAAGTCTCACAATGTAACATTGATTGTATGTATCTTCTTTAATAGGTTCTTCATTTTCCTCCCACACTCTACAATCATGTTGTGAAGGACTTGAAAAAGAAATTAGTGCTGGTCTTAAACAAGGTACTGAAAATTACTGATGACTGAATCTACAGCTAGGCCAAGACATAGGGAAATTACCAAAAAAAGGCCAAAATGGCATGCTGGAGTAGTCATTTTGAAAGTGAAGTACCATAAATCCTCTATTGAGCCGCCCCCCCCCCCCCTCAAATATGCCCCCTCCCTCTAATAAGCCTCCCCCTTTCAAGGGAAGAAAGTTAATAAGCCCCCCCTGCATTTATTCTTCAGTAATAAATGATAGACTGTATTAATCAACCACGACTGTAAAACTTTGTGTGGACTGATCCAGGATGGTTTATTTGCCAACTGGAAGATCGGATTTGATTCTGATCCTCTGCTGCATGACCTAAAACCTCTTCCACTTGTACTCTTGTTCTTTATAGAGAACTCATACTATCGTCGTTTCTAAATTAAATAAGCCCCCCTCTCAAATAATAAGCCTCACCTCAAATGGGCTTGAAGTAAATAAGCCCCCCCCCCCCCCCCCCCCCCCCCCGGGGACTTATTTGAGGATTTACAGTAGGCTTTGTTCCAGAGTTGTCCTTCGAAATCCATTATTACCATTCATACTACTGTCAAACCCCATTAATATGGACACTTATGGGGCCAACGAAAGTGTTTGTATTAATGGCATATCCATATTAAGCAGGTTGAGTTTAGAGAAAATGTAAGGACTTTCTCTCCCGAGGGACAAAGCAAACTGTCTGCAATAATAAGGTGTCTGTATTAAACGGGTGTCTGTAGAGTGGTGTTGGACTGTTTTGAACACTGGAGTTCTCTGCATGACTGGACTGGACTGGTCTGGCCGGCCAGCTCTGACTAATGTTGGGCTTGAAAAATCTTAAATTCTAACTTCGTGTTGCTTAGGCAAGCAGTTCTTGCATTACATGTATGTGCTTGTCAGGGCCAGCCACTGCTTGCTTCTATTAGCTAATGATTTGGTAAGAGGATGACTTACCCAGACCCTTGTAAGAAACAACATAATGATGATCTAGGGACTAGCACCCTAAGATCTGGAGTTCAGGACTAAGCACCACATCACTGCATGATCACTGACAGAAGTTAATGGTACCAGAAATGGGAAGTGATATTCTCAATAAAACGGAAGGAAAAAATAATGTAAGGTTACCTTGACTACAAAACAGCTATTTTTTTTTCTCAAAAGGGGTTATCAAGCGTGAAGTGTTGGCAGCGTCAGAGTCTGACACTCAAAGAGCGCAAGGCTCACACTACAGTCTTACTCGATCTCCATTTTTAGCCTCTTTCATTTGACTGTTTGTGCATTATTAATCAAGATTCTTATGGGTTTCTGTGCTTTCTTTACCAAACCACAGTAATTTTGTTATGGGAAATACAGTTATATCTAGACTATCTAGACATGTGGTTTAAGCCTTAAGGATTAGAAATATACATTTTATCATTAGAAGCTGTCAATTTGTTATTAGAGGCTGTAAATAAAAATTTTGACTGTTGATGGAAGCAGCTTTCCAGTACTGGTTTTGCTCACCACCTCAAAATATAAACCTTGGTTTCACAATAATGTACTATAAAGTAACTTATTGGTGTTGGAAGGCCAAACTTTTTTGTTAACATTTTTACAGATAGATCTTGTCCCTCCAGAAGTAGTGACAGCTTGGAAACACTACTATTCAACCAAGTTTGAAGAGCTGAATGTTGTGTGTTTCACCTCATTTCCCAAAGATGAGAATGAACGCAAGAGAGAACCAGGCAAAGGTACTCTTATGTAGAAATACCTTATTAATAGCATTCTACTTATTATAGAAAGACTTTTGTCTCTGTGGTTCAATGCTCTGTTCGTATGATTAAAATTGGTATGCAAAATTTGGTAATTAAAAAAAAAAGTAATAATAATGAAAAATGAAACGAAAAGAAGAGAAAAAAGAAACGAAATGAGCGAAGAATAGGCTGCTCCAGGCTTTCATACAGTGATGACGGAGAGAAAATCGAGCAGGAACAAGAGATGATTTCTTGGCAGAAAAAAAAAACGTTGGTGAAGGCGGGTAGGGGGCTAGGGTAATTTTGTAGTATTTTCTTCGCGTTTTATAATATTGTAGGATAATGTATTTTTTAGTACATACATGGAGGAATGACTTTAAAAAAAATTGCAAGTCTTACAAGGGTCAGGGTAATGTATTTTTTAGTATAGACTTAGGAGGAATGACTTTAAAAAAATCGCAATTCTTACAAGTTACAAGATTAAGGGTCAACGAAAACTTATTTTTGACAATTGTTATGTAACATTAACCGGGCATTTAGTGATACATGTGTATTTGATTTTTTTTTAAAACAGTTTTATCAAAGCGTCGCCGTCGTAAGAGATGTTTCTTTCCTGTTGGACCAAGAGCACTTCTTGAAGCGTGTGAGAGATTGTGGGGAACGGAACGTATGTGCACCAAAAAAAATCTCTATGTAAATTGCTTTACGTTATTACTGTTGGTCCTGCAACTTACTTTCTATTTAATTTCTTTAAGTTGATTTTAGCAGCTGGCATAGAAAAATTAATGAACAGGAAAAAGGTGAAGACGAAGGAATTCTTTATGATGATTATGGCAGCTCTGAAGAATCTGAAGGTATTGTCTGCTTGATAATTTTTATCACTAGTGCTTTTCTTTTGTTCAGTATGACTTCTGTAAAGATTTTGTTCATCTATTCTTGACATTTAAAAAATATACGTTAATTTTTTTTGTTCCGTGGCTGTTGAATTTCCAGCAGTTTTCTTCGTTTTATAGAAGAGGAAGGCAGCGGCTTTGAAGACGTTGAGCACAACGAAGACATCCTAACTCTAGGTCTAGTGGGTGAGTTTTCTTCTGCTGTAACTATTTTCATGTAATCTGGAAAATCTTGAGCCCGTTTGGCAAATCAATAAAGGAACAGCACGCAGTTTACGACGGATAGATGTGTGCAGTAAAGGACAGTCGTTTATAGTCTGCGGTCCATTTTCAGTTCTTTCACCACCAATTATTGAAGCTGTGTCGGTTTTCCTGCCAAGACTTCCCTTTATGTGGAAAGATCCTTGTTTGGTTGACCTGTTGGATGATAGTAAGCAAGAGACGTTCGAGAGAATGTTTCCTTCACTGTGATTGTATGCCCCGTTAAACCAACGGTAAAAGCCGCGCCCGCTTGTTTTTGTTTGCCAAACCAATGAAATTGCTCCTTTCCGCTCACTCTTCGTTTTCGTTGAGTTCACGCGTAATTAGCAAACATTATGCGCAATCTCTCTGAAGAATACAGTAATAGCCCGCGTATAAGATCCTGGGTTTTAAGAACCTGTTAGGCTAAAATTTTCATTTTAAGCCCCCTCCACATAAGATCCTATTTAGGCTAAAATTTTAAGTTAGTTTCTTATCAGTGGGGTTGCTGTAAAAGTGTATAGGTAGAAACTGCTGAATTAAGATCATCATCTAGAACATATGCTGTACCTGCACTGAACTGCCTATAAGCATTGCTCTATGGTACAAATAAATGATTTATACTGTATTATCAGATGATATTTATAATATATATATAGTATATTCAGATGAAATTCATATGAAAATATAAGAACCTATTTTAAGAACCTCGGTAGCCTAAATTTGCTTTAAGTACCATTGATATAAGAACCTATTTAGGCTAAATTGAAAAATTCAGGTTCTTATACGCGGGCTATTACTGTATTGGTAGGATGATCTTGTCCAGTGTTACTAGCCCGCCTCGCTCGCGTCTCTGTTCTCTTGCGAGCACTCCTGACTTATCTCGCGTTCTAGATTTCTTATGCGCCTGCCACACGGCTTATGTTGTTTCTTTCAATGTCTCTGGCTTTTCAGAGTGTTCCAAAATACCAGAATATAAAAATATAAACGTACTGGATTACACCTAATGGTAAAACACTAACGCTTAAACACTAAAAAATGGTTAAACAATAACGTTTACTTCATTCTAGGCCATCCAAATGTTGGAAAATCGTCGGTCTTGAATGGACTAGTTGGACACAAGGTAAGTAAGAACTGTCTTTGAGGTTTTGCATGTTGTTTGGATTTCGAGCAGTATCCTCTAAATTCTTCATAACCATTTCGTTGGAAGGGGAAAATTAAGAGAAGATGGACCCTGAGTCACAGCAAGATAGAACACCGCGAGAGGAATCCTCAGTCGGCGGGTAAAAGAAGGGAAAAAATGATATGAATTTTCTGTTTGTTTTTTTTTTTAGTGGGAATTTTCTTCTCTCAATTTTCTTTTGGTGAGACTAGCAATCAGCTGATGCGCTTATGAACCGGCTTTAAGAAATGGTGACTGCTTGCCATCCTATTGTTGGAAAACCGCGCATGAA
The DNA here is from genome assembly GCA_964035525.1 of Porites cylindrica. Classification (NCBI taxonomy): domain Eukaryota; kingdom Metazoa; phylum Cnidaria; class Anthozoa; order Scleractinia; family Poritidae; genus Porites; species Porites cylindrica. Next base: position 20,429,254 of record OZ037779.1, on the reverse strand, counting down.
AGTTTCTTTCACCCAGGGTAGTTGTTGGGTGTCCTGTGCCTGTGCCGGGAGCCTGTGCTGCTTTTTGATTATTACTTTTTTTGTCTCATCGTCAGGTTGTGAGTACATCCCGCACTCCTGGTCACACCAAGCATTTCCAGACCATATTTCTAACGCCGAATGTAAGACTGTGCGATTGTCCTGGACTGGTGTTTCCGTCCATTGTAAGCAAACAGTTACAGGTAAAGCGTCAGACAGATAAGTATTAAGTCGCTACGTTGGAAATTCAGGTTGTTCACCATATACAAAAAGTTTCCGGGAAATCCGGTTAGAAAGTAAATGGAAAACGACTTTTTAGATCGTTCCAGCGGAAAATTTCCTGGAGAAACGGAACGTCTGGAAAGGTAGTCCTGTCTTTCCGAACTGAATGTTACAACTAAATTCGTGTTATATTTCTTCAAGGCCTACCCTTAGTGCCAGAGGGTTTTTTTTTCCTGTTGTTTGCGGCGAAAATTGAGCGGCCGTGACGAGCGTGACGACCGGTTTGCGCTCGTCACGATCGCGGCTTCGCCGCTCAGTTTTCGCCACAAACAACAGGAAAAAAACCCTCTGGCACCCAGGGTATTTAAAGCCATCCTTGATACCAGTTTCAGGCCTTCGCGAGCGTTGTTTGGTGAATGGAACTGATTTGTGCGAGTAGTAAACGCGATTTCGTGATGAAATTTTCAGCTCTTAATTTTACGCACCATTTTCCTAAATCGTGGATCGACCGTTTTGCCCATGTAAATGGTAAACAACCACAGTTGAAAGTTTTTTCATCCAGTCCAGTATCCCCACTAAGTCAACAAGGCACTGGGCACTAGTCGCTCTCAGAGCAAACTATGGCGAGATGCGAGATGCGAGATGGTGTTTTGTACCTCTAATTTTTAACTTTGTTGTGACGAAATCCTGTGCTGTTACCATTCAAATAAAACCTCTTGACTAGAGCTTTTGCACATGCAGTACTACTAATTTCTCAGGATTGTACAGTTTGATTTGATTTGGTTTTTTTGTGTAATTCTAACTTTGGCCGCTATCAGAACTGAAAGGGTTAAAATAACGCAACAGTAAACGTATCTTGGGGTCTTATGGTTATCTGCGTCCTCAGTAAGATCTCGATTATAGTTTAGTCAAAACCTTATACTGTTCTTTCAACTCAACACAGCAAATATCCTTTACTCATTTAGTTTAAACACTGACTGGAAACTCAGTGAGGCAGAAAGTGTTAACCGTGAAAATTTTTCAATACTTTTGTGCTGCACCTTTTGCAACTTAGCCTGCGTAGCAGGCGCTTGGAAGTAGTGGGCGAAAAAGAGAACGGGCGAGCGAGATCAGCCCTCGCGTGTCTCCCTCGCGCGCGCCCGTTCTCTCTTTCAATTCGCCCACTACTTCCAAGCGCATGCTACGCAGGCTATTTGCAACTTTCCTGTGAAGCTTTAGCAGGAAGTGTCAACATCACGAACTCACTTCAGTTCACACTATCATTTTTTATATCTTTTGTTTAGATCCTGTCTGGAATGTATCCGATCTCCCAAGTTCAGGAACCCTACAGTGTCGTGGGATATTTAGCTGCCCGGGTACCCCTGGTACACCTCCTACAGCTGGCACACCCCGCGAATAGAGAAGACTCAGATGGGAAGGAAGGGATGGCGGCTGAACAACATCCTTGGTCTGCTTGGGACCTTTGTGACGGTAAGAAAGAGCGGCATTAATTTAACATTTTGTCTACATGCCGTAAAAAATTTAAGGCTCTTAGTTTTAAGTGAGACTGAAACAGTTACTCACGCGTATATTGCGAGTACTAGGGACTTTAAGCAAATCGCTACGGCGACCTCTACTACGGCGATGGTGGATACGGAGTCTTGGGGAGAGTACGTCGCCGTAGTCCGCCAGATTTCAACTTTAAGCAAGCGGCACCCAAACAGTGACTACGGGGTTTCTCGCTCATTTGCTTTCGCTGCTGGTAAAACGCAGGGAAGACGTAATTACTGGAAAACCAGAAACGTCAAATACTTTCTTGATAATGTGAAAAACAATCTATGATAGGTTTAAAAAAAAAAAAGATTGTGAAAAAAAGCGAAAAGTCGAGTTTTATAGTCACGTAGTAGTGACTACGCCACAAGACAGGTCTTCATGCACGTTATAGGATTTTGCACTACGGCGAAAGGTTATTTCCAAGCATGCGCACTGCGTCATTTTTGGGCTTTTTTACTTTCGGCCACCGTAGTAGGTCGCTGTAGCGATTTGCTTAAAGTCCCTACTGTCTTTGTCACGGGGGTGTAGGTCACGACATAAGGCAACCTCATTCTCAGGGTTCTCTCCTACCCGTCCCTTCGGAACGAGAGAGATAAGCTTACCTACTTCATGAACCAAAAGCTGGCTGCCTTTAGGGTCTTAAGGTCAATTATGAAATAAAAATATGAGCCTTCTTTGGTTTCTTGTGGCATACGTTTATTATTTACGGACCAAAAGCAGAAAAAGTACAGAACAGCTATCCTTTGCTGATAATACCAAGACGCACTATATTCTGAGGCAGATTTATGAGTAGAGCTTACCTTCGGTTAACTGCAGCACAAATCTACGACATTTTGACTAACTGAACGTAAATTACTGTTCGTAAATCAGCTCATTTCGACTCTCCATCTCGAAAAGACTGAGAGGATCTATTGCATTGGAACTTTTTTTAGATCCCTCCGTGGCTTGCGGAAGAGCTTATGCTAAAACGGCCATTAACTCTCTAGCCCTAAAAAATCTCAATTTCTCAGCTGAATCACCCCAAATGAACACGCTTAACGACAGGTATTTCGTCTTTTATTGACAAATAATTAATTACTAACGATCCTATATTCATGGGTTGTTTATTAGTGTACGTTCACCTATATTCTCATACATTTATAGTTATTTTGGATAGCACAAGGTTTTTAGTACTTTTTAGTTTTAATTGTAGGTTATAATTATGTACCTTTTTGTAATTAGCATCTTTTTAATTAATATGTGCAATGCCCCATAAGTTGCATTAGCTTTGATTTCAACCGTGTTAGAATAAAAGTTATTGTTGTTGCTTAATTGGAAAAGTAACCATAGAAAGGTTGAAAGAAGATGTTAGAACGAAAGTCCTTCGCCTGTCAGAGAAAATCATGTGGGCATAGCCTTAACTTATCTTGTGCCTTTTTCGCTTATTTGTACTTGTTTTCGTACTTGCTTTTGGTATCGTTGAGCTTGGCTCAAAACTGCTATTATTTTCCTTCCAGCCTGGGCCCATAAACGAGGCTTCATGACGGCGAAGGCCGGACGTCCCGATGTTTACCGTGCAGGTAAGCAATGTCCTTTGTACTTTGAGAGGTGGGAAGTCCCACAGTTTCCAGGCGTTCAGACAGTGGAAAGGGCACGAAAAAAAGAATGAAGCAGGAAAAAAAGCACAGCGAACTGGGGGAGAGGGCGGGGAAGTCGGCCTCTCGTGTCTCTAAATCCTTATTTTACGTGGCTCCCTGGAATCTGATCCTTAAGAACAGGCTACCCACCTTGGACCATCTGAGTACCCAAATTATTTTGTTAATACACTGCCATAAGTCGGACTGTGTTCTAGGCTAAGCGGAAGAGGTGACCACTGATTTTTGATGAGTTTCTTATAGCCTGGTGTTTAATAACAACGCAAATACAAGCTCAAGCTTGAGCTCAAGCATTAACGTGCTTCTTTGACAGTGGAAATGGCAGTCTAGACGCAAGCATAAGTTCAAAGATCAAAATTCTCCCTTTCTTGAAGTTGGGATTGTGCTGATGTTATCGCGCTTGTTCGTATTCACCTTGACTCGAGACCCCTCTGCTTGTGCATGTGTTTGTGCTATGCTAACCTTCCATCTAGCGATCCTTCTTCCTTTTTTCTTCGGTCGTCCGCCGAATTTCGCGCTTCTCCGAAACGGAAAAAAAAAAAAGAGCGCCTGATAGCAGTTCAGTGTTATGCTTGCGTTACACTGAAGATAAACATACACAATATCAATTCTTTGTGTCATCACGTTAGCCTGCGATTATGCCCTCCCTGTATCTCTATGGCAGTCGTGAGAAGGAGGGCTTTCTTTTTTTTTCTCTCAGTCTTCTCCAAAAAAAAAATCGCCTGGTCGCCGGTAAAACGGGCAGCAAAAACGTGCAACTTGTTTTGCAATATTGCTGCCAAACGAGTTGAAAAGCGGTGTTGCGCGTTTTACCACCAACATTCAAACCGATCTTGCGATAAATCAGGTTGTTGCAGATTGCGGAAGTAGTTGCAAAAAGTAGAGAGTAGTTTTACTTTTTGCAACAAACTCTGTACATTATGCTCGTTGTACCGGTGCAAGGACAAACTTGTATGGTAGCGAGTAACGGAACTCCCGTGTATGGCGTGATTCCCGCGTAATTTTATCCAATCAGAAGTCAGTATTCACGCAGTTTGCAACAGTCTGATGTTTTACAAGACAGGTTTGAACGTGGTTGGTAAAATACGCAACATAACATTTCAACTATTTTACAGCAATGTCGCAAATTGAAAACAATTTCCACGTTTTGTTGTCTGATTTACCGTACCCTTATCCATCCAAGACGGATAATTCGTTTAGATATAAATCAGCTGATGCTGTGTCAGTTATGTGATACTTGTCAGCGGACACCTTTTTTAAAGCTATGAATTGACCATAACGTGGATGTCCATTAAAATGTTATTGGACTCCAACCTAGTTAGTGTGACATTTTACATTCGCTTACATGACGGGGTGGACGTACGTACAGGCGATTTTCTCACAACCAAACATCTCTTGGTTGCATGTACAACCCAAGTTTATTATCCACGGTATTCTGTTGCGCGCGTTTCGCGTGAGAGGGAGCTCAGATAAAACAGATAAAATTCTTGGATTTAACGATTGACTTAAACTTGTTTTGGTTGCCTTTTCATGGAGTCTATTTTTCCTTCTATTTAGCGAATAGTCTCTTGAGACTGGCTGTGGATGGGAAGGTGGTGATGTGCGTTTATCCTCCAAGTTTTATCTCTAAACGAGGTCAGTTCAGTAGATTTTAAGTGTAAAGAAAACTGTTACGTTCCAAAGAGAATGCTTTCCAGTGTAGCTCATCTAGCAAATGGCTACTCTTTCTATCGGCCTGGAGGTGCAGCCGCATTAAATAATAATCCTGAGTCTCAAAATTTAATAGCAAGTTTAGCAGCCCCATTAAGACTCCACTCGGTTGTCAACTTATTTAACTAGAAATACTAAGGGAGCAGAGAAGCCTGCGTAGCTGGTGATTTTCTCTAGTTAAAGAAGTGCGCACGAAGCGAGTGCGACCTTCTTCTCGCGGCTTCACCACTTAGGGTTGTACATAAAGAAATTTCTAAATAAAAAAATTATCGTCATACTTAACTGTGTTGGAGCAAGGTCTCTTTAGGGGTTAAGTAGAACTCGAGCTACGCTCAGATTGTTCTTCTTTAGGGCATCCCCGTATCTTTCACCTGGGAGTTCCTTCCTGGGTCAAATAGTCTTTGGTCTAACTTAAGGCCTATACCCTTTTCTTTCAAAAGTGCCAGACCAACGCAGAACACTTTTTCGCAAGGGTTTAAAAATACGGCCGCTGGCATGGTTGGCGCAAGCTCCTGGTGTTTTGAAGTGCTATCTCAAACTGACTTGCTTTTGCTTACATAATCGTTAATAAAAGAGTGTACTTTCCGAGATTCAAGTTACGCAGTTTATATCGACTGTAATTAACCAATGGTGTTTGAGTTTAATTCTCTTTGTTTTCAACATATTCATCATTCTTTTCCACTTTTTGACAGCTGAATGGCTGCAGCATCCCGAAACAAAGGAGATAGCCATTATGCAAGAAAGGCACTCGGAAAGTAGAAGATTGCGGCACCTGGAAAACGAGGCAGATGAGTTGTCTACTCATCTGCTTGCCCCTCCTGGCAAAGGCCACAGAGATGAGAGACCAAGTAGTGACGGAGATGATGAACAGGAGGGAGAGGAAAGTGAGGTCGTTTGCACCAACCCATTTGCCCTTTTATCTGACGAGTGAGGAAGGAGGAAGGAACTCGATACGTGGATGGATCTCCTATGTCAACTGTCGAGAAGCCGGGTGAGAGAAACATAACATGTCACAAAAATGTCCTGCTTTTCAGAGAAAGCAATCACCAGAAACATCTCTCATCTGCGTCAGTGGTTATGTTACATGTGTTGGCTGAATTCATGGCTCTGAAACGCACGATCTTTTGAACTTCAATTCCAATTAGGAAAAACTTTGTTTCAATTGGCTCCAGCTTATGCCAACCTATCCCGTGGAAGCATTTATAGGGTTCCCGCTAAAATGTCCATGTGAAAATTATGGAAGACTGATACTGACAAATAAAAAGGCAAGAGAACGATGAACAGGAACAGGTTACTGTCTTTTCGAAGAGCTGCTCAAGCATTCTACTAGCGGTTATTTTTTTTTTTACGTTGTTGTTGTTTTTTTAAAAGCCATTTGAACTAAAATCGTGTGTCCGTGTCATTACGAGCGCTATATCACATACGGTGTTTCAGCTATTGCAGCGAAATGTGGAATAAGACTACGACAGGAGAGGGTGCTTTACCTTTCTAATGGAGAACCACACCTGTCCGTGTCATGACGGACTATAGCAGTGGATCATGGGAAGATCGACGATTGCACATGTAATCAAGATAACGGCCTTATCTTATCAGCTAGAACGTACGTGCAATGGCGTTGCCAAAAAAGTTGCAAGGCTCTGTTATATGTTGAAATTTAACTCTCGAAACTGAATCAAGTACAGCTTCTTTGTTTTGATTCAGAGCGAAGGTAGCGTAGCACAGACAGCGTATGAAGACTAGTTTCATGTAGGGGTATTACCCGGTGATTCGTGATACGATTGTGGTAGCATTTGTAGAAGTGGAACCGGGAACATCTACTTTTCGTGAAACTTCAGTTTCTCCGCAAGAAACGCGACGTTTTAACCCAACAGCTTTAAGTTTGCAGGAGAGTGTGTAACAGGTTATTAAAGGCGCTGTGTCCCTAATTCAGACTGTGGTGGAGGAACTACAGGGCCAAGTTGTTCGAACGCCGGTTAGCGCTAACCCAGGGTTAAATTTTAACCCGGGTTTCTTTTTCTTTTTATCAAAAGCACTCTCTTGGATAATTTTCTATATTTCTTTTAGAGCATCCAATCATGAAATTGTAGGCAAAGAGCATGAAACTGAATTTGTTTTTTAAGCTCTCATGTTTGAGTTCAAATTTTGCACTAACCCTGGGTTATCTTAACCCCGCTTCGAACAATCCGGCCCTGGGTCGGTTGCAAAAAACATCTTAAGATTAAGGGAACTCGTCACTATTATTTCAAAACAATAGGTTATTGTTCCAGAACAAAAGTTAAGAGCCCTCTTATCTTGAGAAGGTTTTATGCAACCTGGCCCTGGCCACTAAATAGGTCATTTTCGATTTCCAAAAACTCTCAGTTTCAAAACGATACTTAGTGCTTAACCTTTCTTGTGAAAATGAGTGTTATCTGCATGAGAATTAAACAACATCATATTCATATCAATAGCGTCGCATTAAGCCTCGCTTTGAAACAGAGGCTCTAGGCAACTCGGAAGACTCGGAAATGGCCTATTGATGAACCTTGTTCCCAAGGTCCTCTCGTGCCCCGGGGCGAGAGAGGAGACAAATAGGAGACGACCCTGGAAACGAGGTTGTAAACTGTGTAAAACTTCAGGGCGGAAAAACGTAATGAGCATGCGTGAACTTTTTTGCCCAGATCCCCTGGCCGGGTTTGAAAAAATGGCGGGATTTCAAATATTTTATTGCCTAAAAATAAAATGTTTCCACTCACAACCTGGAAAGAACAGGCAATTTGTCTTGAAAAGTTGCAAGCTGTGGTTATAACCTTGTCGTTACTCAATTTTCTCGAAGAAAACCTCATTGTAAAACGGAATTTAACGACATTAATTTCCTTGCGTTGTACTGGAAATGTGCATGTGTAGCTCCGATTTTTTTTGAGATGCATTCACAAAATGTGTTCATATAAGGAAGTTCCTGGATATATAAGGCCCGGAGCTCCACTGTGGACACAAAAACAACATATCTTTGGACAGTGATTTGCCCAAAAAAAATAACGCTTGCCCACAATGTGTTTGAAGTCACTGAACTTTGTCGCACTCGAGCTGATATTTTACAACCCTCGCTCGATCGGACACTCGTAGTTTCGCAGATCACTAAAATATAAACAAAATCCTCAATATAGAAGTTATTGCGTTGATATGTGGGCAGAAAAAAAGTCAATCTTTATCTAGTAAAATCTTCCCAAAAATCGGTTTCAAAGCAACTATAGTTTTTTAAACTTGCTCGTTTCGCGCAGATATATAAAAATTGCTTTGCGTTGTCAAGTTGAACAGGCATTAAACATCTGTCAAAAACCTACGCGTAAGTAGGATTTCCTTCAAACAAAGTTAAAGTTACATTATTTCAAAAACTTCTTGCTGACAATGAAGAAATGAATTTTCTGTGCGAAAACAACCTATACCTAAAGATCAGTTGCAACTTGGCAGCCAAGCCATGATCCACTATTTAGCTATTTTCAATAAGCTTAACTGGTCCATGCGAGGGTCTTCGCTTAAGCAAACTAAACTCAGCCGATCATTAGAAAATACAGAAAATTGCACATAACATGGGTTTGTTTTGCTCGCCTCAGTCAAATCAAGCTGCAGCAATTGTTTACGGGAAAAGAGTCAATTGTTTTCAAGTTTAACACTGCCGGCAGTTGTCGTTCTCTACTTCACAGCGAGTGAAAAGGACAATTTGCGTACAGAAAGTTACTCTTATAAAGAACAGAAACTTTCACAGTGCACTGGAATGCAAAACTATGTCCTAGTAATGAAAAATGAAAAAAACTCTGACTATTATTACTTGAGGAACAGAAAAATGATCTTGAGTAAGCTTGCTGGCCTTCTATTTCCGAGAAATTTTAATAAGCGCACAACGGTTTGTTCACTCTGATGCGTTAAAACAGCAATATGGTTCTTTCACTGAAGACAAAGATAAAGCTGGTTCTGCAAAGGTAATAAATCTGGGCATGTAAAAAAAGTAACCGTAACTACTAATAACAGAATACAAGCGGGTTTTAATTCAACCCGGCGAAATCAACTCATGAATTAATAATAATCGGATGCACAATCAGAAAAATACTCGCCTCTTAAGAAATGTTCAAAACCTTTTATTCCACCTCAGATTGAGGGAATGATCCGTTTTTCCTTTAACATTGGTTGTTCTGAATCCAAAGTAATTTTCAAGCGATGAAAAAAAGCAAACATTTCAAATAAAAATGCTTTACAGGAAGCAAACGTTCGCACCTCGTGCATTTCACTCAGAACTCCAGCAACAAACAAACACAGTCAACACACAGAAAAGCCCGCCTTGAGCCTGCGATAAGGGATGCGCAGAAGCTTGCGCAGAATGTTTTTCCGCCCTGAAGTGTAAAACATAAAACCAGTCTGCGCATCAACATTAAAGGGTGGTTAAATAACACAGCATATGCAGGAAAGGAAACAGCGCGCGTCTTCCCAGTATAAAAAAAAGAGGACGCTACTATTGTGCAGGCAGGCATTCTAGCACCGTTAATAACTCTTCTTGGGGTTAAGTTAGAGAGCTAATATTGCCTCTTAAATGAGCTTTAAGAGATTCAAAGTTCATAATTATTGGAAAATAAGTGACAAATTTCTTTTTATTAAACTTTGACCAAAATTAACAGCGTATTTATATGAGATATCCATTAACAGAAAAAAATTTTTTCGATGTACAAGAGCCCAGTCTCGTAGGCATTCCTAGTTTAGTCGGTCGGTCGATAAATTTCGGCTTTTTTCAAAAGCATCCCATGGTTGGTTTTAACTTTTCCTGACTTAGACGGTCAGAGCTTTTTTTGGCATCGCATTCTGCGTGCTGTAGCCGAAAGTCATCCCATACCGGAACTTCTCACCTGTAAAATGCCGATTAAAGAAAAACACAGGGCAATCAGTGAACAATATACATTTAATAGATGAAGTGCATAAAAAGTTTGAATGCCAAGGGAAACCTAGACCCTAACCTGGGTACCAGACGTTTTCTCTCGCGTGCGGCGAGATGCTTCGATGTCGGCCGCAGGCTAAAACATCTTCAGCCGAAGTCTCGAGCGGTGCACTTCACCATAGAGACTCGACCGAAACCGGAAACTGCGCATGAAAATTCTCTGGCACCCAGGGTACCTAGCCCCAGTCGTTTACTGAAAGTGTGGATAGTGGTTTAACCAGTGGATAGAGCAAGCGCTGTCCACATATTAAACATCCGGGCCCTGGATTTCGATTTTTCAATCCGGATTTTTTCCTATACGTGCACACCCACCCCACCCTAGTTTTTTTTTCAGGTCCTTGGAAAATTCTAGAGGCTGGAACCTTCTAATTGTTTCAGTTCTAAGACTTACAATTTTAATACTACTCCCTGTAAAACTGACATTTTCTATCAGAAATACAAACCCCCAATAACCACACTACTGAAAGCAAAAGCTAGAGGGCGGCAATATGCAAATGTGCGAATCAGCCACCGAAGCAAATGTGCATGATCGGTACTTCAGATCTCCTTTGAAGTTTTGAAAAAAAGTACGGCTCACAAGATTTGTAATTTAATTTTCAGAGAAAATCATAGGTCCCTTCATTACGTTTAATGGAAACCTTACCTGGTACATGGCCAGTGTAGTGCGGGACTTGTCCTGAATCTTTCAAATAAATTGGCTTGGTGTCGACGATTTTGATCACGGGACGTTCCACCACAACGGGTAGGTCCTTTACTCGTTTCAGACGGTCGCTTTCATCTGTAAACTCGCAGAGCGCCTTATTCGTCAATAGCGGGTATCCCATCCCCATTTGACCTCGGGCACGCGGGACAAATCCCGTATAACCTGACATAAGGAACTTTTTCGGGTCGTCGTAGCTCATGACGTATGGAGAGAGCGAGTGCTGCAGAACGTTTGGAGAGTAGTAAGCTTTAGGTTTTATGGTTATTGACTGCAGTGGGGTCCTGTATTTGGTAGTGATGAGTGTGTCTTTGGATAAGAGCTCTGGTGGGACTTCCTTGCCTTTCTGAAGGTCAGCAATTGTTCTCAGGTCCCGAATTTTACGGTGGTGTTTAAGCTGATCGCTTTGGAAATCTGCGATGGCGCTCAGGCAAGTATCCGCGTAGGGTTTTCCAAAGTAATGCTCTCCTTTAGGAATATAACCTATAGAATGTAATAACGCTCAATTTCATGAAGAAGTCTATGAGAGTGCCTTGGGCGGGATGCATAAAGCAACTGAAGATTAAAAGTGGAAGTTTTCTGTAACCGTTTTTGCCTCTTTCCCCTTTGAATGATTTTATCGTGATCTCTTTGTTACATAAACTTTTTGCTTTCCTAATATGCTCCTTATTCTGCCTCAGTTGCCGAGTTATCTGCGATACCGTGCAAGAAAATCATCCACACAAAGAGAATGGTTTCAGAAAAAATCTCAGTTAATCATATATGTGTTGCTTTCTGTGAGCGGGCTCTAAAAAACCTCTATACCTTGAATTTTAATATATCCAAAGAACCCTGTTGCAAGCGGATCTACCCACGGAAGCTTATTTTTTCTTATTTTGTCTGTTTATTTTGCGTGACACCTTCCTCGCGGCTGGTAATTTAAACCCGCGCTCGCGTGCTTCGCTGGGTGTACTACATACACTGTATAACACTCGCAAATCTACCTTTTCTCATTAACGATTGAGGCAAAAGCTCGGTTTGTAAAAGAACGCTTGGTACACATGTCAGAAGCGTTGTAGCTCGGCCTACCACTCGATCAAGCCAACAACGAATGGTCTTACGAAAAATATATGCAAAAACGGGTAGGAAAAACATGACAAACAACTGATTAAAATGAGCCAATGTTTGATGACAATACATAAATTAAGACAGACATAAATTAAATTCAAGACGTCGCTTCCTTGGTTACAAGTGTAAACTATGCTCTGACTCGGCCGCCGACAGTCACACAACAGAACAGAAACTTTCGTTTGTTGACTTTAAATCTCTTTTTTGAGAGATCTGCAATCTTAATTTTCACGGGAATAAACCGAAATGGTTGTATTTCGCCAGTAAATTTGACGGTTCCTTTGATGTTGTTTTAAATTGCGGCAAGGGAAGTTAACACAAAGGTTTTCACACGTTTGTCTAAATTTTCGCTATACCCTCAATTTTCGTTTTGCACATAATGGGTACTAGCAGACTAATTACTCTATCTTGGTAGCCAGATAAAAAATCGTAGAAGTAAAATGTACAGATGAAGATGGCCTGGATATGTTTAAGCGTTATTTCCCACCAATACGTTGACAGTTCCCGCGAAAATGCCTTCGGTATTCAGTTTTTTGTGTACCCAGCTTATTAGTAAGGATTAACCAATTCAGTGCTTAAACTCTGGAACCAACTTGAACAATTACAGGAAAGAAACAAACAAAATTTATCCGCTTACCTGTGTAGTTGGGTACCATCTCATCGCAAAGCTTTTGGTCGCCAAGATTTAAGCATCGAGCCGTGATTAACGCTCGCCTGCCGTCTTTCGGTGGCCGAGGCTGTGGAACAATGTCAGAGAGAACAGGCCTACCGGAGCTAGCAACCGATGACGTTGTCAAAAGCTGCGAGGTCGTTCTACCGAAAGTTTCACCGATTTGGTACTTAAATTGAGGACAGTAGCCACAGTAGCTGTAAAGGTAAATTGATCGTAAGAGTCCATTGCTATTGTAGCTACAGCTGAGGAATTATTGATGTACATTTGTTTGCGAGTAATAAACAGAAAATTTGCTCGCGCGCCGGCATGTTAAGGTGGTTCTTAAAGAAAATTCACTTACCCAGGTGTATGGTATGGATCTGGAGTCATGAGAGTGGATTTTCGCGTCCCCCTCATCATTTTAGCGATATGTTTTCAATCGAATGAACGCGTGATCTTAGAAACACATTATTCTCTAAAACCACTCAAGTCCAACTGCAAAGACAATTGACTAATAAATACATTATGTTTAATTATCCGTATGACATCATTAACAATACCGCACAACCCCATGGGAATCAGAAAGGTGTTTCGTTCGAACCTGGTTCGAATTCATTTGTGACTGCAAAAGGATTTTCACTGCAATGCGCAATTTCTGGTTACTTTTTAGCATAGGACCCATAATCGGTGAATGGCTCCCGTTCATCGTTGCTATTCGCCGTCCACGTTACCTTAAAATTTCAATCTGCAAAAGACTGCAAAACTTAATGAACTGACAAAAAGGATAATTCCAGTTAATCTTGAAAATTAAACTGCAGTTATGCTTCTACCGCAATATTGCTATTTGCATGAAAAGAAAGGTTAATAAAAAAGAGGCTTTTCAATCTCCTTCAAATGAAAAAGCTAGGCTGTCAACAAACGTTTTATGTTTGAATGCGGGTGATTTTGCGAGCGCGCGAGGATTAGTGTGGAGCGCGAGAACCAGAGATCAGCCTTACCTGCAGGCGCCCGCGTGTCCCTATCGTGACCGATATCAGCGCTCCTTTGCAGTCATTTGTCATAAAAGTAGGTTAAAGCTGGTTAAAGTGACATCACGAGCCGCCCGTTTTGCATTTAAAACTAATCTGTTCACAGTCCTCCTATTTCTCACAGAGATCGTCGAGAGCGCGTATGAATCCGCAGGGCATAAAGAGAAAAACGTCTGTGGACGGGCTAATTTTATACTTTCGTAGCCTGCGTAGCAAGCATTTCCAATCGAGTTATTGCGTAGCCTGTGAATACAACCGTTTCTCCTTGTTCCTCGCCGCTAGCAAGGAAAAACGCCTGTATTCGCAAACCGAGTTATTGCGTGGAAGTTGCTCTCCGCCCAATTAAGTTTCGCGACGACCTCGCGAGGACAGGGTTGTGCTCTCGCGGTTTTCCTGGTTGATTTGTTTGATTCTCCCTTCAGATATTTTGTGTGAATAATAAAATGCACTTTTCCTAGCTAGAGCTCATAAGATCTCCAGTTTTCAAAGAAAATAGTTTAAAATCAGTCACGTTGGTCAATCACATCACAAAAAACAACTAACTTGTGAATGAAACCGCCACGGGTAAGATCAGGCATGATGGTAAAAAGCCGCCCGCTATAAGAACCAATCATCTTGTGGGATTTGGAGAATCTTGCGTGTTTGGCAGAAAATTCTACCACCAAAGGTTTTGGGGAAATATTCCTTCCGGGGCTTTGAAAACTGCACGAACCCCAGGCGAAGGCTTTTTTACGTCATCTTCGGACACTCTTCGGAAGTGTTCTTATGACTCGTTTACACTCGTTCCCAGTTTGTTATGTGTCCAATGTTGGCGCGAGACTTCGAAGATGCTCAAAAGCATGCGTACATTGTGTGGAACAATCGCGGTGAAATGTAGATGAAATTCACTTGAAAATTCAGCTGAACGCTTATCAGGTGAGAGAAAAAGTCGTGAGGAGGAAGTAGACGTGATGTTCAGAAGACTTTGAAGGAAGCAGGTCCAGAAATGGCGACAGCTGGATTGTCTCCAATCTGCTACAATCATCCCGAGAAAAAGGCAGATTTCAAGTGCTTTGACTGCAAACGTGGTAGGTTGTTAGTTGGTTCATCCATGCTCTAACGTACGATTTTATCTCGAAGAAGTTTAGACATTGCTTGCTCGTGAAAAGAGGAGCATGAAATTGTCCACGTACGCGTTGCATTTCTTGTCATTTCCTTTACACATGTGTCAAAATTCAACACCTGATCTGCTTGTCATCCTGGATAGCACTTTGGTCAATATTTGAGCTAAACTTCAGAATACCCGGCCACTTCTTTGCGTATCATTGAATAACAAAAGTGCCCATTGTGTTATACCTCGTTCTTTAAAGCGTTCCGACAAATGTAAACGATGTGGATGGGTATTCTGAAGTTGTCATTATGAGTGTTCAGTTGTATAAGAGAGGTGGCAGGGGATGGCAAAATAGCAAGAACCCTCAGTCAAGCGCCCTTCCTTTTCTTTTCAAAGAGATATTATTTTCAAATTTTTTTGGGCAAAGCTTCCCACTGGAGCGTGCTACATAATTATCTTATTTTTATTTTGACTTAAAGTAAATTTGTTATTTGGGAAATTGATAATTGAGGTAAATACTGTAAGCACCAATGCCTCACATGAAGGCCCTCCAAAACAGCAGGTGGTAGAATGGCAACAGGTATTTCCCACCAAGATAACAGTTTTGCTCTTGGGGTTTTAGGGTGAGTTCCAAGTTAAACATGCTGATAAGATAATAATATACAAATACTCTGCAAACTATATTATCTATATTATCTATCTATCGATCTCATCATACCCTGTAGGAATGAAGACAGGCCGTAAAATATCTCAACCCTCTATTGCTCCATGTATCACTTATTACAAACTCAAATCACATGGCTCACTGTGCCCGTATTATAGTCTCATGTGCATGTACCATGTTTGATGTGGTGTTGTATTTTGCTATCTTTCAGACTCGGTCATCAATTTGTGCCCACAGTGTAATATTCAAGTGCACAGTCTAGATGTATTCAGAGCGCACAAAGTTGAGCATATTGAAGTAAAGGTGAAAAAAAACTACATGTACAGTTTAGTTGGGATGTCGCTATTTCAAGTTGCCGAGAAAATGTGATTAGTAGGGAGGGAATTGAACAGCTTTGGCTCAAATTAATTGCGAAAGATATTATTGTTTTGCAGGACAGGGAACGGAGGCTTTCACAAGATGTTGATGACATTGAAAAGTACGTAAAATAAAAAAACAGAAGCGCATTCCCATTACTGTTGTCTGGGCTTCTGTAAAAGTCATCAGCTAGTAATGTAAAACAAATGGCTAAATGTAATTCTTACTTTTGGGTCTGTAAACAAATTCTTGTGGCGTTATACATGTATTTTAAATTCATGAAGCCCCTTTGGTAAATTTTACTATTCCTGTTTTTGTGTTTTTGTAAACTGAAACTTGCCATTCTCTGTTGATTTTTTTTTATTTTGGGTGGTCACAGAGTAAAGTAATCAATGTTTTTTTTTGAATACATGTAAAGTTACATGTATTCACAAAACTAAATTGATTACTTTACTTTCTCCCTTTTAAGCATGGTTTCATTGCTGGGTTATTTTCTTTGGATAATTTATTTTTCTTTCTGGTCAATGAATTCTTCCATTTACATGTAATTCATGTTTACACAGGTTTACTTTTTCTAATTCCTGTTTACGTTTTTTATTGAAATGTTTCCAGATTAGTAGCTGTTGAAAGCGATATTCTTCAAAATGTGCTGGCTAGATTGAAATACTGTGAAGAAGAGGAGAAGGTATTTACTATTACTGCTGAAACTGAAGCTACATATTAATTACAATATGTTTGTGTTGTAGATAAAACTAGTTCTCAGGTTAAATCTTAGTTTCCTTTGTCTTCTATGGATGATAATTAGGGTTAGCTAACAAAGGAAATTTAATACTGATTTAACCTGAGGTCAATTTTACCTACAACCTTACTTTGTCAGTGCATGCTTTGATTCATTGTTGTGATCTATTTTATATTCTTTTTTGTCACTCAAATTTTATACATCTCAGATCTTAAAATCAATTTACAAGAAGAAGTCTGCAAGCTTTTAGTAAAAAAAGGTTAAGAAAACCAAAAAAAAAAAAAAATGGGGGGGGGGGAGGGGAGAGCATTGCCACTTTGCTAGGACCCAGACCTGGCCTCCATTAAATGATGTGGAGATTGCAAAGCACTAGGCGATCCATGTGCGACAAGTTTATCTTTATAAACTTTGGTATATGTATACTCAGAGGCCTTTGGCCTTCACCATGAGGGGAGTAATCATACACCGTAGAATGAAGTTTGCTTTAAAGACCCACTCATCCAATATTTGGCAGAGAAAGTTGCATTTCAGGGATTTATTTTGCAACGTTTTATATATTTACAGTAAAAAAAAAATTTGGATCTATATCCAGTAATGAGCAACTGTTTTTGACTTTAACTACAGTAGAACCTTGTTAACTCGAACTTGGATATCTCATATTCCCTGCTAACTTAGCCTGCGTGCCGACGATAACTAAACTCTGATTAGTACCGTCTGCGAAGCAGCGCAGAGATCCTTGTTCTGGACCCCCAACGGACTCAACGAATTACCGGAAGTGCGTTTCGAATTCCCTTCAACCTGATTGGCGATCACGACAAACAAAACAAAGGCCTTTTTTAACTGGCTAATCGTGGCGCGTACTCAAATCTGGGTACACAGCTGGAAGTCCAGAACAAGGATTTCGGCGCTGTTTCACAGACGGAGTTAACCAGAGTTTAATTTCGTCTGCGCGCAGGCTACTGCTAACTTGGCTAAAATTAATTTCCTTTCCCTTGATCAAATTTTTACTGAAATTTACCCCGATAACTCAAATTCCCCACTAACTCGAACTAATTGTTTGTTTTCCTTCAGAGTTTAAGTTACCGTGGTTCTACTGTAATAGTAATAATTAATGTCAAAAATAGTTAATTATTAGAATGCCCCTTCTGACAAGTATCCATGGCAAAATCAGTGAAACCCCCATTTTGTTACAATGTATAGCCCATCTTGTAACCTAACTGTTGCAAATTTTGTTGATAATAAAAATCAGTGTCAGGATCGACTGTCTTGGCAGTTTCCTTGCAGATCATAAATTCACTATTTTTTGTGGAAGATGGCACTTAATTCTGGTTGTGTTGTTTCCTTTCAGGAGACAATAAGTCACTTAATTCAACTGCAGACTGCAACAAAGAAACGAATTGCTGAGATCAAAGAATGTGAGACAAGAATTGAGAAGGCTTTTGGTTATCTAACAAAGGTGTTATGAAGTCTGTTTAGGAAATTAAATTTGAAGTTAAATTGTTAAATTGTACAGCGCTGCAAGTTTTGTACGGGAATTGTCTTCAAGCCAAGCACAATTCTTCCTTCTATTTCTAATGTCTGACCATGCATGCCCAGGACAAATTGTGGGGTCTAATAAAAAATTCTTAATTTCTTTTTTTGTCCTGCTAGTCCTAACTCATGATTAATCTGGCCATCAGACAAAGAAAATCAAGAATCAACCAAGATAAACAAACCTACACATGCCATGTGTGTTACATGCTGTAGAGACATTGATGGATTTAATGTGAAGGATTTTGTATCTGAAGCAGTGAAGGGGTACAGCTGTATTTAGGGTGTGAAATTGGGTGTACGTATAAGAATGGAGGCTGCTCAGGGCATACCCAAGGTAATCCGTATGTCACAAACACCCACGGACACAGCCACTTCTTTAATTACCCCCACCCTAAGGGAAAAGCTTTTTACCAATGTCTTTTAGTCAGCTTTCTCAAACCATAACTATAAAATACAGACTCTATATCCATGCAGCTTTTTTCTTTTTGCTGTTTTTTAGGTATCAACCTTGTTGACACAGTGTAGTGCCCCTGTTGAGGACACTAAAGTCACTGTAGCTTTTAAGGATCCCTGTGCTCCTGAGCATGAGGCTACTGTTCCTTCTACTGCTGCACCCCAACAGTCTTTGGTACATCCTGCACAGGAGCCAGCAGGTGAAACCCAAAATGTTGTCCCCACGGAGCCTCTGTTGAAGCTTCCTGATGAGATCATAGGTAAGTAATGATATGTAAGTTATAGGTTAGTAACCTTTTATTCAGCAATGCACTTACAGATGTATGACTTATTACAAATCTTTCGACTTTCTACAGTGCAGCTTCTTCAAACCCAATAGTCTTTTTTTTTGTTTTTTTTACAACAATACCCCACAAAGTGAAGCTGTCAAAGTGAATAACAAAATAGTTTTTTTCCTGCCTGATACATCTAATCTGATGCAGATGCTTTTCAGCACTGATGTGTACACGCATCTGATTTGTATCTGCGTTGTTTGCTTTACCTTGGCCTGCACTACTAGTCAACTGAATGTACATGTACATGTAGGACATTGTTTACTGGGTGACAGAATTTAATGTTCTTCTTAAGGATACAAAATCGTTTGCATCATGCTTTTATGAAAGAGGGAAATAACTAAGAATACATGTATTTTGGTTTTGGGGACGTTTGTGCATTGTCAATTCTGTCAAGATAAAAATACAAAATGTTCTTGAACAACATTGGACAGCATTCAGCTGCTTCAGCTTTTAGTAGGCATTCTACTAAAATATTGGAGAAAATGCACCCAATCAAACACAGTAATAATGATTTAAAATTCCATCTGGCAGGAGGCAAACTAGTTAAATATTTTACAAACGAAGGGGTTGAATTTGGGACAGCCAGGAAACAATTGATTTAGAGAGTCCAATCCACTGACTACTTGGCCATGCTGCCTCCCTGATAGAAAGTGCATGGAAGAGCACCTGATTTAAAATGAAATTCTCCCTTTGATTCATAAGGACCCGCAAGGCAAATTAAAAGGAGAATCTACATGTAGCATTTTAGCACAAGTCACCCTAGCTTTATTCCGGGTGCACAAGGATGTTGACACCCAAGGCAGCAGGAGAGAAAAGCACTGCTATGACATTTGGAAACGATTTTGCCTTTTAAAATGTGTATCTGTTATTCCAGCTTTAATTGTCCTGCATGTGCAACCATGCTAGCAGAGATCATCAGATTCTTTGACATCATGATTGTTGTTATGTTTTTTTGTATCTAGGAAAAGACATCTTTCCTGTGTCTGTGGTTGGCTCTTTGGCCAGAAATGGGTCTTTCTGGATGATTAAAGTTGGGGAAAGTGATTTGCACATAGCACAACAAATCCATAGTGGCTTAAGGTAGGTGAATGTTCTCCATTTCTGAATTATGTTTTATTTTTTGGTGAGCATCGGAAAGCTTTTTCTACGTGTATGGAAAATTATCACGAAATCTGTCATGGGTGAATCTTTTGTTTTCTGTCTCGCTAGACTTGATCCTTGACTTGATTCTCAATTGCTTGTTCTTGATCCTCGATTCATGCAGCAATTGAGAAGTGCAAATCAAGTCAAGAATTGAGACTCACAACAGACTGTCAACTTACCTTTGAATGGTACTGAACTTTTAAATCAGAATTTAACTGATTATAATTCCCTATTATATGTTTTGCCCATACATGTAGAACCTATTACCACATGCATGGTTACAAAGACACTGTTGATGTCAGCGTGGGAGCAATTTGTGCAGTCCTTAATAGAAATAATAAAGAGTTCTGTCGTGTGAGAATAGAAAGTATTGCAAGCTCTGGAATGGTAAGATCAATATTATACACTCTTGGGGTGATCATACTAACCATTAAACCCCAATATCAACCTGTAAATTCTCTCAACTGACCCAGTCAGTGATTTTGTTACCTCTGCGTTCTGCGTCCCTGACACATAAAAATCTCCATAAGGTGCAAAATAATTTATAGCATGCATCCCGTCGGACGCAAAGAATGATTGATCGATTTGAAGATTTTTTTGGAAGAATATCCTGTTGGGGTGATTTCTGTGGCTGTTGTTTAAAGATGCATATTTATTTTAGTCTTGTGCTTTGAATGTGTCGAAGGACTATAAATTATTTTAATTTCAGTAAACTGAAATAGAGAGTTTTGGCATCTGTCTTCAGATTAAGTGTCTGGTTACTTAAAGGCCCCAAGCATTTTCTATTTAGGACTCCTTGTTTTTTTTGAACTGGGACTCACTGGTTATGAACAGGGACTCATGATTTTTTCACAAGATGAGTAACAGGACTCACCATAACTATTTGTAACAAAATTGGGGGCTTAATGGGTGAACAACTTTGTGTTTGTATTTTATCGAATGTATCTACAGTCAACTCTCTTTTTGTGGACACATCACAATTACAGACAAGTCCTATTATTATACATCTTGCTCACTATCTGTCTTCTCTTTGGCTAAAAGCCTACCATAGTAAATTTTGAATATCATGGCAACCTATCAGTAGGTTATGCTCAGAATGCTTGATTTCCAAGGGCAATGTCAGACTGAGTTCCATGCGACAGTGTGCTGATCTTTATTTTCTTCAAAACAAGATGATTAAAACATTATTATTAGATTTGGTTTTTCAATATCAGGAATAATCAAGATCTTAGTACATGTAAGTGTTATCAGTCTCAGCTGTAGGCTCGGCTGATAACCTTGATTATTCCGGGTATCACGAAAACCTCATCTAATTTTGCTGATATTGTTCATAAACCATCAGTAGTGGAATCCAGCAGTGTAATTGCTAAAATTGCAGACGCTGTTATTGTGTGCTCTTCAGGTGAAAGTACGCTTTTTAGACTTGGGATTTGTTGAGAATTTTCAACCTTCAAGTTTATGTAGACTGCCTCCAGAATTTTTGGATATTCCATTTCAGGTAGGTTCTACCAGGTATGTGCAGAAACTTTAAACAGTACATTACTTCTATTGTTTGTTCAAGTTTCTGTCTTGCCTGGCCTCGAGAAAGCATGGTCTTTTCAATGTAGTGGTCCATGTAGTTGCAGTTGACTTCAGACTGAGAAAGCAACCAACATTTTCACCACTGGTTTTCCCGTGAAATGATGTCTGAGAAGGACTGCATTTCACTACCCAGATCTGGCTAGTGTGTGTGATTTGTTGTGGCGCAAGGAAAATTTGCTTCAACCAAGCAGAAGTACTACCCAGTAGTGAGGCATCGTCAGCATATGGAATTTCTGCAGTTGTTTCTCGGATGTTATTTTGCTGAGATTTAAGCAGTGGTGGTGTCACAAAATGTCAAGTCAACTGTTTTCTCAGGCTACACTAGTCTGGTGATGGTCCAGCTGGGTTCAGGCCCTCAGCACATGATACTGGTAACCAGCAGGCTGGTCTGGTTGTCACAGTGAACTATGTATTCTGTTCATACGGAAAAAGCACAGTTGCAAACCTTCAAAAAAGATGCAAAACATGAAACTGTAGAGGGAGAGCAGGAAAGGTGGAGAGAGAGGGAAATGCTTAAGATTGTCATTATATTTTGCGGTCATTGTAGTGTTGTCACTGTGAGTATTATGTACATGTGTAGTACTGTCAGTTCTTGGTGCAGCACCTCCTTATCTGGGTTGAAATTAAGGCCTTATAGTGGCCATTCTTGGTGTATAATCCAGTGAGCAATGAATTCATTGATACCATAAATAGTTATTGTAGCAGTAGTTGTAAACATAATAGTTTATTCAAAGGAATTACATATACAGTACATTTACATCAGCTGCATGTCTGGCCAAGGCATTATTTTGGCCAGCTAAGCCAAAGTTTAGATTAACTTTGTTGGGCTTGGGCCAATATTGTAGTGGTTAGTTGCAGCTCTGTAAAAATGTAAAGAACTACTTTTTAACATTCATTGCAGGCTCTAGAATGCTGTTTGCTTCCAACTCTTGATACACAGCTTCCTTATGAGGTGATGTTGTACAATTGACTGCGCTTCTCATTAACACATGAACTCTGAACTTTAAAAGTCAGCTTACAATTCCTTTTTCTGCCATCAATCATAATTATGCTCACTAGAAACGAACCCTGAAACACAGAAAATCACAAGACAGATTGAAATCCACCAATCAGAAACCACAAATCAAGACCTTTTGAAGCAAACTTCTGTTGAGGTCTGCTAATAAGATGATTGACAGCAGCAAAGAACACAAGCGCAGGGTGCAAAGAAAGTCAGTTTTACAGCCTGCCATTCGGGCAAGCTGTAGTTAGCATGTACTAGCCCAAAAGTCATTTCAACTAGCCCCAAAACCCTTTTTGATTAGCAGGATTGATTACAATCCTTCTGTAATTTGAATTTCCCCCCAAAAAACACTTGCCCGTCGGGCAAGTTAAGAACAAAAATCACTAGCCTGATAGCCAAATCCACTAGCCCCGGGCTATCGGACACGACTTTCTTTGCACGCTGCAAGCGTTTGTTGACTTTTGAACCTCGGAGTTCGTGTGTTTTTTAAAAGAGCAGCGACTGCCATACATAACTACAGAAAGTACCATTAGGTTTTATATAGCAGTACATTTTACATGTGAGTGTGACTGTATTTGACTGTTATTTTTGGGCTGAAGCAGGGTTTCTGTCATTGTCACTGATGTTACATGTAAAAGCTTACACTTGTCAAATCTTTGTCCATTTTTTTAGGCAAAGTGGTGTTTTAAAGATTTAACCTTTAACAAATTCTTAATGGCAGCACTTGAAGACCAGGTATTTTTTGTGTGATGTAACTTCATTAACTTCATTATCATTTAATAGTATTACCAGTGTGACTAATTTTTGAAACTCCTTTTAGACAACAATAATTATTGCTAGTATTTAACTTACGCAAAAGGACAGCGGAGGAAAGAGCAAGACAAACTTTGTGTGACAAGTGTGTCAATAAAAATTATGTTTGAAAAATTTGCCATCAAACTTTAGCTTTCTTTAAACAGATCTTTTTGTAATAGCCATGTCATGTTTGTCCCACACAAACGTTTTGCCATTCTCTCTTTCTGCTGTCCTGTCACGTAAGTGATATTGTATATCGTGGTTTTGTCAAGTTTCTATTCCAATGAATTTCTCATTGGTCAATGTTTTAATTTTGCGCTATCCAATTACGAGCTGTAAACATTTTACTGACAGCTAAATCTACTGGTACTGTGAAAGGTACCTATTTGGTGGCAGTGGTAGTTAGGATTAACTGCAATAATATTATTTATTTGGTTCTTACAAGAATTTGAAATAGCTAGACATGGATAAACTTTTTTCGTGAGATAAAATTCACTTGCACTGATTTCAGCAGTCAGCTTCTTTAGAATCTTGTTACATTATCAGAACTTCTTTAAGGGTCTACATTGGGTTTTTAATAGGCCAGTTTCTCATTTGCACAAAATCTTCCTGGATTTATCACTTTAACTTAAGAAAACAGCCAACATTTCAGTACGCCACTACTGGTTTCCCCACAGAGTGACATCTGAGGAATAAGTGCAGAAATTCCATACTGATGATGTGTCACTACCCAGGTCTGGGTAGTGATTCTGACTGATCCTATTGTAAGGGAAATTTGCTTCAAGCAATCAGAAGCACTATACCATGATCTGGGTGGTGACACATCATCAGTATGGAATTTCTGTGCTCGTCCCTGAAATGTCATTTTGTTTTCTATTGACAAATGGTACCTGTTTCACATACCTAGTTTAGAAATTTGCATCCCTTTAACTGCTGTAAATGTGCTGTCTTTTAGACAGGAATCAATCATAAAAAGAGAATGTTTTCTCGACTTTTAAAGCCATATTAAAATTCATCTGTTAGCCCGTTTGGGGCCTTTTACAAACCCAAATGACGGCTAGATTTTCCTACCCTTTCATATACCAGAAGCCTGGAAAAGGTACATCTTTCAGGGGGAACCTTCCCATATAGGAGCATCCTCCCCTGGGAATATCAGTTGTTTTCTCAGTCTACATGGATCTCAACATGAGACCTTCAGTTTACTCAAATATTATCCCGAGCTCTTTTGAATGATTTCTGGTTTGTATCAACGAGTCATTGATAAAAGTAAATTAGTAAAGCTTGGAGCTCAAACATGTGAGAATAACTGTATTTTGTATTTTCATAGGTGACTGATAGTAAAGGCCATACTGTGAACCATGTAACACTTGCATCATGTGGTGAAGCGCCAGTTTGCATCAACACCAAAGTAACACAGTTAGGTTGGTTGACGTTGTACATAATATTGTGAGAATTTTATTACATGAAAATTACATGCATATCTTTGTTTAGAGTTGGAGCATATAAGAAAAGTACTTTCAGTTCTGAAGATTAGAGCCTTACAAAATAAAATAAAATAAGCAGAAGCTGGGACCTTCATGGCCTACAATTAATATATTGTAATTTTATGCCCACCTCACATTGGAACTCACTTTTTGAGAACTATAACAAATACATGTTAAATACATGGATCCTGCTGCTTGCTACTTACTTATTTTGCCCAGGAAATCAGGAAGGGTAAGAGGAAGTATGAGTCAGTAAGACCAATGTTTTAAAAAAATCATCATCATTGATCAGTAAAGAAAGATAATTAGTTTAGGCTAAGAGATGAATTCAAGAAGGTAGGAAAGTATCAAAACAATTTCAGTTTGTCGCAAGCATGTGACAGTGAAAAAGTTTACGTCTTAAAAGAGATTCAACCCATAATCGCCTATACACCAGAAGAATTATTTTATTGTACAAAGCATACTTCCCTCTCTGAACGAGTGCACTTTCAGTGGTTTCAGAGATTTATGTTGAAGTCTAGACGAGAGTCAATAGTTAGCATACAAAATGGAACAAGGTTGAGGGGTGGATAGAAATCACCGTATTATAACTTGTTAGGAGGCTTTGATTTTTACCTTTGTTCTTGTTCTTGACTTTGTTTTAGTGGAAGAGCAGAAACTTGGTTCAGAGGTGAGAATGTGTCATCATCATAAAAGGAAATAACATGCAAATGATATTTGTAAAAGGGTCATTTAATTTATGTTATATTAAATAGTAAACTCTTTCTTTGTACCTCAGGTCCGGGTTGTTCGAAGCTGGGTTAAACCTTTAAGCCCCAATATCAACATACAAATTCTCCAAACTGATCTCTATACATTTCCTTTATGAATGAGTTGAGAGAATTTGATAAAAGATCAAAGTATTTTCTCTTAGGTGATCGTTTAATTAATCCTCATAACCTCATCTCATGACAATGTATGGATATCGTTAGGAGAAAATTGATGTTGGTCACTACTGGGACCTAAAGGGTTAAGATAACCCAAGGTTAGTGCGAAATTTGAACTCAGATATGAGAACTTAAAAAGCAAATCTAGTTTAGTTCTCTTTGCCTACAACTTGATGACTGGATACTCTAAAATGAATAGAGAAAATTATCCGAAAAAGTGCTTTTGATAAAAAGAAAAAGAAAACTTTTTACCTGGGTTAACATTTAACCCCGGGTTAGCGCTAACTGGCCTTCGAACAACTGGGCCCAGATGTTTAATGTATAGCCTGCGTAGCAAGCGTTCCCAATCGAGTTATTGCGCGAAAGTTAGAGCGGAAGCAAAAAAAAAAGGTTGAAGGGGGAGGGGGAGGGGAGAAGAGGAAACGCTTGCCCGCAAACCCCACGATTCTGGAAAACGCCCTTTGATATTTCACGGTTCGGTTCATTTGTAAATTGACAGCTCGTCAAAATGGAAACATAACGAACAGATTACCCCTGGATTACCAGATTCGTAAAATTACTTTGTTCTCTAATAGAACACGTTGCAGGCGATTGCAAGAACTGTAATAAAAGAGATTTACGATAAAAGAAAGTTAAAACCATGAGCGATTGATTCGGAATTTCTTGTTTTTTATTGTGTGGCTTTATCTCGTCTGAAACCTTTCGACACGTCAAGAACAATTCACTCCGTCGGGTATAAGTTTTGCAGAGCGGCTGCTCTTCAGCCTGTGTCGAAACGTTCTCTTAAATAGATGCCGCTAAATTTCCAATAAACAAAAAGAATCTTTTCATTTCAAAAAGCTGACAAATCGCTTGTCCATGGCGGCTTCAGCTAGTGTCGAGTACCGATGTTCTGATTTATGTTGATGTTATCTCCAACAAACAGTGAATTTTTTTCAGTCAGATCCGCACGCGGTGATTTTCAATAAATTGGCCTTCCCTAGTCTCCACTGCTCGATCTCCAATAAAACTTTCAAGACTCTGATCTCATAAACCTTCGCACAAACACGATTCCAATAAATATCAGTCCAAAGCATTTGTAATCTGCGACCACAAATCAGATGAGACCAGATCTGTGACGCACGAAAACAAAGCATACCTGGTTTGATTGATGTTTCGAATGCTAAGTAATCAACACCACCCGCACCGCGCCAATCAGAAGCTGCGTTCGTGGGCGAACGCAGTTTTTCAAAATCGTGGGGTTTGCGGGCAAGCGGTTCCTTCTTTCCCCTCCCCCTCCCCCGTCATTCATTTTTTTTTTGCTCTTGTCCCAGCTTTCTAGACGAACCTCGCGAGGAAACGCTTGCTACGCAGGCTATTTAATGTATAATTTATTTGATTCTTGGTTATTCTTCTTTTACGTAAAATGTTTTTCTAGGATCGCCCCATTCAACCTAAGGCAGAGGAAGTGGAGAATGATCCAGCTGTAGTTGAGGAAATCAGTGACGAAACTCCTTCACAGACGGATGTCCCATCCAGTTTAATTCCAGATGCTTGCAAGAATGTTGACAACAGAGAGAAAACAGAAGAACAGCTGTTCGAGGAAGGTGACAAGATCAGTGTTGGTGATGCTGAGGTTCCAGCATTATCTGACCCCGTTAGTGACAATGTTGTCATTCATAATGCAATTGACGACCCGCCATCATTACGAGCAGAAGCAGCTGCGTTTGTTCCAGCCTCATCTTCATCCGACAACAACCCACCAAGTAAAGCCCCTTTGGATATTTCTTCGGAGAGATGTAACATTCCTGGAATTTTACATCTACCGCTGATGGCTAACAAATTTGTCACTGCAAAACCTGTTGAAGAGAACAGCGATACCGTGACTTTGTCTGAGGTCAATGTACCTGAGGGCTGCGTTGACGTTGCCATGTATAACCACATCATATCGCAGTGCTCTTTGAGTTTTCTCCCAAAAGAAGCCTTGCCGAAGGCACGGTTCTTTATGGTCAGATGTAACATGAAGAGGGTTATAGAGGCGATGAAGTGTGGACTCTGGTGTTCTCTACCAGAAAGTGGTAAAAAGCTTAACCGTGTGTTTCAAGAGCAAGCGAACAAGGGTGGGAACCCTGTGTACCTCTTGTTTTCAGGACTTAAAAGTACAAATTTCTGCGGCATGGCGAAAATGGAATCTGCCATTGATCCCAACATTAATTGTCCAACATCAATCAAGCCATATCATCTATCTAACTCTTTGATTGGCTGTTGTGTCGTCAGGTGGTTCTATGCACAAGATCTTTTCTTTGGAGATGTTCTTACTCCTGAATGTGGATTCCACAAGAGATTTCTAGCAAACTGTGGTGATGGAACCGAAATCCCAAACAAATTAGGACAGCTTATTGTTCGGAATTATGAGTCCTGTAACTATTTCCGTTCAATTTTAAAACCTGCTTTGCAGTCATACCAGTTGTACTTGACTGAACAAGTAGGGATTCCCGGTACAGTCAAGCCTATGATAAGTGCTCAGCTACAAGAGCGAGACGAGGGGTTGCAGTTGCCACAAGAAGAGGACTGGGACCAAGAGGTATTTTCTCTGGGAACTCGAATTCTGAAATTTTTAATGGTTTCTTGAACTTGTCACGTTCCATATCTCCCACTCATAGGTCATGGATTTGTAGGTTCCTTAAGGATTTGTAGGGCAATTGTATCGCGCTTGTACTCATTGAGAAAAACTGTTTCGATTTTGGGGACTTGTGGAATGTGACCCGTAATAAACAACATAGGGAAAATTTTGGAACCCACAGTCAGGAGAGTTGGAGAAAGTGAATTGAGATAATTGAGCACAAAAATGATAATTTTTAACTCTTTTACTGCTGAACAACGATAACAATTTTGGGACGCAAATGACCGAACGGCCGTCGCGTTTTCTTGCCGGCAAACAAAACTTTCGAAGGCATTTGTTTAGCTCTTACGGGGAAATGTCTTCAAAAGGAGTTGTGAATTCTTTTTGTATTTGAAACCATTTTGTAAAAAAACTATTTACATGTAATTTAGTTTTAAGCTTATTTATGAACATGTCAGAATAACCAAGCGTAACGCAAGACTTAATATGCATCTGTAAACAAAAAACCTATTCACCGGTTTCATCGATAAATTCAAGTCAAACAGACAAAGCTTTACCTGTTAAAACTTCCAAACCAAATTTTGTCACCTTGTTCGTGTATTTCGGGAACAGCTTGTTTGATTATTTGAAAAACATTTATTGTTTGTTACGGCAGGAATCCGGGAAGACATTTTACTCGTAACTTACGCGAATTTGGCGCGAAGAGCTGGAGGTGCATCAGTGAATAGCACTGGATATCCCGAGTTTGAGTTGCTAATTAGAGCGCGCCAAAAACTATCCACAGTTTTAGTATATACTCTTTATTATTATCATCATCATCATCATCTTTCTGCACCAGAAGAATGTGTTTGATAAAACGACATTTAGAAGACACACTGATCTTTTGTCCAATAATAGCAAATCAGCTCGAGACTTAAGTTTCCCTGATTATATGCACTACTGACCAGAGGTTTTTGTTGTTGTTTTCATGGTAGATCGAGGACTCCAAGGCAGCAAAATCTTTAGAAAATGAACCATTGGATGAAATCCCTAGTGAAAAGAAGGAAGTGACAAAAGGTGTTGCTGTGTCAGAGACAGCTGTGTCTGATTATTCCACTGAAGGGCTTAAATCTCTTGGTGCGGAGAGCTTCAACAATGAAGACTGGACAGCAGCCAGTTCTGTAAAATATGACGACGAAGTGAGCAGTGTGATGCAAGATGATGTTGCGCCTCAAGAAAGTGTATCTTCTGTCTGTTTACCCATAGAAAAGACAATTGCTGACATTTCAGAAACTCAAAGCTCGTCCGAGCCTGCTGCATCAGCCTCTGCGGAAGCTGAATTTGGAAGATCAACACCTGACATTGTCACAGACAGTGAGAGTGACTGGGAGAGCTGTAGTCCTCTCAAGACGGGTGGTAGAAGAGCCCTCTCGGAAACCACAGAATGTAAATATGTAGAAAGTGATAGTGCTGTGGATGAACCTAATAATATTCCACCAGATACTCATGGAACGCAAACACACGAAGAAAACTTGCAATGTGGTGAAGCGTTTGATGTACCCAAAACTGAATCTGAGAGTGTTGTTTATGATTCGGATGCTTTTCCTCACCAAGACTTGGCAAATGAGCCGACAGATAAGCAAACAACGCTTGAACAGAGGATACCAGGTAAAGATACATCACAAGAAGATGTGGGGCAGCTAAATGGCTTCAAAAACACTGTAGAATTGCAAACTCCACAAGGAGACCCTGGTGATCTTGAAGTGAGCAATTCATTGGAAGTAATGACTGATGAAAATAATCCTGAATGTGAAGAAGAACCTTCAGATTCTCGACCTAGTCTCTTGGTTAGCGGCGATGAGAGCAAAGTGACAGACACCGTTACAGGTATTTACAAATAGGGAAATTAAAGCAGCAACGTTTTTGAGCGACGCACGTCAACCGGAAGTGAGCCTTTTTCTTTTTTAAAGTGCCTTGACGCTACCAAATTTGTATTGCTGAGTGTCTTTACTCTTACAAAGACGATTTACTTAAGCATTTGTTCAAAATCACGGCTGAAGAGGTCAGAAAGTCGACTTCCGGTTGACGTGCGTCGCTCATTAACGTGGCTGCCCCTAAACTCCCTACTGACCGGGCGGCTTAAGTGACGTGTGCTAAATGATCGTTTAGATGTTATTATTTAAAAAACATTTTCTGTATTTTGTTTAAAAATGTAGAAAGTACAATTTTGAACAAGTCAAAGACAAATTTCTTGAAAAAAGAGGCAATTCTGGTCGCAGTTATCTTCGCAAAAAATTTCTGTAGAGTTGACTTAAAACTTTCTCAAATTAGCCAAGTTTCGGTGATGTTAGTCGATGTACTTGACAAACATTCTGGTACAGGACTGGCTGTTAGTGAGCTCGGGCTCTCTTGAGGTTGGGGGCCTGAGAGTGCATTTGTAAGGGTTGCCTTCTTGTTAGATTAACCCGTACGCTGCTTTCTCTACAATTCATATTCTGAGGAGAAGAATAAACAAGGGATTCCATAGTAATCCACCGTGATGCGCCCCTACCCTTTTGCAAACCTTCATGTCAAACTTCGACAACATTTTATCGCATGAAGCTGTCTATCTGAAAAGTTTGAGTTGAAAGTCGTACGCGGTCGAACCTCAGAAGCCTTTGCTTCTTGCGATTTTTAACTGCTCTGAGGCTATTCGACCAGTGGAGAAAGGAATTAAAATTGTGCTTAACACATGTGCGGAACAAGCGTTTTTCTTAAACTCAGAATAGGAAAGGTTTTGTAAAAGGATGATTTTAACAGAGTGACGTAACGATATTGTTTTTCCAGGGTCCGAAATTGCGCCTTCCTGGTCGCCAGTGCGACTAAAAATTCAGTCCTGGCGACCGGAATTTCATTGCTGGTCGCCAGCTAGCGACTTGTAAAGCTGGCTGTTATTGTGGACTTTAACGTTCGGAGAAACTTCGAAGCTATTATATCTTACTTTTTGTCCTGCTGATATTTTTTAATTAAAAGTGAAACGAATATTCCTGTAATAATACCTCTAAAACAGCTACGATCAATACGAGTTGTACGTTTCCAAGCCGTCATGTTGTTTTCCATAGCTGAAATACGATAAGTAAGTTATGTACTCTGTGGACTTTTGCGAGTAATGTGGCACAGTTGTGGCCTGGTACGAGACACATGGCGGCTTGACTCGTGTTTGTGTTTCGTGGTAGTTATGGGAAGAAAATAGAGTTTTGATATGATCATTGCAGTCATGGACAGACAGCTTTCTGTTCCTACGTTCTAGGTCAGATAGCTTTATATCTCCAAAGAGTAATTTGTGGAAAAAAAATAAGACTCGTACACGTACGATTGCTCTATGGTATCGGAAGCGGAAGTAGTGCAATTTTTGAGCATAAAAACGTCCATACGATGCATTTTTTACTTGTGTTGTAACTTTTATTTGAAAAAAAGGGAGGGGGAATTTTGGCGACCACAATTTGCCCTCTGGCGACCAAAAATTTATACTTGATCGCCAGTTGGCGCCCGTATTAAAAAGTTTATTTCGGACCCTGTTTTCATAATTAATAACTTATTCTACTTTTAAACATGAAGTGAGAATTCAAAGTGATTCAATTCATGTGATGTGGATTGTTGTGAAAAGGATAAAATACATTTCCCTCTATAATGTACTTTCAGATGAAAATGAAGTCCAAGAGGCGGACAGTGAATGTGGAGATCAACAAGGAACTTGGGCTTCTTCACAGGCAAATGGTGTAACCAGCCAGCCTGCCAAACCGGACCCAGCATTCCATGGGAGCTCAGAGGACTTGCTCTGTGAATACGAGGATTTACCTGTTGAGATTGGTAAGAAAGGGAAGAGGCTAGCAGTCAATTGAGTTCCTGTTCGTGGTTGTTTAAGATCACGATACGTGCACGTCCATAATATGTTTCATTCAAACGCGACAAGAATTCAGAGGTAATATTATGCTAAAGGACTCTCCACAACCTGGTAATGAATTGGTAAATGCAGTGACTATGTTATTGTCCCGGCGGTGCTTTCTAAAAGCAGTATTTCTTTCAGTTTTCCAGTATATTGCAGGATAAAATGTAGGATTTTGCTTCCATTTTAAACTGGATTTGGGTAGCGTTGGGAAACAAAGAGGTCAAAGTAACAGATGATACATCAACAGAGTAACATTTTTTCGTAGTCGTAGTTAGCTGTTAAATTGATAATTGATTTGCTGTATCGTTTCCAAAGTCACGTTTTATCCTCTTTAGATCGTCAGTATATCATATTTTACAATACATTGCACTTACAGCAATATATCTATCAAAACAGAGAACTATGACATTACTAACTCGTTCCGCTTATCCGTCTGTAGGAAAGGAACAGTACATTTATGCTCTAGAGAGCCTCTCAAACAATGGCACTTTTTGGGCTCGTGTTCACAAGCCAGGTGAAGACGATCAGCGTTTCATAGATGCCATGGCACGAATGGGGTTAGTAGGACTTTATGCCTTGTATTTTTCAAATCCTTGCTTGATTTACAAAGCAAAGGCAGTGCCTTCTTCCTCACTTCCTTAAACCCTTATATTGGTATTTGCCACGGATTTAAACCGGGATCCCTTCTTCTGCAGACGAGGGCCCGTTTGTTTTTAACAGGAATAAGATAACCCAAGATAACTACTAAATTTGAATTCAAATCAGAGCGCTTTCAAGACAAATTTCCGGTTTTTTTGCCTACAATTTGAGGTTTGGCTGACGCTCTCAAAAGGCGAGATAAAATGAACTGGAGAAAGGCCGTTGAACAAAATAAACAGGAAATCGAAATAAAGATTCAACCCTTGGCGATAATCGGCTTTCCGACAACTTTCTTGCTGCGCTAACGCTACTGTGGTTAAATGTTAATAGTTGGTTCTATTATATACCATACATAAAACACAACAGCGCTCGATGGGTGATTTGTTGACTACCTCGCGGAAGTGGACAGATTTTTATTTACCTTCTAGTTGATAAGGTAAACGCACATTCCAAGAGGATATTGATTCTGTTTACAGGGCTCACATCGAGGCTAATAACAAACCTCTTGAAAGTATTTTTATGTACAAACATTGTGCCGTAAGGGGATTGGATGATTATTGGTACCGTGCTCTTGTTGAAGAAACTTCAAGTAAAGGAAAGGTGAGACTACAAAAGGCTTTGGTGCGCACTTATGGTTTATGACATGTTATATGTGTTCAATGTTACAATTGCAAAGGTATCGTGATATGAAAGAAACAAACCCTGAAAGTAGCGATTACATTGAAATTTGTAGTAAGTCCTAAATGTAGTCGAGTCTGCAAGAAAAGGCTAAGGTAACACTGGTAGGAAAAGACGAAGAAAACCGTTCAAAACTGCCTGCAACTTGAAGTCACTCATCAGGCTTAGAGTAAGCTCAGAGTTTCAGGAAGTTAAGTTTGCTTTAATGAAGCGATAGTAAAAGGTTACCGAGTAGGAAAATGACAAATTTTTGGACTTATTATAGTTATCAAGACCAAGAAAAGTTAACTTACCCATTTTTCCACATCACAGTTAAAAGATAGTCTACGATTTAAGTCAGGAGTTATACGATCAATAAATTCTAATTTATAGATCTAGCCAGAGCTAAGAGCGAGGTTCTGGTTTATGCATTTTAAATTTACTTCAGACTATGGACTTTAAACCTTTGCAAAGAAATCCGCAAATCTACAGTTAACTTTAGCGGAGAACCATATGACTGAAAAACATAAACTTGAGCCAGCGATCAATGAAAAGCTAATAACTGGTCAGCGGAAAACGCGTGATCTCGATCTGAGCCCGCGATATGGACGTGTGTCTCTGGTCAGCGGTTACCCTGTTTTGACAGCTGTCGGTTGACCATAATATGGATGTGTATCATCAAGTAAACACAGGTTACAGGCCCCACACTAACTAGAAAGTTAAACGTTTCACATTGGTTTCCCTGTGGTGCGGACACGTGATTACCAAAATTTCTCGAATGTCCAAATTTCTTGGTAATGGGGCTTCGCTTGCGCGTGCTTCGTGCGCGCATGGAGCTCCGCTATAATTGACTACTTTTCACTGATATTAGGTTGGTATCAGACTGCTTGACTTAGGAGATTACTGGGAAGTCGATCAAAAGGATTTACGAGTGCTTGATGATGAGTTCTATGTCGCTCCTCCTGCACAGGTCAGTCTAGACAGTCACGAAATTGTTTTTTGAGTGGTAAATAACCTACCGGTAAAGTCTTATCTCACTTGAGTAAGGTGGAATACATTGCTGCGTAAGTATTATAAGACGCACAGCCACTGCTAAGATCTCATATCATAAGCGTGGAGTATATTACCGTGAGAGAAGTTTAGGACGAACTTGCAAGGTCTCATTTCATAAGCATGAGTTGGAGTACATTACTGTGTGAGTAGTATAGGACACACTGCTAAGGTCCCATTTCATAAGAGTGAAGTGGAATACATAACCGTGTGAGTATTTAAGGGTGCACTGCTTATGTCCCATCTCATTAGAGGGAAGTATTCGTAAAACAAATAAATGCCATTTCGTCTGTCTGTTAATGAGAGCGCAAGCTGAAAGCACTTAAAAGAGCGTTTGATTATTGCACCACCACCGCCTGCACATTGTGTGCTACAGACCTGTTTATTGTACTTCATTGAAAATGTGTTGTGTAAAGGTCTGAATATTTTTGTTTCTTCATTACTTTTTACAACGCAGGCTTTTGAGTGCTCCGTCTGTTACGAAAATCCAAATAACAAAAAGGTAGGAAAGTCTCTACAATATTAAGTTGCGTCTTTAACCACGATTATCCTAATGACATGCAAGCTCCCAGTTGACTTGCCAGCTCAGTTGGTTGGTTAGAGCGCTGCACCTGTATCGCAGAGGTCAGGGTATGAGTCCTGGCAAGACTGAATTTTTTTAGGCTTTCTTTTGGTAACTGCGTAAGTTGCCCCTTTAAACTGCGATGGTCTTCTTTGCATTTATTTCTTCATTCCGCGGTTCCAATAAATGAAATTCGTATATTCACCACTTTAACCCAATAAGCTAAATTTTCTAAGGCAAAAATTGTTTCTCTTGATCCGCAATTGCTGTACAATAAACCAGCCGCTTCAAGGGAATATAAACATTAATGTCATATGGAACGCTGCAAAAGCTCTTGCCTATAGCGGTGCGTCATGTGTTTGTTGGTTGTAAGGGAGAAGACATCACCTCTTCATTGACTCAATATGACACAGACCTTCACTGTCAGGAATAAAAACTGTTCGTTGTTGCGATGACTGTGCTCAGAAAATTGCATAACATAAGAGTCAGTGAGTCATTCCCCCGGCAAACCTGTTGTTTGGAGTGTTGAATGGGCCTAATTAGGCAACAGAAAGCTATAAATTTACTGTTAATGGTGAAAATAAATAAAAACTAGAAAGAGCTCAATACAATACAGGCTCAATTAGCGTTGATTACGAGAAAGCACTCAACACAGACAGCCCATTTGTATGAGCAGCTCCCTTTGATGTCCGTACTAATGATACCGTTTTACTACGTTGTGTTTTTGAAGGAGAAAAACAGAATCAGCAGACTCGTCAAGAGAAATAGGAGGCTTCGTGTTATTGTGGTGAGTCCATATTATGGTATATACGACTTTGCGCGTTATAAGTAAGAAAATTACTATTATTTAACAATTATTCGCCGAAGGCGAAGTTAATATTGTTGAATAATCCCCGAGACGAAGTCGAGGGGATTATTCAACAATATTAACTGAGCCTGAGGTGAATAATTGTTTTAGTATATTCACACGAAGTGATCTCAACAGAATCAGAAAAGAAACCATTAAAAAACGATTAGTTTGATTGACGGGTGAAAATTCATGCGTGAACACGAAGCCGTAAACAGTGGATGCGCAAAAGTTACATCTTTACAGTATCTTCAAACATGGCAAATGATAGTTTTAATCCTTTTGTATCGAGTTTTGTAAGCTTTAGCATCAACGGTTTAAAAGAAAACGCCGAAAATTTAAATCACTACCCAATTCTGAGAAGAAAAGTATCTAGAGCTTTATTTGTGTCTGTCAACTCACCGTGAATGAGAAAGTTTTCTTCGTCGCTTCTTACAAATGCTGTCAACAGCGGCTCCGATCAAGGTGAGCGTTGTTTATCTCCAAAGTTCTTTGCCTTGTTAACTTGCTGGCACGTACAATTTTCGAAAATATTTGCCTTCCTCTCTTCTCCATAAATTAACTTCTATTTATAGGCAAAATTGGTCTTGCGAGAAAATCCCGAAATCACAAAACAGTGACAAAGCGACCTCGTTTTCCTCTGTAGTGGTAAACATAGCTTCGAGCGTACAAAAAGTCAGCTAAAGTAAACCACTTCACAATAAATCACGCTGTTTAAACACCATGAAGTCTTTTCTTGCCTTCAAAGTCATCAGCACTTGGATATTCGTGTATTTTCAAAAAGATTTTACTTTGAAACTTTGGCAAAACACCCAGTTCACGACAGCGATTTTGTTCGGCTTTATATTCACCGCCTAGCGCGGTGAATATAACGTCATAGTCCGAGATAGCTAACCAATCAGATTGCTTGAATTACCAAGATCACTGAGTGTGTATATACTAATATTATTTATTAAGGTGCACGTTGTTGACGCGCGGTAGTTAAAAGGGAAACAGGTTGGACTTTTCCAGTTTGAGACCTGATTCTTTTCATTAAAGTTAATAATATAACAATTTATAAACACGTTCACGGCAAAACGCAAAGTTCAGCTTTTTGCCACGTGACCAAGTTTTCCCTTATCGTTTATTGTTAACTATGCCTGCATAAAAATAAGTAGTTTCATTTCATGCACGCTTCAATGAAATTATTGTTAATCAACCTTCAGGGTGGATTTCCACTGTCGCGTAATTTTAACGTTCGTACCCGCGTAAAATTGACGTGCGTAAATAAAATAGAGGCAATGTATGAAGAGCCGCGCGTAAACTTAAAGTTGAACCTCGCTCGTCTTTTACGTTTACGCGCGACCCTTCATACATTGCCTCTTTGTTCTTGTCCACCGGCATGCCATAGTCGCAGTGACGTCAGCTGAAAACCAGCAATTAGCAAGGCGCATTTTGTGTGGCCACCATTGATGTTCCGAGTTGTAGAACATTCGTTTTTTCTTTTTCGTTTGAACAGAAGAATTGCAGCGAAGGAACAGTTGGAGTTCAAATCCTCTGTTGAAAAGACGGATACAGCTACAAGAGGTAAGTTTCATTGCGTTATGTATACTACGATTTTCACACCGGTTTTCCGATATCAGAGATCTGTTTTCCCTGTAGTCCGTGTTAATAGTAATAGCTTAATATTGACTATTTAAAGTTGCCAGTGAATCAAGTCTTCCTTAGTTAATACATATCACAACAATCACCTATTGTTAAGGAACAATACCTAGGATATATCTTATCCTAAGAGCTGTACGTGAATCAGGCTCAGGGGTGTCAGTAGATCTAAACAAAATGGTGTGATGTAGTGTGACGTCACAAAAGTTGCAATGTGTGAAATTACGGTATTGGTTGGCGTACTCAGAAAGACCAAGATGAAGAAAGCTTCCTCGCCAAAATCCAGCATGTTAGTGCAAATAGGTGAGGTGATATAAGCACAGTTATGCTCTGATGACTTAAAAAAATCCTTCTAAAATTGGCTTAAATTGTAACGTGTACGATCCAGGCCTGTTTTAAAAGGATTTGTATGGGGTCATCAGATTATAACTGTGCTTAAATCTCTCACACTAATTTGCACGAACAGGGTGATTTTGAGCAAGTGATCATGCTCGACCTACTTATTTTTCATCTCTTTCTTTATGGGTATGGTAACCAACTCCATTATTTCACAAATTTATTTTTATGACGTCATCACTTCTCTTCCGTATTAGGTAAACCCCTATTATCTTGCATGAATATGCATGCATCGCGTACCTTTTTCTGAGGTTTTTAGAGCTGCTACCCAACTGACGCTGGCCTTCACAGGAGCATTATCGTCTCTGCTTTTAAACAACTAGACATTCCTTTTATTTCTTATTCTTTCAGGTCGTTGATTTTAGCCGGCCTCACGTGTAGAAATTTTCCTTTTAGTTCAACTTATTCCAAACTGTGTTTGTTTCAGTTTCCATTTACACATATGGCCGTTTGTTTAAAAAAAGATGTCTGTAAAGTACTTGGAATAGTTTTTGCTTCCTTGACGGACTCTCAAATACAAACTAATATTATTTTTATGAAATTTGTAATATATCCTTTGGTACTTTTATAATATATCCTTCGCTTCATTTGTTAGATACTTGTAATAATCACAGCAACCATGTTGACATTAAGTTGCTTGTAAATAACGTTCTCTTTGGCCCTCGTTATAGGTCTGTTAGTGATATCGCAAACGCGCAAGTAATTCTCAATAAAAAATTCGATACTCAGAAAACGACAAGCGTTCAGCGTGATTGATGTATTCTTCCATACACTGAGTGTTTCGACTTTCTCCGTTCCCCGGATACAAACCTCGGTTCTTTCGATTAAGGTATAAACTGGACAGAGTGTTCATTCAAAAACAAGACCAATGAAGTAAAGCAAAAGCTATTTAACACCTAATCTCTCGCCGCCCGCACCAGATTAAACGCGAGTTCATAACGTTTGCTGGTTACTTTTCGTTAATAGCCCCGGTGTTATAAATGATTGTGCTATACCGTTATCCCTTAATCTCGAACACGTTTTACTGTTAAAATGTTAAAACCTCTTCACTTTTACACCTCCACTGCTGCCATTCACTGGTATTTCCGTTGTCCTATTTGATGGCGCTTACATTAGCAGTTAACAAAATGAAACAGCATTTTAATGGTTATGGCGTCAATTTTTCGCAACTTGCGGCCACTTCTGGTATTTCTATGAGGGGCCATTAAGTCATTGGGTGCAGACGTCCTGGGTTCTAGTCTTAACTGTTCTATCAAAACTTGTGTGGGGGCCCTGTGGTCCCTAGGCCCTAGGGTGTTGGCAAGCGTAAACGAGGAACCTTAAAAATCACCTTTCCCTGGGGCTGAAGAGAATTTTCCCTTTAAACGAAGTGTCTACAAAGTCTGGTGCGACTGATAAAGTCACAAGTCCTTCAGTGGTGTGGACATTGTTCCAAGAACTCTCACTTTCAAATGGAGTTTTATTTGTATGAGAATAAAAAATCATTTTCATTCCAATGGAATCGCACTTAACCTCGCTTTGAAACAGAGGCTTGGTCCAACTCGGAAATGGCCTATTTGTTCGATTGTAATTGGAAAACATTAGAAAACAAAGGTCCACACAATTATCACTGAAACATGCGGCGTCGACTGACCAATATCGATTAGTGTCGATTTTTATCATTCTTTGAATACTCGCAGGGTAGAAAGGAATAACGTCAGGGACAACATCAAGACACTGCTTACATCGTATTTTATTTCAATTTGCCTCACTTTGGCAAATAGCCTAATATGTCAACGTTTAATAATATTTCAAATATTAAAATTTGTATTAAGTTAAATTTCTTGTTATTGTTACAATATTGTTACATGTTAAGCACCGAAAGCTACTTTCTAGGTGGCGAATTAGCAAAGCACAAATTAAGAACACGGCCGTATTTCATCGGTCCCGCCGAAAAAATGAAAAAGATGTCTGTTGTTTTACATTTTCCGGTAATGGCGTCGGGGAACGATGAAAGGCGGCTATATTTGCCAACAAACATACCGTAAGTGCAGTGTTTCAAACTTTCCAATCACTTTGGGATTTAGGCAAAATCACAAACTTTTAAAAGAGAAATAAAATATTCCACTCCTAGAAACATTTGAAAAATGTTCAAGAAGTACAGGCAGGAATAGGCGAATCATTACTGACGTCATTCTTTACGTTTGTGCTCATTAGCATAAGAATTAGGGCCTGTTTACATGGAGGTGGGGGACCCCAGGTAGGTGAGGTAACCCGCTTAGGTGGGGTACCCGCCTGTCCATATAAACTCTCATTTTCATTTGATCACGTTTACATGATAGGTGGGGTGACCCGGCAAGGCGGGTAGCCCGGTCTACCAGACCGGGTTACCCTCTCAGCCGGGGTCACAATTTGTCATGTAAACGTTTCAAGGTGGGGTTACCCGCCTGGCCGGGGTCGGATTCGTGATACATCAAATTCGCGCAAAATTCACTTTCGCGGTGTCCTTGCATTATGATTAAAGTTAACAATAGAAAGCTATTGCACTGACGGGTTGCAGCAAGAGCAACAAGTGAGTGAAGAAGTGCATTCATCGCCAAAACTCGTGGTTTGCCAGCATTTTTCTTGTTTACGTGCTTAGCGACCATTCAATAATCTTGAGAAAGTGCACCCCGGGAAGGCGGGGTTGTAAGATTGCATGTAAAGGAGGGTTATTTTTTTACCTCACATAAGCGGGTTACCTCACCTACCTGGGGTCCCCCACCTCTATGTAAACAGGCCCTTAATCAGTAGAAGGCGTCACCGTATGCACTCGTTAATGGAGGGCTTAAGCAACAACGACGGCGACGGCTACGAAAACGTCACTTAAACTTTGAATTCGCGCTGCCTCAAACGTTATCGCGCTTATTCCATCTCGCTTAATTTGTCATATGTGCGGTTGAATTCTGAAGGACTGTATCAAAGTTCAGGAAAAGAAAAAGAAAGTTGTTGTCTTGTGTTTCCGTCCTCAACAAAACGTGAAATTAGGCACGTTCACGTTGCAGCCGCGCAACGACGGCTAAGAAATGTACAAAAAAGGCGCGCGATGCACGTGCAAAGTTGTTGTTTTGTTAATCTAACCTGCTGCCTTTTTGCCGTTGCCGTCGCCGTCGCCGTCGCCGTCGCCGTCGCCGTCGCCGTCGCCGTGGTCGATGCTTAAGCTCCCCATTGAATTGAAAGATTTGGTTAATTTAGGCGGCTTGTGCAATTTTCAGCTCTTTGCAGGCAATAACAAAGGAAAGAGCAGTGAAAACTGCGAAATTGTTGGGTGGCAAAGACGTAAATGAGCCTATACATTCTTTGTAAAGTTTCGGGGTTTTCAAAAACAATGTCTCCGAAATTATTCGGTATATCGGGCTCAAATTTTCACTGAAATTGTTATGCCCTTTCGATATTCAGAGAGTTATTTTAATAGCTTGATCGGAGAATGAAAAGCATAATTTATGTTAATAGTGCAAAAAATGTAAACAAAGATTCGCTTATTAAGATAAGGAGTGTGAACAGAATTAAAACGCTGAAAAACAGGAACAACAAAAACGAATTTTAACATAAAATACCAGCTCCAAAGTGCCAACGGGTATATCTCTTGTAAATGAAGCTTCAACTCACTCTATAGTGAAGATTAAATAGTTAAACCTTAAATGATTTTCGCACGACTTTCCCTCCTCACAGAGGATTTATTTCCTAAAGTAACCCTGAACAATTTGTAAACAGGTCTATATTTATCACTGGATTATTTCATTTTATGAATATACAGCAAAATAAATTATTATCGCTGATACCTTTACTCCTCTTGACAGATCAGCTGACAGATGAAGGAAGATTATTATTATTATAATTCGACTAATGGTTAATAGCAATATGCCGAATGAAATAATTTGCTCAACGAGTGCTTAAACCAGTCACGTCAATAAGTTACTTGGGTTAGAAATATTTTTACCTATATCGTTAAGATTTCTCACATGTAGTTGAGGCCTATAGCGGTCTTTGTTACAACAATTGATCGGATGCTTAAACTTAAGATGGCTCAATGTAACTACATATGTTCAACATTCATCTTTTTTCCCCCTCCGTTGCCATGTACAATACAGATACTTTGTTGCTTTTTAAACTCTGCCTTTCGGCCTTTTCAAAACCGCCTCGAAATTCCGAAACAATCGAGAGCGTGACACGGCCCCCTTCAAAAAATGTTTACCCTTCACCATGGCGTCATCACATTGAATTAAGGGCAAATTATTTGCAAGTCACGCAACATGTGCGTGACATGTACATTGACACTACACCAGGCAGTTTAATTTCGTTATCGTCTTATCTTGTCCAGCAAGGTCACGTTAGCCACCATGCATTGGTACGGTCATGTGACTGTTTCCTGCACGCAGTAAATTCTCACGTGCTCACAAGATGCGCAGGAGGAAGACTCCACCGAATTGAAATAATTTTTAAGTCTTACTTCTTGTAAAGTAGGACGTCGTCTCTCAGGCTGTGTGAGTCTTGT
Source organism: Porites cylindrica (assembly GCA_964035525.1). Taxonomy (NCBI): domain Eukaryota; kingdom Metazoa; phylum Cnidaria; class Anthozoa; order Scleractinia; family Poritidae; genus Porites; species Porites cylindrica. The sequence goes on along the minus strand of OZ037779.1, from coordinate 20,386,770 downwards.
ACTCTCATCTGTAAAATACGGAAATATGGGCCATATGTCGGTATTAGTCAAATATGCGAGTGTATTAATCTCCACATGTGGCAACTGGGTGCCTTCATTAAACAGAGCTAGCAAACTATTTTGTCTGTTTGTGCCATGGGTGCCATCAAAATATTGCAAAATGAGCCCATTAAAATACATGCACAGAAATGCAATGGTTTCACTTGTTGTCCCTAAAAACTCGGTTATCATACACCTAGCTTTTGCTTTCTGTCTTTTAAGGTGATTTTCACCTATTTTCTGTCCCCGGCGAACAAAATACGTTTAGGCAGAATTTGCCTTGATTTCAAAGGTTACGTTTTGTGACAGGCTATTCAGGGGTGGTTTCTCTTCATGATGTTTGCGAGCGACCCGTTTTGTGCTGCAATTATCTTAATAACAGTGTAGTTCTTACCTGCCAAAATTACGACAAACACAAAAATGCCATTTTAGCCGTTTTAAAATGAAACTAAACTATTCAGGGCGTGAAAACAAAAATAGATTTATGTAAAAAGGGAAACATGCAACATGACAAAATCACAAACATGGAGAATATACGGTGTTATGTACTGTAGTGAACAGATAAGAGAGGAAAAGGGTGCAAAATTAAAAACAGTTACAGTTAGGAAAGGACAAAAAGACTGACCAGGAGGCTTTCGCGTCATTGCAAATCAAGAGCAACGATGACAAACCCCTGGTGAAAGCTGCGATATTCTCCCAGAGCAGAGTAGTATTTTTCATGTGACAGAGACGAATAATGAGTAGGTAGATGGCCCCTTTAAGGCCCGGCAGGCAAGGGCGGATCTAAGGGGAGGGTGCAGGGGTTGCGCAACGCCCCCCTCCCCCCCGAGATGACCTGCGGCTTTCTAATACAACTGGTGTTCCGCAAAATATGCAGATATGTATGATGTGTATTCTCAGCAGTTCACATTATGTTATTGGTTAGTCAAAAGCGTTCTTCATATTCTCTTTTAAAATTTTGTTTACGTCACCAGTCAGTTACGCTATTCCTTTGTGGTGCACCCCCTCCTAAGAGAAATCCTGGATCCGCCCCTGGCAGGGATGGTGCTTTTTCAAGTGAAAGTTTGAAGTGGGATGCAGACGGGTGGCTTAAAGGGGTTTGTGTAATTTAGCAAAGTGAGTGCTGGTACCGGTAGCCTTTTTTTAAAATTTAACATTTAAGTTAGCATTTAATTTAGGAAAGTGCAGCTATTGGTAGCGAAGAAAAGGGAAGAACCCTCCAGCTGGAGTTACATTGCACAAATTCTTGTTTTTTACGAGGCTGCTGGCTGTCTGACTTGAAGTGCTTGGGGCTTTTATGTCAAGTGAGAAATTCTCAACATTTTCAACCCAGAGAAGGCCCTGGAAACGAGTGAAGAGGACTGACTGACCTAGCTAAACGGGACGAGCTTGCATCCGGCACAGTCCTTTGGGTGGTGTCTGTCAAGAAGAAGAAGAAAAAGTGAAGAAGGACGAGAAAGAGTTGAAAACCTGTCTGCCAAAGCTGATTAGAAATACAGTCAAAGTGCATACCACCTGAGAACTGCGTAATCTTGTACAGAGCTATAACTTTGTCCTGCTGAAGTATTTTGGCTTACAATATAAGGGAACCAGTTTATTTTTACTTTTAACGTGCCAAAATTTGAATATCACGCAAGTTTATTGCGGGTACAGTCCGAAGAAGCCATTATCCTATTTTATTCGAGAAATACCCCGATATTATTAAGCAAAGGAAGGGTTAGTTGGACGGAACCTGTCTGACTGGGATATATTGTAAACCTTTCTGGATATAAATACAATTGATGTCCGCATAAGGGAACTAAGCATTCCTTGGCAAATTTTCTGTTATTATGACGACATAAACAAACACTTTAAGGGATTTGCGACTGAAAAGATTCTTGATACCCAGGTGATTGAGATCTTTAAACATCGGAACTGGACAGAAAGGAGCTGATGGATTTCCAGTGTTGTGCCCGTACAACGACTCGGAAGTTAATAGAAGAAAAACAAGTCAAAATTCATTGAAGAAAGTGATGCAACATAAGAACCCTCACATAACCCTCGAGATAACCGCTTTCGCTCTAGCCGCATGAGTTTTACTGTTCTCTGGACAGTGACGCGAGGCTGGTAAAATTTCGACTACACAAATGGCCCCTTTCGTGAGTGAAAGTGATGAAAACATTGGAAAGGCTAACTGTTTTTACGAAGGATCAGTGTCTTGGACATGAATCCAACTTAACAGTGATATGTGTGAAAGGAAGCAGGAATGGAAGAATGGGGAAAGGAAAGGAACAAAGCAATATGGAGAAAAAGAATCAAAAGAAAAAGGAATAGATTTGACGGTTTGTAATACTTTGGCATTTCAATCTGTTAGGTGATTAAATACATGGTGGATAAAAGAAAAGGAAGGGATTATTTGCACTTGCCTGAAGGTATAGTGCCGTGTGAAAAAAAAAAACAGCTGACAGAGGTAAATTGCTTTCAAAGTTGAACTATTTCAACTGTCCAGACTGTGAAGTGATTGAAATCAAAGTGCAACGGAGAAAACAAAAAGGAGAAAAGTGAAAAGTGATTCAGTTGCACTGACCTGAGGGTATCGTGCAGTGTGAAAGACAGAGAGATATTGCTTTCTAAGTAGTTCCAGACGTGCATGTCCTGAAAGACCACAACAACACGAGCAGACAAATTAACAGGAGAGAGGAAGAAAAGCAAACGTGTTCGAGGGTTACCTCGGTGAGTGTCTTTTAATTGTTGGACCTAAAACTCAAAGGTAAAGTACACTGGCTTGATGTTTTCTTGTTGTGGAGGCTCAGAGTTGCACGAGCACGTACCTAGT
>OZ037779.1:20193916-20378916 GCA_964035525.1 Porites cylindrica | reverse complement strand
CAGGAATTTAGGCATAGGCACCCCAAGCCCTCGTTTTGAGCCCCCCCCCCCTTAAAAACGCCAAGACGAGGTAGGCTTTAGTAGGCTCGTGCGTTCGTTCGTTTGCTTGTTCATTCATTCATTCTTTTTTTTACCCAGTGATACCTGTGATGTGCGGATCTGAGAAGTCGTTCTCCTGAAACTCCACATCTTTAAAAGGCCCTGTAGACTTGAGGTAGGCACGTAATTGAAATCTACAAAAGGAAAAAAAAAGGCGATTTGTATGCTTTTTTGTGCTCAGGCAAGTTTTGTAGTATTAACATCATTGCCGGACTGTTAAAACCGGCATGACGTAAACAGTACTTGAAATTAACACCTTAAGTGGAATGGTTTTGAAACTCCTTAGAATATTTCTTCAACTTCTGTTACAAACTAAATTCAATCAAAGATTGAAGTGCGCATGCTTTTCCTTTCGTGTGACTTCGTGTTTTATTACGCGGCTGGTCGGGGTGTCATTATAACGGTAATGCGATCACATACCTGCCTCGTCCTCAAGCCTTCCTAAGGCTTAGTGGCCAGCATGGAACAAGCGGGAAGTGCGAAGCGCGACAGTTGAATTCAAGTGAGAAGTGCTAGAGGGGTTCAGGAACGAGCGCTCTTCGAGCGACTGGAGACGAGGCTGATTACATACTCTCCTTGTATCACCAAAGAGAAAGAATCGAGGCAAGGGAAAAAGTGAAGAGGGGGTCATTACGAGGTTGTCTAGAGAGTCCTCATAGATAGGTACTTTATCACTGTGTAATATTGTCTAAATTGTGTCTAAAAAATCGTGATAATTAATCCCACTTATTTTTGTCTAAAACATCTTTATAAAACTGTATCGCCGATTTGTACAATAGCATATCATCGTTTCCTGTGCCACCTTTTCGTAGTAGCTGTGCTGATGACAAAGCACGACAAAGGCGACGGGATCCTTTGCGACTCCTCTCTAATGAATAACTCCATAAAAGGCAGAAAACACTATCGGCTGAAGATCGAGATAGTTAGCCGCTGCAATGTTAAACTCACCTGTATTTCACACCAGACTGTAAAGGCCCATTGCAGTAGTCTTCATCCCCTCGATTGTTTTCACAGTTTTCTTCATCGCCGATTGTCAGTTCCAATAGCCTAGCTGATCTGATTGCCGGGCTGGATGGTATCACTTTGGTGATATAACGTTGATAAATAGAATCTTCCTTTGTGGCGGCTTTGTTCACTAGGTACCACGTTGTTGGTTCTTTCTTTGTCATTTCCTTGACTAGAACAAGAGGGGGAGAAAAATGTAAGCGCCATATTGCGTCTATATCTAAATCTTGGTATCAATACTATGAGAAAAAGAACTGTTATTATTAGTATTTTTAAGCTTGTGCTCCTTTTAAATTTTGTTCCTTGTCTCTCCCCACCTGTCTCCCCATCCTCTGAATCGATCGGTTGCGGATTCAGAGTTAATTCAAAGTCCACATTCTTAGCTCCTGCCTCCTAGCCGTTTTTCGCCGAAAGTAATAAGAAATGATATTTAACAGAATTATTGAGGTCTTTATAAGAGTAGCAAACTGTATACGTACATTTGGGATCATCGTCAGAATACTCTTGTACAAGAACACCATATTTGGCAATATTGTTAGGCGCCAGATACTTCAAGTTAAACCGAATAGTGATGGTGGTTTGCTTTGTTTCCATGAGAATGAGAGTGGACTGGAGCGGAGTGAATATCAAGATCGAAACATGAGCCTGGCGTACTGCTTTCAGCGGTGGTGTTCCGTGATCCATGACGGACACAGTTATATTAAACAGACCGAGGTTCTCTCGGTTTAGTCTCTTCAACGTTCTTATGGCTCCACTCCTGCAGAATTGAAAAGATTAATCTTACCCTCAACCAATCTTCTACTTCTATAACGACCGCTCTTCGAGAAATGTTCTGGTTTTGACTTCCGCAGTGGTGAGAGCACTCGCCCACTAACGTCAACCGGAAGTGAGGCTTTCTCCTTTTTAAAGTACCTTAACGCTGCCAAATTTGTAATGCTAAGTGTCTTCACTCTTACAAAGACGATTTGCTCAAAAATGTAGGAAAAACCGCCGCCTAAGAATGCAAAAAGTCCACTTCCGGTTGATGTGCGTCTCTCAAAAACTCTATTAGGGAGCTTAAGCAAAGACGTTTTTGAGCGACGTACGTCAACCGGAAATGAGGCCTTCTCCTTTTTAAAGTGCCTTCACGCTAACAAATTTGTAATGTTGAGTGTCTTTACTCTTACAAAGACGATTTGCTCACAAATTTAGGAAAAACCGCCGCCTAAGGATGCAAAAAGTCCACTTCCGGTTGACGTGCGTCGCTCAATAGGGGCGTGAGCGGAGTCCCCGCGTGGACACTGTTGCATGTGTGTTGAGTTAGTTGTTGGTTCTCCTTTCTTCTCCCAGAGATTCTTTGCCGGCTACTCTGGTTTTCCTCTCTTCCCTAAACCAAATATTTCTTAGTTTCTATTCAACAACAAGGTGCTTTAGAAAGCTTAAATGCAGTTGGTCAAGCCTGTGAATAAGTCCTTTAGGTAAAATGAAAAAAAAAAAACTTGATTTGCGTTACAGTTGTTAGTCATGCCGGCTGCATAACAGAAGTAGGCACTGGGGTTGGGGCCAGCCTACCACCTACTGGACTCTGGGGTGGTACCTTGGGCAGCAGCCCCCTAGTCACCCTCGCATGTTTTACAATTCCCCTATAATTTGAAACATTAAAGACGTGACTTACTTTGAATTAACTCTAAAATAGCCTCCCCCTCCGCTAACCAGAGAGTATTCCAGCTCGCGATTCTTGCCTCTGTCATCATCTTGCGCCACCACGTTTGCGACCACGGTTCCAGGTTCTGGTAGTGTAGATAATTTCTCTTTGTAGTTCTGTTTAAAAAAATATGGTTTGTTGTCGTTCACATCAAGTACTTGGATTCGAACTCGTGCAGTGGCTGACTCGTGATTTCTGGTATCTAGAGAGGAGAGTAAGCCATATCACGGGAATAAGCTACAATCGGCGACAAAATTGTGGTTACACAGCCAATCAGTCAGTCAACAAATAATTAACTAAGTATTAGTAACGATCATTTGTTGGGTTCCTGTAGCGATTCATTAAATCAAGCTATCATCAAGTTAGCTGTCATGTTGCTTTTTTTATTAAGTTCCTCGAAAATCTGAACAAAACTTTCATACATAAGCCTCGATGTTCTTTTGCAAGCCCTTTTTTCAGGGTCTTCGAAAATCTGTGATGTATTACTAAAAACTTTGAAAGTTAGCTTGAAATATTGTCGATAGCGTCGAGGAATGGAACGATTTGCGCAATGAATAATGGGCTTAAGCCCGTGTTTAGGAACTTTTGAGGCAAAAACATTTAAGTATGATCTAGAACATAGTAGAGGAGACTGGTTAGGAAACCTGGCAAATCCGGCAAACATAAAAATTAACTATGTCTAGAACAAGACAGGGTGAGAGTGGCAGAGTACAGAATAAATGTTATTGTTGTCAGTCATTTTAGCTTTCTTATTACGTATATTAACCTCTCTAATCTTGAAATATTTTATTATCCAGCTGTTTTAATTTAACTGTTTTGACTGTTTTGCGCTGTTTCTCCTGCTCACCTCTCTTTCGCCCTCCCTTAAATCTGAACTTCTGGACGTGACAGGCTAAAAGAACTTCAACTCAGTCTGTACCCTTAATTCAAATCTTCATGCCTAAGGTTTTTTCTCGGAATGTTCTTTGCATACTTTTTAGCGAAGTTCTCTCGCGCAAAGTGCACCATAGGTAAGAAAATTAATTTAAGGCTATCTATGCATCTAACTATGCATAGTTTTATTTACTTATTAGCTGTTAATTGATCAAGTTTGTTTTTCACGTAAAGTATAGATTTGCAGTGGTCCCAAATTCATTGTCTAAAGTAAATTATAAATGCATATACCGGAGCTTCGCTTTTAGCTCTGGCTTAATCTATGTATTAGCTAGACTTACCTACAGCTCCTACTTCAAATGGAAAACGGTCCCTCGTTTCAAAATCCAGCGGTGTAATTAGTTTTATGATGCCCGTTTGGGGTCCAAGAGTGAAATATTTTTCTACCTGTGGGTCACGCAGTTCAGTAAAGTAGTAGGTTATTTTGCCTTTGTAGCGACACTTGCCTTCTGTAGCACTCACTTGCAGGATTTCTGTTCCTACGGGGGCACTTTCGTTGACATTTGCTAAGTACTGCGCAATCGGAAAGAGAAGCCTGTCCGTGCATCGTCCAGAAGATCGTAGAACTTTTATATAAACGGAGACGGGTGTAGAATTCTTCGGTCGTGTTCCGAGATCCGTAGCATAAATGGTCAAATTAAAGAAATCGGACGGTACTCTAGTTAACTTTCGTCGCACTTTTAAACTGCCATTGTTGTCCAGGGAAAAGGTATCATTAAAATTGCCACTTGCTATAGAATATCGCACTTGTCCGTTTGTCCCAGTATCGCGATCCATAGCGGTCACTCCAAGTATAACCGAATCCACAGAGACGTTTTCGCTAACAATTTTCTGGTACGGGCTCATCACGAATCGAGGGGCGTTGTCATTAAGATCTAGAACGTTTACGTAGACGTTGGACGTATCTAAAAGATAATAGGCTGATTTAGCAACAGAACGAGAACCTCATTTGACGACGGGAAAACGCGCGGCAAGGACTAAACTCAACTTCCGGTGCCCAATTTGCCGCTCAGCCGTTGGTCAAGCCAGTTGTTTGATTTGCGCGCGCCGTCATCAACTGACGGTCCGGTTCTGTCGCCTGTTATGCCAATAAGACTCGCAAATGCTTTAAAAAGGGGCCAAGATCGCTTCATCTTGTGTCTAAGGGATCATATTATGTTTTTTTGAGTTCACCCCGGAGTGGTTCTAGCAAACCTATGTATTTAACTTAATGAACATTTCACAGGCACCTCAACATTCGTGTGCCTCTTCATTTCAAACAGTGGAATGTAGAATTATTGTAAGGGACGCGGCTAATTACAGCTTTACAAGTAATTACTTAACTATACCTGTTTCAGGGTGCCCGCTCGCGTCTCTCTTCTCTGTATCCTTCGCAAACAGTACCAACCTAATGCAAGGATAAAAAGCTGTTCACCACACTGCCGTAGTATTTTTACTCTATCCGTGGTTGCCTTGGTAACAATAAAATAAGACTGAGCTGTTTCAAACCAGAGAAGGTAAATGATACTGAGGGATATAGTCACAGACCGTTATTTTTTTAAATCAGCAAAACCGAAACTGTTACCTGATACTGAAAGGATGTTAATTTCTTGTGATGAAAACAACAGCAATAATAAACAAAAGAAACATTGATACTTCCATTCCCAGAAAGTGGCCAAGGTAAAAACGTGCCAAAAAAAATCCTACTTTTAGGCACCGTCCACACTTATCCAGATATTTTTGAAAAAGGGATATTTTTTCCCTCTGTTTTCAAAAAAATACGCCGCGTCCACACGTAGCGTATTCAAATCGTTTTCGTCTCTCCATACGAAAAACTTTAAACATTGGTAATACGATAGCATCTCTCACAGAGTATGCGTTATGTGGTAGTAAATGATGTATGACATCATTTTTTTCGCCAGTCCACACGTAAACGAGAGTGGGAATTTTTGAAAATGCTGGCTTCTGGAGAGCGTTTTTGAAAAGGTGCGTTTTCGGTGACCGTTTTCACCGGATACGTGTAAACGGTAGGCCAAACAGGAGGAAAAAAGGATCTATTTAGGTTTCTAGGAAACTGCCCAAAAAAATTAACACTTACGTCTCGCTTAGGGTAAAATGATGGTTTTGGGGAGGGGTAGGTAGGCAGTTTCCCAGAAACCTTTATTGATCTGAAGAAATATCCGTTTTCAAGCAAAAACAGATGCATGTGGACGAGGCCTTATTTTGTAGAATCCGAAGAAAAAAATACTGGTATTCAAAAGTTAAGCCAAGCGGGTTGCATTTGAATGGTTATACAATTTCGAAACTTAGACGTAGCCTCCACAGCGGTCGAACGAGTGAAATTTGTAAAAGTTAAGCGAAATACTTTAAAGTTAACGTTGCTACTTTCACTATCGAAAGTTTAAGGTAATACCAACGTCCTGTTAGTTTACTAAACTTTTTAAAAGTTTACTAAAAATGTTCTAAGTGATTGAAAACCGATGCTGACGTTATTATCGGCGCCATTTTCAAACATGATCCTCTTTTAGCGCGAAGCGTTTTCAGCGAAAGAAGCTCAAAATTTTGAGAAAAATGGAAAGATAGTTATGTTGACTAACTGATTTACACACCTTTGCCCATTTTTCTCCAACTGGTAAATGAAATCGCAGCAATAAAAAACAAAAATAACGATTTAGACGTTTGACAGCGGTGGTGACGTAGCCAAGTGTTGTAAGAATAAAACCAGCCAATTTTGTTCGGTTAGTTGGCAAACGCACAAGAATTGACGTGAACCAATATTGCGCCTGTTTTACTGACGGGAAATGCTCTTAAGCTACATACTCCCTCTTTTCTTTCTTTCTTTTCTTTTTTTCCTTTTAACACCCCCCACGTTAGTTCAAACTTAGCTCCGGGGACCCCGCGTTTGTTTGAAACTATAGCCCATCTATTCAGAAAGGGGTTTTACGGCTGTTCTTGATAGTTTTGTATCTTCAGTTGCTATACAGTTTAAGTTTATTACGGCACAAATGAATGTCTGAAAGTTTTCTCAGCTACTTTCCGTTTATGACTGTGCGTTTGATCGAGAAAATTTGCTAGCATGCCGACTTAGAGCCTTGGTGTGTACAGAAAATGGTTTAAAACTCTCCGAAAACGGATTTTTTGAAGGACACTGTGAAGAAGACAGGAAAAAAATAGCTGCAATCGATGATTAACAGGATCCATAGAAATCACCCTCTATATAGAAAGTAGTGTTTCGACCATTTCATTAAACCTTGATTATTTACATTTTTTGTTGTTGTTGTTGTTGTTTCAAAAAGACATCGCTGTATTTGTTTTTTTTAATAACATACCTGTAGCTTTTTACTTTCTCGTAGTCCATAGCTACCTTGGTTTTGATTTCTCCTGTGTGTTTACCAATACTGAAGTACCGATATCCGTTTGGATTTCCAATACTGTAAACCACTTTTCTAGATTTTCTGTCAAGCTTACGTTCCGCTTGCGATGTTCCGTGAATTCTAGTTCTTCTCATGCCAGTGACGGCGCGAACAGTGAGAATTGAAGTTCCGACTGGCGTGTCTTCAGCTATTGATACATGATATAAAGGCAAATCAAACTTGACTTTGTGCTTTTGAATTTCTTCGATTGTTATATACACATCTGCTACATGCAATGAACGTTTAGGAGGTGTTCCTTTGTCACTAACAACTACTGTCAATGTGTAGTTTGATCCTCCAAGCGTGAGTAACGATTGTCGCGTCCTTACGACGCCATCGTCATCTATTCTAAAATACGTTTTATTTCCTGTGATAATGGTGAAGTTAAGCTCTCCATTGACTCCATAATCATAATCACGTGCTAGAACTCTGGTCACGGAGTTCCCCGTTTTGATTGCTTCAGAGACGCGGATTGTGTATTTTAAATTCTCAAAGAATGGCCTATACTCGTTGACTGGTAGAACCCGCACCCTAACAATAGTTAAACTCTTGTGTGCTCCATTTCGTGCTTCCACTTGCAATTCGTATGGGCGCGTTGTGCGATCCACTCTTATTTTCTGATTGAGCAAAATTGTTCCGCTTCGGGGCAGTATCCGAAAAAGACTCCGGTAATTTAACAAGTAAAACGAGATCCGCGCATTTTCGCCTATGTCGGCATCTTTAGCGTTAACTCTGAGCACTTCGGATCCAATGGAACGGTTGCTGAAAATTGTCACCGAGTAGTTGTGACGCGAAAATACCGGTGGGTTATCATTCTCGTCCGTCACGTTGATTAAAATCACTTTGGTAGTCGTTTTGTTTTCATCGTTGTTGGTAGCCTGGATTGTTATAATGTACAATGACTTTGCTTCTCGATCCAGTCTCTTAGATGCCACTAACGATGCACTTTGTCCGCTAGGGTGTGGTTCGAGTTTAAATGCGTTTCCAGTGTTTCCTGCAGAAGACAAACAAACGAATAATAGATATACAGAAGTAAACATATAAAGTAGAATTTTTAATGCAGGTAATGATGATGCTAATTATGATGTTGAAGATGACGATGGCGAAGTGATTTAACCAGTTATACACTACCAGCAGTCTCTCTTTTTTCTTAGTCCGTCGAGCGAAACGCGCGAGACTCCAGAATGACCACGCGCGTGACTTAAGGAACGAGACAGGAGAGGCGTCTAGCGGCGTCGACGCTCGACGCTCGCGGTCGCTTGAACACCCTTCCCTAAATCTGAGAAAAACAGAGACTACTCATAGTCTAAGCCAGTTATCTCTTCTGTCCAAAGGTTTCTTATATCCATCGAACAAATCTAAACCTGAAATACACAAGTTACCGAATACCTTTTATAATGTTGTACTTTATTGATGAATTTTTGTTCCATCGATTCCTTGCGTGCCCAAAAATGTTCTTGATGATCTGTCCTGGTTGATTGTTCTCTTTGACTTGCAGCACGTTTGAGAAGTCAGTAAAAACAGGGGCGGCATCTAAAATAAAAAAGGATAAGATCAATTTAGGTCTCTGGAGAAACTACCCACCTACCCCTCCCCTAAGCTAACATTTTTCCCTAAGTGAGAATTGTTAGTAATGGCTAAGGGGGGGGGGGGGGGGGGTGGGGGGTAGGTGAATTAGCTCGAAAGATAGAGCCGGGGAACTAAGGAATGAGAAGGAAAGTTGTAAAATTCTTCCAGTTTTCCTCAGGAACAAATAAACCCAGGCTCAATAGATTTGGTTCCAAATTTTGATCCCTTCTGCAGTAAAGAGGTCATCAGGTGCTGGCAGTGAGAAAACAGACTTGTGCTTCTTTGTGTAGTTGTCTTTTATAATCTGGTAAACGAATAAGATAAACAAAAGAAAAAAGGGAAGAGAATACAGGAAAGTAGTCTCTATTGTTAAGACATTAAGGTTAGACGAAAGAGGTCTTGTAAGTTTAAAAGTAACCAAAGATGGATACGTAATAAACTTTCTACACTATTTCTAAAGACGAGTAGAGTTTGATATCAAGGATAAGAAATGATAATATTGTCTTCACTATTTTGATGGAAATCGCTCAACAAAATGCACACTTACCGAACCAAGAGTACCGCGTGAGTGAAGTAGAATACTCGCTCGGACCATCGGGCTTTGCAATTTTGCATGACGTTTTCGAAAAACACGTGACCATATAACAGCTATCCCCCAATACAAAAGCTACGTCACCGGCTCGTCTGTTGCAGGCCTGACGCACGCACCATGGCACACTGGAGGCTTTTCCCAGGTCTGTAAATATTCCAGCTCTAATGTCCTTTTCAAATGTCCTGTTGTAATATGTTTTGTTGGCGATGCAAATAACGGTAGATGTTGGGTCATCTAGTATGAAAAAGGGTTGTTACATACTTACAAAGCGTGAAATACACAATTCTTCTATAACAAGCATTCCATTTTCAAGATTTCATACTATTTACTCTAGAAAAATACACAGCTGTTTCTAACTTCCATAAAAAAAAATTGTGAAGACACTGGGTTCAAACAAACGAGGTCTCAAAAATTGCGGTAGCTTTCTCTGAATTAAGGCAGAACAGTATTTTATTAGCTCCAGCAACATGTTTCTACAAAAAAGAAACTTCTGCTTAAAATATCCCTTGACCCCGGGTTAAACGGCTTGCCGTCTCTTATGCAACTGGGCTGGGCGGGGCTGTCGCGGTGGTGTTTTACAACGTGAAACCCTGTTGTCGAAAGTTCAAAAATTGCTAAATTATGATTAAAAAAACCTTCCGATTGGGGTTTATCCCGGTAAACCCCAACCCCCAGGCTACATTTTACTTAAAGATTGCCCGCATGGCTATTCAGAGTCGGAGTTTTTTTAAATATTAAATTAAGGCGACCGTATAATGCCACTTTTTGACAGTAAAAGGCCTCAGATGCAGGTACTTGACTTGCTCAGGACTGCATGTACTATTACTTAAAACAAAAGTGCTAAGCGAAATCGCTCTTTAAGTATCGCTTTGTATTTTCCACGAAGTGACCTGTTTTGGATGCCACCAAACGCTTTCCATGAAAACCAAAAAATCATAGCCTCATCTTTAAATTTTAGAAACTTTGGATGCCAACGTATTCATTGAGGATTTAGTGAAATTGGACATTTGCCTGCATGATTTCTTGAAAAGGAGAAATGAAGGTGGATTTACAAATTGAAGAAGCAGAAAGTAAACGACAAAAGCATTTTTCATTTGTCCAGCGTTGCAGCATTCAATTAACGTGAAAAGATAAACTCACAATTAACCCGAAAAGATAACGCAGTTAAACTTTGTGGCGAGGATACTCAGATACCGAAAATTTCAAATACCATATGGCTTCGCTTTAAACATGTAATTGAGGTTAACATCAAGCCCTTCAGCTTGAAAGCGGCAATACCACAGTCATATAATTCCTTTTGTACCCTCAATGTCGTCCTACTTACCAATAACCAAACTTTCCGATATTATGACTCCGAAGTTAATAAGTAAAAATATCACAGCGGCGATTCGTCCGAGCTCTGCTGGTCTTCTCTCCATCGTTAATTGATTTCTAAGATACAAGCATAAAAATCATGCAATGTTAGAAATCACTCTTGTCTGTCTTATGATACAATCAATGAGTTTACCACGAAAAAAATTTGCTTCGTCATCTCTTTCTAAAGAAGTCTTTTTGACTGCGATAAAAAATAACGGTTCTTACCAAAAAAAATGCGCCGTGATATTCAGAGTCATTTTGCCATTATCGCAGTAAAATATTGCAGTTTATCAAGTCTTGTCAGAACTAAGGTAGCTTTCTGCCAGCAAGCGAAATAGATAATAGTCATTGTTTACATTGATCTATAATGAGGGAAATCGTTTGCGGGCCTTTCATGACTATTGAATGGTTTTCAATTTTAAGCTGTTCCTTTTTGATTTTAGTAGCTCTAAAGGAAAAAAGAAAAAGTTGATCATAACAAAAACATTCGAGGTTTGAAGTACATTCCTAATTGTTAAGGGAATTTATGGACCTTTCATGTATTAATTTTTCGAAATTTAGGTGTAATAATAGTGACATATCCTCATCTTTTTTCTGTCAGGAAGTCTTTTATTTTTTTCTTCTGGCTTATAGCTTCCTGCTTACGTCAAAGTTCAGTCAGTTTATAAACAATCAAATTACTTTCACTGCGAAATTAGAATGCGGCAAAAGCAAACAACTTTCGTTCAAGTTAAAACATAATTAAAAATAGTATCCAACATTTCCTGTTTTGATTGATTTAAATGTAGGTTATGAACCGTGTAACAACCAAAGCTTTGGATACAATATCTTTCTTTCGAAGAAAAACAAATCTCTCCTCACTTTCACCAGATTATAGTGAGTATTAATGATTCCTAGTAAGCTACTGTAGGTGTACGTCTCCAACCGGCGGAATCGAACCGGCCAAGTCATGGCTCAAACCCCTATGATTTTATAACTTTCTTGACTCTCAATCATGGCAGTTTTGCAAAATTAAAAGTTGCCAAAAGTTGAATTTATAATGAACACGCTTGCTTTGCATTAATTGGTGTTCTCGGCGATGAAGCAATGCAGATATCGTTTTTCAATGAAAATTTCACCTCCTGAATTGCGACAAAATGGTTAGCAACTAGAATAAGGTACTAACAACATTGCGACAGGCTTTATCCCCAGCCTACTCCATGGGCTGTTTACACGCCCGGGTATTCTTTGACGTGGCCTTCTTCGTTTCTGCTTAAGTCCATGAACTGCCATCGTTCCCTTGATTACTTTATACAGAGTACACTAGCAAAAACAGTGAATTATGCATAACTTTGAGGCGTTAAGATATTTTCTCCTGGCGCTTGAGGCTTACTAAGAATGTACTGGCTTGTAGATGTTACTAAAGTGAGGACTGAATGGAAAACGGGAACGAGAATATAGGCACGGGAAAACGATAAATAGGACCTAGCTTAAATCAGAGCTCTTTTAGTAACCTCATCAGTCACCCTTTGTGTTTTTTTCCTCACTTTTTTTCACTTCCCTTTTCACCATGCGCGTTTCCCATTCCCGTTTCCTCGTTCCCCATTCTCGTTTTAGGAAAAGCCAGTTTCTTTGACCGTATTCCAGAATAAGAATAAATGGAATAAACAGGTAGAAATCACTTGTTCAGGGATTCATTACACCGTAACTTCTGCAAATCAGGTAGAGATGTAGCCCTGACATAATGTCAGCCTTTCAGAGGTCTGGAAAATCCCTGGAATAGAGATTGTTAAAGCAAATTGTGCATTCTTATTTCAGAATACCGGTCAATCGAACGCGCCCCAACAATCTTGACTTGGCAGGCGTGGAAATAGGTGAACGAAAAAGTTGCTAGAAATGTTTCTGTTCATTAGAAATGGTTGATGGTTTCAAGTGCTTCTGGCACTGGCTCAGTGATTTTACCCGAAAATATCCCCTCCCGATTAGCCTCTAACAAATTTGCTCTGACGAACTTTGAAGCTTTTTACGGTGGTTAAAGGGGCTGTGCCACGATCCTTTAGTTCATTTATAAATATTGCCAATTAAACGTCTTTATTCGCCATGGAACCTTACGTCAGCAAGGAAATTGCCTGTAAGAGTCAAATTCACAGCATCCTGTCAAAGGAATGTGTCTTTGAGAAAACTGTGAGTCTAACAAGTTTTTAAAAACCATCATAGCAATCCGTTTTAATCTTCATTAGGTTTGTCCCTCCGTGCCTTCTTTTGCATTTCCTATGTTATACTACTACATGAGAAATTCCCACAATTTGTTTGGCTTAGAATAGTGGTATTTCAGCTTAATTTGAAATACCTACATGTGAAAATTACAAACCTTTTGTGGGTAGCAGTATAAACAAATAATAGCATGATTTGTACGTGATATTTGGCATAAATACCACGAGTGATATTTCAAAATTGTCTCTAATTTCACTCGCCTAACGGCTCGTGAAATTACGTATAACAATTTTGAAATTTCACTCGTGGTATTTATGCCAAATATCACTACAAACCATGCTATTCCCTATACTTATTTATGGCTTCTTTCAATGTTCTGAGTGGTTATTTTTTATTTGGTGGCTGATTCCACTGGTTCAATTTTAATAAATTTCTTGATACAGATCCTTCAAGTGACGTTATAAAGACCTCACAAAAAATTCAAATTTTGTATTTCACTCCCGAGCTGACTCAACACAAAGGTGTTTTTTTTAAACTAACGTCAGCCATCATTCTTTTGAGCGTGTATGAAGGACTGACACATTAAAGTGACAGTGGCGGACCAAGAAACCCCATACACTCCTCGACTCCATGATCGAAATAGCTGAACTCTTGAGTTGGAATGCATTGTTTATACTTAAGGTACCTGCTGCGGTGTGCATCACCCGAATGTGGTAAATTATATTCAGCTATATGTTTATGATTTTATATAATCTTCCTTTGTACGGATGTGAAACAGAGTATCATTTTCTATACCAAGTACCGTTGGCACTAGTATACAAATATACATGCGCATTACCCACTGGAATCTCGGCGGCCTCTGAATGAAGGCTGAAATACTGGACCCTAACGCGGTACACCATAATTTCGTCAACGTTTTAAGACAACATTAGCAAACTGATTTTAGCAAACTTTTCTTCCCTTTCCAGCAGTAAAGTCGCATCCCATCCGCAAAATTACGTGTTGTCCAAACATTTCCATAACATTTCCGAATAGGAGAAGTTTTGAAGTTTTTTATTCATGAATATGTCAACTTCAGGTTATGGAAGATTATTTTTTCTTTTTCAATATCAGACTACTCACTAATATAATGTTTCGTTTGTTTCATCGAAATCAAATTACCATTATGGCCATGTCTGACTCAACAAATCAACTAGTTTTTGCAGAAAGTCTTCTTATCCAAACTTCAACGCGAAGCACCCCGAAAAAAAGAACTAAGAACATCGATTTCACCGAGATGGCCAGATGTCGGTTGGCTATAAAGTTCTCTCTCACTTAGAAGCTTATAAATTGAAATGAATCTGTAAAGCGAATTTACCGTATGTACCTCATTATATCTCTACAGGTATTCGTACGTTTCCTTTTTGGTGTTCTCTCTAGCTACTAAATTAAATTCACAATAATTTCTTTAAGTGTGTTCACCGCTCTATAGATGTAAAGTGTTTCAGTGTTTGTTTATTCAGTAACTACAGTGGAAAGCGAAAGTTAATGTTACGAACTCACTATACCATTACCACAGTTTGTTTCAGTGCTTAATAACGTGTTCAATTCTCGTAAGGCTTATTACTTTTTAGTTGTGAAATTTCGCGGAAATTTATCATACCTAGAGATGTTACGAAGATGTAAATCATCTTTAATGTTGGCTCCTAGGTCGGAACTCTGCCGCAGAACAGAAGTAATAGAGCACATAAAACTCGTTGTCCACTACCATCAGTCACCCTCGGCAGAAGAAAAGCCACTTATAACATTACAAAGCGGATCATTTAAAAGTTATTTGCTGTTATCTTCACAGCGGTAGTGCAAGAGACTTGAGGTTAGTTTGGCCTTCACCCACGCTCCCCCACCCGCTGAGTTCAACAGGTATCCCACAAGCCTCAAGTCCAACTGTTAAGCCAGGAGAGGATTACAGCGTAGTTCAGTAGTGTTCCGCACCTTTTTGTCTCATTTTATTAGCTGTACTGCGTATGGGGCTCTTGCGAATTCACAATTCCTTCTTTAACGTGGTAACCAGCCCAGTAAATATTTAGGAATCTCTTGGTGATTTTTTTTAGTTCTTATGAGATAACTCTTTTGTTCAAGGACCTAAAGCGAGGGTGAATGGAGAATTTGGGGGAATTTGGGAGCAATTAGTATTTAGAGGTGATTGTAAAATTAAAAATTAATGGTAATAATGCACAGATATCAGAATAGACACGCTAAGAACCCACGTAAAGTAGTTCGGACAAAAACGACGCTGCTTGCATGTCTTTAGCCACGTTCTTGATCACAAAGATTCACCTGCAAAGCGCTGTACCTTGGGCTTATGAACGCTTCGAATCAGTAACAAACATTCGGTTTAACATGTTAACTTTCCTTAGCCTCCACGTTTATGGCGAAACGAGTAGGACTGTCAGTCATTCTATTTAGAATCATCACATCACTGCCGTACCTGCCTTCAACCAATAAACTTACTGTCCAAAATCGGTTTAAATCATCCTCAGATGGGAAGTTTTCAAGCGCTCTGAGCGTTATCACGGAGGGACATTGTGGCAGTCACTTCAGTAGTTTCAGAGAGCTGCATTTTGACTCTTTTCTTTTACAATTTATGAAATAAGAGCACCATTTAAGGCTACGCAAACCAAAACTTGAGAAGATTACTTTGATATTTGTTTCTTTCATATTAGCGTCAGATTGAAATAAAGCCTTCAAATTGTGCACGAATAAATAAAAAAGAATTTTAAGTTTCCGTTAAATTATTGTGTCTATGATGAACTCAGCATGATCTTAGAGTTTAAAATCCAGAATTAAAATTTTGGCTTTACTTAAGTAAAGTAATTTTTTAACTTGCGAAACCGAATTGTTTGGAAGAAAGGGTAAAATAGACACTTACGGTTAGTGAAATCCAGATGACCAATCGTGGCGCTCTACGGTCTTTCAGAAGTTTTAGAATAAGCCAACGACGCTGATAAGTTCTTCTTTCCCTGAGATTGACGTTGAAAGCTAAGATTCAGATTTAGTTTTCCTGCCCTTCGTAAAGGCAACAGAGTGTTTCGTTTTCACCCAGCGCAAGGAAGAAAACGGTAACTGTTAAGACGTGCTACATCGTTTAATTTTATCTAGCGGGCTGATAAGTCCGTATTACACAGCAGTAACTATTAATATTTGGACTGATTCCAGTCCATGCTGGTAATTAATCAGTAAAATTCATTATTAGCATTTCTCGGTGTCCAAATAAAATGTTGATGATTTTAAAAAGGTGCGTTTGCAACTGTACGCCTTTTTTATGTAAATGGAGTAAATTATACTAGAGTTAAAAACGACCGACTTTTTCGGCTTATAATGTCTTATGAATTGTTAAACGATTTTAGGTAGACTTTCATTGTGTAAATCTGTTTTAGGGTAAAGTTTTGCCTGTGGCGCTCGAATTATTTATGTAAACATCACAACGAGAGTGCTTTGTACGTGACCACTAAGATTCATCAAGATGCCCGAGTATGTTTTGAGGTTAACCGAAAACCATTATACACTTGCAATATGAAGAAAAGTAAAATTCGAGATGAATATAGAATGGCACACAGTGTAATTGTCAGCAAATTTTAATTTACAGCATATCTCACGCGAACATTTTTTTTGGAAAAATTAACTGCAATCAGAGTTGGAAATTTTTCTTTTTGATTTATCGAGTGAGTTTGTAAACAACACCTTACGGCGTTATCATTTAAATGAAAACTCTTTCGGCAACACTTTGGCATGGTCTTTATATTCATCTCTTTAGATTTTATAAGATTAAATTTGGAATTTTCTTCTTGAATTCTGATAGGGCCACTCGTGAGAAAGACCGCGAGGCAAATGCTTGTGCAGGGAAAAATGAAACAGGTGCATGAAAGGCTTAACCCTTTAACTCCCAAGATGAGAAGTCTTGAGAGATAATCTTAGGTCGGTCGGTATACAGTGTTACACGCAAAATATTATCTTTAAATTTCTGAGTGAGATATATAGGGAAAGTTATTATCAAAAAGTATATTGTGCTTGACATTGTTAGTACTCGAGAGAACAATTTGTGCGTCGTTAAGTGCTGAATTGCTTTTCCAATGACCTTTGAGTGCCTTATCCCTTTAACTCTCAGATTGGTGATGGACGTGTAACTTCTCCCTATAATATCCAATACAATGTCTAACAGATAGGTGATGAGAATAGGCAAATTTATCAGCCAAATGATGCCACATTGATATAACCCCAAATTCTCTTAACTAAAGCATAATAAAATGTATGGACATTTTTTCAGTTCTCTATTTTTCATATGTACAGATTATCAGTTACATCTTGTGCCTAAGGGGTAATAGTCAATTTTCAGAGCTTTTTTCTTTAAAATGTTGATACTTGATACTTAAGCGGCGTAGGTTTGAGTACAGCCTCCTAGACTGACAAATGAAGGTATTTTTAGCATTTCTTGGTTATTCTGGTTAAACCCAAGCGGGCTGTAGATCAAACTTTCATGGTAATCCAAAGACCTCTTGGGGAAAAGATAAATACACTTTAGGGTTATGCCATTGCCTACTTAAGAATAGATGATACTCAAGTTTTCGAGTTACCGGAAAACAGAAGGTTTCTTGAAAAGCTCTTCGGTTCGAAGTAGTGTTTTTGAATAACAGAGGTCGAAAATGCAGATTAATACATTTTCAACGTACCGGTCAGAAACTTACTGCAGTTCTCAGTCAAAAAAGGCTGATACGCAACTCTTAAGTAATTATTAAATTATCTTTAACTCATACAGTAAAACCTCTATTCACGGAACCCCCTCGGGAACGAGGTAAGAGCCCCCTGAATAGAGGTGTCCCCTAAATGAAGTTTGGGATGGCGTTTTTTAATAATTAACCAACAAAGAAAATAAACACTATTTTTGGTCAGTCACGTTTTGAGTACTAGGGTGTCCCCTGAATGGAGGTTAAAACTGGATTTCTGGATCCAGAAAAAATGTCCCTTTTCCTTGGATAGAGCTGTTCCTTCGGTAGAGGTAACAGATACAAAGATTACGTGAACATTTTTCCGGGACCAAATTTTGTGAACGCAGGTGTCTCTTTAATAGAGGTGTCCCAAAAGAGGTGTTCTACTGTAAAATACACTTTTAATTCTGCTTTCATTAGCGTGAAGCTCCAAAGAGTATAGCTACTTAGTATAAAAGAGTCGATGTATCACTTTTCGTAGTCGATGATCTAGTGCTCTCTTGTGATCAGTTCAGTTATTCTTATAACTCGTTCACTCCTGCTAATTTTCCCCATTATAAATCCCACTGTTGGCAAATCAAACTCAGAGGAGGAGTGAACGTCTTGATCAAACTTAAAGGTATTTTACAGTCGCGATATTTTATATATAAAAACTATGTTTCGTTAAGATTAGTTAATGACATTCCGTCACTATACATTTTGTCTTCCTTTCGAGTAACTATACAATTATTGAGCTTGTGTGAGAACTAATTGTAATTATTACCCTGCCATATATGCTCTTGATCTTTGTTGAGAGTGAATTTGTCGGACACTTGGCCTTTACAACTCAGCTCTGTTTAAGATCGAAAAACTTGTATATTTTCTCCTGATGAAGTCTTTTTTTCTCTCTTCACATTTTTCGTATACTTGGTTGCCTCACCAATGATCGTTTAAAAGCCTTAAGTTAGAATTGTATTGATCTTAAATTTTGCGTGGGCTGCGTCATGAAAAGTTTTTAAAGGCATTCTTCAGTTCAGAACAGATCCTGGTAGCCTCAGTATTCGACGACGGCGTAACTGCACACTTTGCGTTTAATTTGACCAGTAACATCTTCAACATCGACTTTTTACGTTGATTTTTATATGGTTGAAAAATTGCGTCACTTGTAAATAAGAGGACGATTAGCCTGCATAGTTAAAAATGTGTGGAATCTACTAAGCTAAACTTTCACTGGCCAGGCATTGATTTATTTACCTTTTCGGTAGTCAGTGAATTGTTTCTATAGAGATAATGTTTTTGTACTTTGTAATTTCGAAGGCCAACACAGAAGACAAGCAGCATAATTAGAGAACTCAAATTGTTTATGACAAAACACTCGATCCGTAAAAAAATACGTCAGTGCAAAATGAACGTCCATTTTCTGAGTTTTTTTCCCGTTAATCTCAGCAATAAGTCGGTCCTTGTTTACCTCGAATGGTACATTCATAGATTTCTTTCCTTATTAGAGTTTTTGCATTTGATTACGATTGGTTAGCACAGGCAACATAATATTCGATAATGCCTTCAATAAAATCTCATTCCGATACACGGAGGGTTATGTACTCGCTGTAAAATCAGTGGTTTACTAACTACAATTAAATACTCTGCGTTTATGTTTGTTAATAACTAAACTTAACCAAAATGAACTGGTGCGTGCACACAATATATATTACTATTGTCGCAAAGACGAGTCGACACGAGCAGTCTAAACATGGAATTTGTGAAAATTGTACGCTATAAATAATGATAGGTAATGAGACTTACATTTTCTCCAGTTAAAGTGGAATCCTATTTTCGGTCCAGCTTCCTGTTCAGCATTCATTCGTGCAGCTTATCTGTTTAGTTCTTACTGGTTTCCTTTACGTCTAGGAACACAGTCTGTCGGAATCTTCCCAAAATACACTATGATACTTAGTCGAAATACTTTTTAAACAGATCTCCTCCAGTTTTACTGTGTCGCTTAAACGTTTGCTTATTTGGAAGCTTCAAGAACGACGGAAATAGATTTGATTTTGCTTATGTCCGCGACACGAAGCTGTTCTGCGTGTATTAGCAGTAAAATGCGTTGAATTATTCAAAAGTTTCAACTTAATTAATGATTATGTCACAGCCGCAAGTATTTTACGCGCAGCTCATCGACATTCAAAGTGTTGTCCAAAATGATTAAACCTGAAGGTTTTCATCATAACTTATTTATTTCCACTTTACAATCGTATTTTTTTATTACTCGTCAAAGTTTTTTGAGAGCTTCTAAGTAGCCTCAATTAATGAATAGCAAATTCACAAAGACTGGTTTCTCGAATATGCCATGTTGCACCCTAGTAATGTTCAACTGCGAACATTTTTGTTTAATCCAGAATTGCTACGTTCGTGTATTTATTGATCCATGTTCTCAAGTTTGGTTAATTTATCCCTCTTGCTTTGCATGATGGTGATTAGATGAGGTACATCTTAAATAGCTAATTAACAAGTGACAGTGTGGAGAAAGGATTAATAGACTTTTCAGCAATCACCTTAACTTGATAGCACTTTAACATAAACCGTGTTCGAAAGATCTAAGTATTAGTTGGTATCGTGGAGTATACTTGACCAATAGGGTATTCAGTCTCGATAACAGATTTTGGTTGCGAGATTCAGTCATTTAAATAGCGTCATAAACTTGTTCAAACTTCCGATGAACAGATAAGTGTCAATTAGTGAAGGGATTCAGTGATGCTCTTTGGATCGTATCAAGAGGGCTGCAATTTGAAGTACTCTCAAGCCTTGGTCCTTTCGCATGTTAACGGCAAAAAACGGCTCGAAAATTTAAATTATTATAGCCACAGTATGATTCAGTTAGAAGTCATGCGGCAAAAATGACCGTTGTCCATGTATGAATGCGCTCCCTTAAGCTTTCGATTTGGGTTGAAATTTTTGTCTACAGGGGGTCAAAATGACTTCGCCGATTCTGACTTAAGATGGATGTTTTCAAGCATACACTTAACACCTACTTCCACGCAGCCTCGGGGCAAATCTATAGTATTTTCCTAAAAGAGCAATTTTTTAAGGTTAAGCCAAGCCCTTTACACATTGTCGTAGTGTTACGTGGCGTCCGCGATAAACTGGCTTTTAATGAAAACAGACCCTAAACAAGTAAACAATGTTTAGATTAACGCGGGCTATATAAATATTGAACAGTTTATTAAACTAAACTAACTCCATGACTTAACTTTTAACGTCTTTACTAAATAAAGACTGATAGTGGATGGAAGGTTAAAGATAAGCACTTACCTATCAGGATAAACAACTGTGATAAACTCTGTGCAGTGATCTACTATTGAAACGCCAAGATCCGCTGGTCCCTTGCCGTTTGGCTGTTGTGTGCTAGTTTTCAGTCATTCTTTCGTCAACTTCCTTCACTTAAGAGCTTTTTGACGCTTTTCTTGCGTTAGGCTTTGACTCTGTACGAAAAAGAACGGAAAGCAAATGTTTCTTCGGGTGAACCTGTACAAGTTGTTACGTACATTCGTTCCTCCTTTGTTGACGTAATTTCTGTCCCTCTGGGGAGCACAAAACACCGGCAGAATAACGAACCTCAACAACTAATCACAATTAAACTTTGCGTCGTTGCAGTTTGACTGCGAAAACGCTGCAAGACCTAAGCATTCTTACTGGGTGAGAACAAAGGAGTAAACGAGAGAACACTGGATTAAACTTGAAAGCATTCAGTTTGTGTACAATTGCAAATGAAGGACAAGGAAATTATACGCACCGTGCAATAATACACAATGAAACACTTTGAACTTGTGTTAACTCAGGAGCTGCTAATTTCCGTGGTCCTCGTGCGTTCTGGTAACAAGACGTTGATAAAAATAACTCAAGGCAAATCTGTTAACTTTCACTAAGAAAAGCTATCACTACAATTCTTTACAATAGAAACAACGGGACTTAAGCAGAGAGCAGCTCTCCAACTGTGACTTTGTTTTCTCTTCTTTCTCGACACAAACTTCACTTACCAAACTAACCCTGATTTTTAAAACCGATCAAAAGATTTCAGATTTACTTTTTTCATGTTAATGGTAATCTCTTTATAGCTTATGAAAACTATCATTTTCGAGAAGCAGGGTCCTTACTTGAGGTGTACACTTGCTTTTCCGTTGTACGTACAAAGAAGGACCGCAAAGCGAACAACAAGATCGCCGGGCTGTGACGATCCGTTTGGTTTTATTAAACGAAAGACTAAAAAGGCAAAACAATTGTCTCGTACAAAAAAACAAAGATAAATCACAGTTACTGAGATACACAATGGCTTTTTGTTAATGAAATGCGTGGTAAAAACAATGGCTGTCTTTTTAAGCTATTCTGTTTTTGAAATATAAATTTATAACTAAATAAGGCTTGAAAATATCTGTCCATTAGTTTTGTTTGGCCATTCCATTTTCCCATAGATGTAGGAATTGTTATATGTCGGAGTTTTACCTAGAACAAATACCTTATGAGATAGCAAGCCTGAACGATCCTGCCAGTGTATTCGATAAACCTTGTTTTAGAGGAACTGCAAATTAACCATCACATTTCTCTGTTTGTCCCATAAGGCTGCTTCATCTCATGATAAAAAAGCAAGAAATTTATCATTTTTTAAAAATAAAATAAATAACGATTACTGGCCGTTTTGCGGTGAATTACGCCGTATAGAATAGCAAGAGAAGCTAAGAGAAATAATATTCTTTGCTGCTATTGCTAGTTCGTCTAGCCTTATAACGGACAATTTGTTATTTGAATGCAACCCTTCTTTCTTAGGGGGCCCTTTACCGCTGTAGGAAATTGAAGAAGTTACAATTATTCACCACATAAGTGAAAACTTAAGAAAATTTGAGTGCACTAGAGATCGGCTATTTGCGCTCTAGGATTTCCTGAGTGCCGCCATTTTGAATGATTATCAGGTCATTTTGTTGCTGTTTTTGTCACATGGTTTACTATCAGCACCAGACGCGACGAGTTTAACGGGTCTGTATAAAGCAGAAAGACCCTTCCGCCACGTTTCTTACTGAGAACTGCTAAAAACTACAGTTTTTATATGGTAGCAGGATTTTCTGGACGGCCCCAGCAGCGCCTGCTGTCATTGGTTACTTTGTATTCACATGACATCTTACAATTTATCTGCTTCCCTCTGAGTGCGAATCAGCAATGGTTTCCGCAATACCACGAAACACCCGAAACATAAGAAGAGGTGCAATGTTACCTTCCAGTGTATTTTTCTGTTTACTTTTAAACAAATCACTTAAAGACTGCAAAACTCGCCGGGAAACTAGTTAATTTATTTTCCTTCGAAACATTGAGATATTGTGATTCTAGTGAAATAAAATTATCTGAGTGTCTCTCTCGGGGCCGGTTATAATTATAATAGCTGTTGAAGCCGCAATAAAGTATTAATAAAATCGTATTCACAACAAAGAGAAACATAACTGAAATAGAAACTATCGACAAAAGGTTTAACAGACTGTAAAAAGCATCTTTATCATGCCCTTTATTTAACTCCCGGAGGAAGCCGAAGTAAACAATTATTTAAATGAAAAAAATGCTTAGTTCCGATCAAATTTGGATATGCTAGGCCTAAATTAAGAAGTCAGTTCAGTTGATTTACATAAGATTTCAAGGAAAAGAAAGTAACTGTGTAACGACCTCCTCGGTCTTAAGAAACACCTCTAACGCAACCGGTTGATCAGGAGCTGGAAAAAGTTGGTGTTTTTAGGACTATCTCGCATATAAAAAGAAAAATTTCAAAATTTAACAACGCCTATGCATATTCTGAATGGATGTGAGGGCAGGTGAAAACTGGTGTGGAAAGTTCGTAGACTGGAGAGATTGTACAATCTACCAGGACAAATGCATTGATGGGCAAAAATACATGAAAAAACGTGACGGTGAAAGCGAACGTCACAATATCACCGACAATATGTACGGAGTATGTATGATTTTCGTCGCGGTAAAACGTCTCAACGTCTCATTTTCCTTTTATATTAACACGAGATCGGTCGTTATGAAATAGCTAGTTTATGTAAATACTTCTTGCATTTTTATCAAAATAACGAACTCAACGTTTTTTTCCTTCGACGAACACGCCTCGCCCTTGGACGAAATGATCTTTACCAATGGCGCCGGCAACTCGGTAGTTCCATTTAAAGACACGAAACACTTTTCAGCTTCTGTTAAAATATGGTTAAAGTATTAGAGGCTGAACAGTAGAATGCCAAGCTAAGTTTTCAAGTTAGTATTGCTCAGTTTTTTTTCCAAGTTTCTCTCGTTTATGACGATCAACGATGAATCACTGTACCGAAACCATGCCGTGAATATCACTAAAGAATGTACTTGTAACTGTGATGGAGAAAATAATACGAACTTGCACTCGGTTCTTGTCAGGTCCCATTGACCACTACAGAAAATACCATAACATACCATAATACTCTTTGCTGGTTACTCCAAAATTTTGCGTAAGAATTGTTTTCAGTTTCTCTTGGGGCCATTTTAACTCCCAAGAGAAAGTGAAGACAATGCTTATGCAACATTTTGGACTAACTTACAAAGAGTATTATGGTATGTTATGGCATTTTCTGTAGTGGTAAATTTCTCTTTACTAGCCTATTAGTGGGTGTCATAGCATGCAAATATAGAGTTGGTTTATCTTTGTTTCTTTCTTCTTTTTTTAAAATTTCGAACCTCGGGAATAAGTTAGATCCAGTATCCGTTGAGCCTTGAACAATAAGGAAAATATGATCGCGCAATTCACTTGGTTCTAACAGCTGCAGGGTACATTTTGAGAATTATCATTTATTATCAGATTGTGAATTATCTCTGCAGCCTTTATATTTTTGCCTCTAGAAAAGCTCAATTAATATCGGGTTTTAATAGCTGAAGAGATAGGCCCGGGTCAAACTTCACCGTACTTGACACGAATCAAACACAATTCGTCTAATATAGCTTAATTGGCAAAGGTTGTATTCCACTCTCTTAAAGTGTGGCTTTCGACCCGAAGCTAAAACACTTGCCAATTTATCACTGAACAAGAAAGTGACTTAGCTTTACCGTTTAATTTTGTTCCAAAGAATTGTTATGACTGGGAAGTAAACTGTTTTCTTTGGAAATCAAGGCGGTGTAAAGTACAAGATGAGAACAGTAAGGTATATGCAAATTATCTGCATATCACTTGTGCAAAAATCACCAGTTTCTGAATGGAGTCGACAAATTTCTATTGATAAATCTGAAACACAGATTCATATAAGCCTATTGTTATTGAGATGAATTTCAAATAAAAAGTGGAGGTTCATAAAAAAAACTCAGGTGCTTTGCCTAAAAAGTAATGATAGATTGATTCGAGCCCCAAGGCACGGCAATCCTTTTCCCGTGGCTTGCACTAAGTTGCATAAAAGAAGACTTAGCCGAAGCATAAAATAAGGTCTACCATGATAAAGGGAGAAAGTTCTGTTGGTGAAAATATATTCAGAATCGACAGAAATATCGAATATCAGACTGCGAAACTGTGATTGAATTGTTTTCCTCTCGGCAAGAAATTAGTAAATAAATACCCACCTAAAAATAATCAATTAAATCTGCAACCACATAAACTAGAAACTTTACTTTCTCTTGTTTTGAAATGATGTCAAGTGCCGAAAAGGTTATTCTCAGTTTCCGTTATCATTTTTAAGCACTTTTATTCATGAGAAAAATTTTTTAAATCACCAGAAAAATAAAATGATGGGAAATGAAGCAAACTCTAAAATTATAAGTCGTTTAATTATTTAGATGAACTTTCATCCTTCGTTCTTTGCAAAAAAATATACTTTGATTTCTTTTTCTTAAAGGGGGAAAATGGTCAAACTAAAGAATAATCTTGCAAAAAACAAAAACCATGTACTTTGGCTTAAGTCTTGAAAAGGAGTTTTATGTGAGTGATGCTTTAGCTTTAGTGGCTGATCTAATATTCGATACAAACCTTATAAATTATTAGTGCCTTCATATAAAGTGCACTCCGCAACATTTCTCTTACCTTCCTTTGTTTATAGTTCTTAGAAGCTTCATCTTGTAGGCAAATAAAAGTAAATCCCTGTTAACAAAAGACCTCTACTTAAAAGATTACGGTACGAAGTATGTTGTCAGCTAGCCGAGGCAATTTTCTTCGCGGTAAGTTAACTTCCGTCACAAAAAGTATTCCTCCGAGACACAACATTCTCGTCCTCCTACACAAGAAGTTACGAAATTGTCAATAATTCAACAATCGGACTTCAAAACCCGTGGGAATAAATGTTTTAGCCAATAGGGTACGAGAGGTAATTTTTGCATAGCTGTTGACAAGACTAGTTGTCAGTGACTACCCAGGTTACTACACTGCACTTTTTGGAGAAGGACTGGGAACGCTTTTCTTTCAATTTTTTTTCTCTACTGACTTGTGGCCGGACGCTAGCGCCAAATATAAGCAATGGTGAATTAAAAATAATAATGATGATATTAAATGATTATATTTATAATAATAATGATAATAAAATTATAATAATTATACCACTTGTCACATTTCGTATTAAGCATAAAGTCAAGCAATCCCATATCTCTGAGGGAAACACTTAGAAAGAAAGTTAGACCACAAATATATGATTTGTGCCGTGCTTGTTCAAGATAAGAGGCTACAGCTAGCCTTTTCTCGAGATGAGTCCATTTAGTACCAAATCATTTTGTGGTAATTGATGCTCAATCGAAAAAACGAGTTGTCGACCTGCGACTTCAACCTCCGGCGTCTTCTTGAGGGATATTGTGGGGACTCGAGATAGTACATTATGTATGTACCAATTTTATAAAATTATTCCATTTACGTGTAACAAAAGTGACGTAATTCCTAAGACTTCTGCGCTGATATTGATAT
This sequence comes from Porites cylindrica, assembly GCA_964035525.1. Taxonomy (NCBI): domain Eukaryota; kingdom Metazoa; phylum Cnidaria; class Anthozoa; order Scleractinia; family Poritidae; genus Porites; species Porites cylindrica. Next base: position 20,352,443 of record OZ037779.1, on the reverse strand, counting down.
TTTATCACTGAAGAGCAAGCTTATGAAACAGTTGAAACATTCGATACGTGGCCAGGGAAAAGCCTTTAAGAGACTCATCGAAGCATCTTTTGAAGAATGGGGTAAAAGCAGGATTTCCAAAGCTCTGCACAATCTAGCCTTTCCCCTGCGTTTTGGGCTCGCGCTCTCCGACTAGATACGGCATTTTTTACCACGCAATAAACATGACCATGATTTGAGGAGACTGATAAACACTTCATGTCAATTTCGTGGTAAGCAGTAGGTTAGAATCCTTTGCATCTATGATTTTAACTGTGAGTCATTTTCGGCAGTAGATCGTGGTTGCAAAGCATTTAAAAGTCGTATCAGCAAAACAGCATTTTTTAACGTCACTATTAATCTTCATTGATGTTTAGCACTATATTACCAATTTCAAAATTTTCATACTTGAAAACACGATTGCATGATTTACTTGCGAAATATAAACTGTTTTAGAAACACAATCTTCTTCTCCAGACGAGATTCAGACAAGAAGCTCCTCTATTCATCTCACTTATCTCAACAAAAATTCCTGTATTCGTAATTATCCTACTTTAATCTATTAACTCATTATTGTCACTACCATTTCAACTTTTCAACTTATACATTTGATTTCTCATCCCACGTATTCAAAACAGAGAACGTTGAAATTGAATTGTTGAGTACATAACAATTTGAATGTGTATGGTTAATTGATACCAGTTATGTTTCCTTCCATCACACTTGCCTCTTGTATTAAAACACTTCTCAGATTTACCTCGTCTGTGATAACCCTGATTCGTGACAACTCATTCTTTTCGTCACTGAGATGCGCGTACCCTTCACGCAACAGAAAAACACGATTACCGAAAGGAGGATAGAAAAAGGGAATTGCTCAATAAAGCTTTTAAATACCTCGTCGCTCTTTCTCACCTTTTTGAATCAGATGACTCACAATTATCCAGAACAGTGAATACGTGTTCAATAGGCTATGGTTTTAAACTACTGCTTCTAAAGCTCAAACAATTAAATTGTGATTTGGCGTGATTCTGTGACGGTATTGTTCCTGAGGTGTTCATACTACAGCTATACTAAATTGAAAGCGATGGGTAATAAGGAAGCAACCATTTGCCTACGACGAGAGCAGCACGCGTACATCGATCGCCTCGAAATAAACTGACGGCAATTTTAAGGCCAAATGTTTGAAATGGTGAATCAGTAAATCCTTAAAGCTTACCGTCACTGACTTTCGTGGTTAATGTTGTTCTCCCTATGTATTGATTATGTTTTAGCAGTGTTTTAGTTCTCCTAAAACCTTCCAGAACGACGACTTTGTTTATACACTATCCTTATCGTTTATCTAGAGTTTCGATTTCAAATGGCACCAAGGTTACCCTGTTCACGAAGATGACTGGTCGGGCTTTTTTGGCAGTCGTTTCCTCTTTGGATCTTTCCGATAGCGCACGAGGAGCGTACAAAGGCATTGCAAGGGGAAGCATACGCTGGGCCTGGTGAGTCATTTGACAAACATCTTTGTAGCAAAACGTTTTCAGAGTGTATCAGTTTTATAACACTGCAGCTTTAATAATCGTTTGTGAAAAAGAAAAAAAGCAGCAAAACCGTGACGCAAGACTCCGTCATTAAGAGAATTGTCTTAGCCCCTCTTTAGCCGGAATTCGTAACCTCTAGGTCAGTCTTCAAATGTACTTACGATTCACTTACGACTGGTTCGGCAGAACCGTTTGTCTGTTGCGATTTTTTCGGCTCGAAAACTGTTATTTAAGAAACCTTTCGCAGCACTAAACTTTGACGTTAGCCAGGGAAAAACAAATTCAACTATTTGATTTATTCTATGACAAAAACAAGCTTTATTAGTGAACAGTCGGGCGCAACGATGGGAAACGGCAATGACTTCGTCTGTACTGACCTTATCATATCGGGCCATATCTTGTCACGTTTTAATAATTGTTTTTCTTCAGCCTTTGGCCTTATTATAATTACGCGCATATTGTCCTTCAACTGATAAACACGTTTCTCGTGATTTACACCGAAACGATTGAAGAATGCAAGCGTCATTTTCAAGAAGTGAGTTCTGATTATCTGGTTAAACGAGTGTCTTTAAGCCTGACGTCTGTAAAGCACTGTCCAGAATTGCACAGAAAAAAGCAGCGCTAGAGATACTGAATACCATCTGGAACGACAAGACAAGAATAGACTCATACCAGCGTTCCCTTGTTGTCTCTGTACTCTTGTACCGCTTGCAAACCTGGAATTGACAGCTGACTGAGATGCTTAAGGGAACTGCTGCAGCTTCGCTTCGTCACAGAAATCGCGCCGCCACGTACAACCGTTTTTGTGTGTGAACAGAAACTATCTGGTATGATTTTCGTGTCGCGATGAAGGCACAAGTGGAGGCATCCATTAGGCTTTGATTGTTCTTTCTAAATTTTGCTGAGTCGACAAATAAAATCCAGAGCTAAGCTGTTGCCTTCTCGGCTGTCACTATCTCATGATATGGAATGCACTGTTTAGGAAATCTTCCTCTGGTACCAGTCCTCTGTTTTTCCTGCTGTTTTAGGAGGGTGCCATTGGGGTTAGCAGTTAACTGATAATTGACCAAAAAAATAGTAGTTAACAGGTATTCGGCCAAATGATGTACAAACGCTTAAATTGCACTGAAATTTCACAGAAAGAGGTGACTACTTTTGTTGGGAGAGCGCCGGTCTGCCGGGTTCAAACCCCGGCCGGACCAACTGAGAAAAAAAACTGCCTTTGTAATGACATTTGCAAATGCAGTTAGACTTTCTAGTCTTCTCGGATAAGGTAGAAAAACCGTAGGTCCCGTCTCACAGCACTTTCACTGATTTGTTCTTATGGGACGTAAAAGAACCTACATCACTATTCGAAAAGAGTAGGGGTGGCCAGCCTTTACGGGTTGTGGGATTGGGGAGAGATGGCACCTTGCATGGGACCTATGAGTCCCGTTCGTGCACATTCCCTCTGGACAGGCTTGTGTCCAGAAAAGCTGGTAAATAAATAAATAAATAGACTAATAGTATCTGTTTATTCTAATCCTTATTCATACAATTTCTTATCCTATATATTATGCTTGCAAGCCTTCCCTCACTGTCCCAATTAAAATTTCGCCTAAGTGTATGCCCAGCAGATCAACGATACATGTATATCTCATCTCTAATTGAATAATGAGGGGTTAGGAATTCACACTGTTCTGTCATTACTTTGTTGTACAACAACGTATTTGAATTCATAAAAATGCAACGTAAAGTCACTGAGACAAAATCGACGGGTTAGTCAAATAAGCTTTTCTAAACAAGCATCTCGAAAAAAATTTAACTCGTTAATCATTCAATCGCGGAAGATAGTAAGAGCCTTCTTCTTTTCCTTAGGGCCGAAATGAGAATCAACAAACTTCTCCAGGTGACCTTTGTGATTTGGCTCGGTCTCGTTTTCTTTAAACCAGCCTTTGTAGTACGGATTCGACTTGGCAACAAAATCAATGAGCTGATTGGCAATCCACGGCCAAAGCATATGGCACGGTAGCATGACAATGGCTAGGAACTTGGGATAATCACGGCTTACTCTGCCCTCATATTCCACGTAGGTCTTTGCTGCAGGGCCCATAACTATGCTTTTGGTATTCTGTAGATGCCAGGTCGTAACAAATTCTTTGTTGTATTCCTTCAAACTCGTTGACTGTGACTGGTAGATCTCTGAAAATTCAAACATTTCTTGTTCTTCCATCTTCCTAGCAGCCTCGTCAAACGCTTTCACAGCATCAAAGCATTAGGCAGCATCTTGCACCATATAGCCTCCATAATAATTTGGGTTCAGAGTTCCCGAAATCATCCCTTTGATAAACTCCGTCTTTATAGCAGCATCTCGAATCTTCACAATTTCTTCATTATGAAACAAGTCTTGGCTGAAAGAAGGACCATCAACCACGTCTTTCCTGAGGGACGTGGTCATGTGTTGTCGAAGGTGTTTGCTTGCTGGAAAGGAAAAAGCAATTAGCTTGCATTGATTTAATAGGTTAATTTGAATGAGAGAGGACCAAATTATTTACGCTGGGGAGCAACTCAGTTGTCGTTTTGCAGTCAGGAAAGTGGCGTCTTCGCATCTCGGTCCGGTCATCGAATTTGCGCAACTTCCAACATCAGCTAAAACAAATGTAACTAGAATCACTACGTGGAACTTACCGGGGCCCAGTGGGACACGGGATTGCATAGATATAGTTTACCTCTCGCACCCCTTCCCCCTCCTCTGTGGAGGCTAATACTTAGTCTGAATTAACTCATGCAGAAGAAAAGCAACAAAATGCATGAGAAAGGAGGATGTTGTTGGAAGTTTGTTCAGTGTTATTACAGCTAACGGTCTGTGTTATAGTAGTGTTTTTAGTAATACTGTGATGTCAATAAGTGTGATCTGTATAAGGTTTTCATTTGTTTTTAAGTTTGAGTGAAAAAGCAAAAATCACTGACAGTTTTGGGTTGAATGGTAATGACAAAGTTTGCAAAGAAGTTTGTTACAGAATTATCACAATTTCACATTTTCTCAAGTACGTTATCATCAGGTTTATCATTGAGATTTATTAATCACATTTATCTATTTTTTGCGAAAACACTGTGAATTTGAAATGATAACAGACATAAGACATTTTTGAAATAGATCTTTGTGGTCATGGATTGTTGTCTTGCACTGTAAAAAATGTCATCCAGTGTTATATACAGACATAATAAAATGCTTATTTATTGATGACTGAGTATCATTTGTTAATTCATTGCACATTGAAATGGAGGCACTTGATTGTAAGGCAGTGGTTGATACATAGTGGCATTCATCAATATGGCCTATAGTAATTATTGTAGAGGAAGTATTTCTTTCCTGAACTGGGTAAACAGTAGTATATCTGCAACTGCTTGAATGATAAGTGCATCAACCCATGTACCTTGAATACACATATTATTCAGATATCTTATCCATGAATTTTCGGTATTGCTCTCAATAAATCTCTCTGGATTGTCTCTCATAAATTGAACGCCAGCAGTACGTATATGCATGTGATGGTTGCTATTGCCATATAATTGATGTGATACAGATCTAAAGAAACAATCACCTGCACCGCCAACATCTATTGATTGTAAACAAAGTGCACCTAATCTTGACTGCATCAAATTCTCAGAGGAAATAGGAGACTAGAGAAAGTTTACTATAGTAAACTCAAGTTTACCATAGTAAACGGCGCCGTAAGTGTGACCGGCATTTTTCAGTTTACTATGGTAAACTCTACCCTGGTTAATTTCCATGACTACCGCAGAAAGAACAAAGATGACCCATCACCGATAACCATCTGGTTACCAAAAAAAATAGGTGGGTATATCTCTAGTCTATCTAAACTTTGTTTGTTTTGTTGACAGTTTGTCATGATTTTTGAGGAAAGTAGTTTCAAAAAGGGTCACATAACAGAATAGCTTTAGAACATCGGTGATTGCTTTTTCCACAGTGCTTGGAGGTTTCTGTTTCTGTACAGTTCTTCAAACCATTCCTGGGGTCGAGGTTAAACCCACGCTTGCCGTCGCAATGCCGCTCTTTCTCTAAGAATACGTCTTCGATGAGTAATCAATAAACCTGTCACTAAAACATCTTCACTAACTTCGTATTCGAAACCAAGGTAGGTAATAAGGGAGCGCATTCTTCTTGCTCGTCTGAGCAGCAGAATTAAAAGCAAAATGCTCACAACAGAAAACAATACTCTCTCACATTGAAGCATCTTTGTGCACTTGTGAGGGTCACGCTCAGGAAGTTACAGTTCAATAATTTCAATTTAGTCAGCTCTCATAGCAGGTCATCATTTGTTTTACTTTTCACTCTCACGTTACCGATCACGCGAGAAAAAACGCCTGGAAAGTTTCAAATGCCTTTTTAAGTGGACCTGTCAGGTTTACTACGGTAAAGAAGACGTTGCGAGACTTACCATAGTAAAGCCCTTTTTACCATAGTGAAGTCTCTAGTGTGACCTCAACCAATGTTGAGCTGTGATTTTGCATAGAAGGTCTAATTATTACTTCATGATGATCAGTGTTGTATTGAGTAGGTCCTGGATTCTTCTCAACATCTTTACTTAGTTTGAAATTCACATAATTGGTCATATGACTCACACAATTGCAAGAAAACAATGATAAAGATCGACGTGCTTTACATTATTTTTAGTTTCATTATCCTGTGATAATGCCTGCTAAAGAAAGACAACAAGTAAGCTTTCTTGGGTATAGCCATTTTATTTAAGTTAATTATCTTTGGATCGCGTTTGTTATTACATTTATATCGTGCATGATAAAGTTTTCTCACCTTATTAACATAGCGATGGAGCTTTGAAGTCTTCGGTATGTCAATCATTGAAATCTTTTTGAAGACAAATTTTGATAAGTGTTCGCTTTGATTCTCGATAAATTTCACGATGGAAGGTTCACTCAATTTCTCGATAAGTTTCACGATGGAAGGTTCAGTCTCAGAAGTGATCGCTCGTAAATTTGTCTCTCCAAATATTCACTCTTAAATTTTCGCTCATAAACTAGTTGGGTTGGGGGAACGTGTCGTTCCCGAAAAAAGCTATAATCTTTCTTTTGACTGTCCTCCATGCCTCTTCTTTTCAAAATGGCGGATAAGATTTCAATGAGCCAGCGATATATCTCAGTCAGCGATATATCCCTAACAATGTAACGTTGAAAAAACGGACCGTCTGCATTTTAAGACCGGTGCCAGCCTTCGGCTGGGCCCCGGTAAAAAATGTGTGCGAAGTCTGCTGAATAAGTAGTTTCAGTCTCAATAATCGGCAATAATGTAGACAGTAAAACCTTTCTTTATGTTATCGTAAACGACTATTGTTATGTTTTAACTTCGGGTTTTTAAAAAACTAAAAAGGTCTTAGCGCTGCACTATGCATGGGCCCGACTTGGTAGGTTTACAAACGATTGTGATAAATCGATGACATCAGATCAGTGAGATCAAAAAGATATCGTTGAACAATCCATACGTCACAAATTTACATTATAGGTTATCGCTGTAGATTGATTAGGCTTATGGCTCATAAGCAAGCCATACATTATGTAATCGAATGTAAATAAATAAAAATAGAAACAGAAGTCGGGGAAAGGGAAGATCCGCGTCAACAAGATGGATAGAAACCTTTATTTCAATAGAGTGACTCTTCAGTTTTTGTAATTCTCAAAAACTGCTACCATAGAGGCCTTATATAGTAAACTAAAATGGAATAGACATAATAATGATCATTATGTACAAATAAATATAGCTATACATACACCTTATTCGATGGTTTAGCATATAATACGTGCGGCTATTTTGCGAGTTGCGTAGCAATGAGCAAAATGTCCGCTCGTATCATATGCTAAACCATCGAATAAGAGGTTTATTATTCCACTACAAAAAAAAATTATCTGGCAATTGGCTTCTATTTTTTGGTAAGAGTATTCAGAGACATCCTGATTCTGTCTGTGAGAATGACGTTAACAATTAGCAAAATGTTCGCGCGTATTATATGCCAAACCATTGAATGAGAGGTTAATTATCTTACTGCAAAAGAAAAATGGTATTTTGGCTTCTATTTTCCATAATGAGAGTATCCAAAACATCCTGATTCTGTCAGCCACAGTTGCTCCTTTTGCATCCGCCGGTATTCGCCCTGTTGTAAACCGGTTAAACCAGGACACTACGGTGTATTACGGCCTCGTATTTTGCTTGTTCTCTTGACCTTATATGGTAAAATGACATAATAGTGGTATAATAAAATGTCATATAAGCATATATCACAGATGTAAGTTATTACTTGAGAATCGGTGGCACTAAAATACATAACCGTGTCATCAGTGTACATCAATATTTGACATTGAGTTAAGACCTTTGAGAGATCGTTTGTAAACAAAACAAACAATAAGGGACCTAAAATCGAACCTTGAGGGACTCCAGACGTAATTGAGCAATAATGAGAGGTCTCTTTGCCAATGCTAACAACTTGCTTGCGATCAGATAAATAGCTTTGGAAACAATCCAGTTCAGTGTTCCTGAGTCCATACGATTCTAGCTTGTTTATCAATAGATCGTGATCAACAGAACCAAATGCTTTGCTCAAGTAAATAAACACAGCGCCAGTGTAAGTAAACTTTCATCCATACCACGTCGAATGAAATCAGAAATTAAAGGCAACGGCAGCAAATTCAGAGGAGAAATTTGACCTAAATCCACACGCTGAAAAGGACTAAGTAAAAAACTATTTAAGCACGACAGCACTAACCTTGCATGCGACTCATCGCGTTCAGTTATGAACTAGCGGCTGTATATAGCTTCAAGATAAAAAAAATACGTAATCTGGTTATTAAAAGAAATTTGCGTTTGTTTGGGATTTCAGTTTAGTCTGTTTGGTGGTTTGGTTAGTATAAAATATAGTTTCTGGGTGTGAATGTGTATCTCATTTTTTTTTTATTTCTATGTATACGTGTGCCCTGTGCTCTTTTCCTTGCCTCAGAGCTACTGAAAGGTCATTTCAATTTTGGCATCGCCCAAAGATGCAACCACTGTGTATGCTCTTAAAAACGGTGATCAAACAGTCTGAAAGCCTGGAGTTGAATTCCTAAAGCCTCCTTCTACAGTGGGGGCGGTGACGATAAAGAAGACGTCTTCTAACATGAGAAAAGCAATCGTTTATATTAAATCGAACATTGGCCGGGACGCGAAGCATCAGCATGTAGTAAAATCGACCAACCATTTTCACCGCTCTGTTAGGCTTAGGCCATGTCTACAATATACGGGTGTCATCAGATGAACGCCGCTAAAATGCAAGCTATAGCCGTTGAGCCGTAATCATACGAGTGAGAGTTCCATGTTAATGATTCTAATGGTGATACGAAAGATACACTTAAAATCCTAAGAGTGGTCTTAGACAGTAAATTAACATTTAAAGCGCACATAAAGGAACAGCTGAATAAGGCCTGCGCAAAGGCTTCGGCCCTGCGAAGAATACGTATGTTCATTTCTAAGGACGTATTAGTTCGTCTCTACAGGGCTTATGTTCTCTCTCATACACCTAGGGTACTGTAGTCCGCTTTTGCTAGGAGTAGGTAATAATACTGAGACTACCGAAATAGAGACGACTAACTATTTTATATTAAGAAATATGTTAGGCTATTCTGAAGTTTGTGTCATACGACTACCTCCCCAAAATACAACGTAGCAATTCCAATCTTTAGTTATGTTGTTCAAATGCTTGTACGACGAGGCGGGCACCTAACATCAGTGAATTTTTTAATTTTAAGGATGTACCGTACAATTTACTTGGGCTTAACACAAGGCTGGATTTACCTCCATTTAATCGGGAGTTTTTACATCGATCCTTTACATTTTTAGCCAGCAAACGTTGGAATGCGTTACCTCCAAAAGTTAGAGAATCACAAGACATTGCGTCGTTTAAGCGATCTCTTAAAGCTCAGATGGCTTAAAGTGTAGGGATTGTAAATTCTTTAAAAAGCTTTATTTTGAGATTCTGCTTTTAGCAAGTTTGTAGATCAATTTATAGTATTTTAACAGTTGTAGTAATGTATAGGTTACTAGTATACTTTTACACTTTTTTAATTTGCGCACACGTACACGTTTTAACGAGAACTGTGGTGCTCCTGGGTGTTACGTGTCTAAATGAAGGATTTGATTTTGATCATAGCGGCATGAAGAATACTTCGGCCAAGTATGTACACCTGTTCGCATTGCCACGAAGAGTAAAACAGAAACATATCCACTGATGGATGACGATCCACTTTCAAGATCGCCTACTTTCTCGTTTTCTCTGTCTTTCTCCTTCTCTATATTCCAAATATGTGCACATGACAATATAGATTATTCGATTTGGAAAAATGGGACCCGGTTTCCCAGAAAACTGTAAATCCGATTAAAATGACAAAACGGATACGAAACAAATTTCCGCTTTCCGCGTTAATTTTCTTTTAAAGAATATTGAATTTTCTCAGGTCTATGCGTAAAGTTCTGAGAGCTGCACGGTTTAAAGACTTTCAAATTTTTATGTCACAATGGACTTTAGGCACTAAATGATAAATTAGCCTACCACCCACCCCACCCCCACCTTACCCACTATTTTATTGGGGACTTGAGAACTCTTTCATTAGGGATTCCATACCACACCTGTATTGCCACAAAGGTTGCTAAATAAATCTACTGGGTTTCTTTTTTACAAAGTTAAAGGACTTTAGCACTGAAGTGATAAATTAGCGTCTTTTTCAAGTGTTGCCTCGTTGAAGACGTTTAGGGCTGCCTTTTTTGCATTAATTCTCCAAGAGGTCCTTTTTTCTGAGGAAAATGCTCTGAAATGAGCCGGGAGGTTAGCGAATAGTAGCTCATAGAGGTTTGAACAAGTTTCAGTTATCGAGCAGAGAGAATGTGTTAAATAATTTCTGTAAATTTGCGCCTTTGAGGGGTACAACGCTTTCATAAACCGAAGGAAAAATCCGGGCTGAAACAAAATAAGACAACGAAAAGGTAGTTGTGATTGTCCTCAGGAAACGGAGCTTAATTCATGTTCTGATTCCTTTTGGACGATGTTCGTATCATGAAGGATTGTCGATACTCAATTGAAAATCATAAGCCTCGGTGAAGCTTTGTTCAATACAAGGAACACAGCATTTGACGAGGTGTTTCCAAATCAACGTGTTTTACCATCTTATCTTTAGATTGCAGCTTTTAAAAGGAAATGGAAACGACCTTACTCGCGAGTTAAGAGATTCATCTAGATAAAAAGAACTGGAGATGCACTGACAGCAAGCGAAATTGTTCGTATGTGAATGGTGATTTGACCGTAACTCTTTAAATAACAATTTGACGTAACATGTTGAAATAAATTACTAGTTATTTGCTGAAAAACAAAATTTACCTTCTTGCAACTGATGTACGAACCTTGACTCGCAAAACTCTGCGTAGCTTTTATGCAGCGTCTGGTAGGAGTTGTCCGATTTCCTTGGTCGCTGCTAGATATATAATGGTTCCCTCAAATCACTTGAAACTTGATGACGTTGCCTTGAACGTACAAAACAGGAAAAAACTGTTTCGCGGAACTGAACAGCTGATCAAAGCGTCACCCGCCTAAATTTAACGCCTTTCCCTGAAAGCTTGATTTGCTTCCAAAAATTTCTGTTTTTATCAGCATTACAGTTTGGAATTGAATTGAATTTTCCCACCTTTCAAAGTTAAAGATTTGTGAAAAGTGGTGGGAGTGGTTCAGGGTTACCCTAGCACTCGCGTATTTCTTCTCTTTTCGCACGACGTGTTTACAAGGCAGGTAGGGTTACCCTAGCAAGAGGGTAACCCTACCTACCTTGTAAACGCTCAGCTAGGGATAACTCGCCTACCCGGGTAAACTTTCCGCCGTCATGCGTCACCAGTACGTAATCGTGCCAATTTGAACGGTATGATGCACATGCGCATTAGATACCATTTCTTAGCTGATTTGCATGTCTCAAGACACGCACGTAAAACAGAACCGGAATACCCTAAAAAAAACCTAGTAGAGTTAAACTAGTTACAAGCCAAAATCGTGCCGACTTAGGCAACTCAGAGATGACTCAAGAAGCGACGCCATGGTGGTTCTCAAAGACGTTCTTCCACTTTCAACTAAGTTTGTTAGATCTGTGAACAATTTTTTCGATTGGTATGAAGGCCTAGAGTTTCAGCAGTGGCGCAATAAAATCCCCTGGATTCTGCAAAAGACGGTTGGTTACAGACAACTCAGTGAAATGCTCTTGCAAAGGTATGAAGCCTTGTAAATCCTTGTAAATATCTTATTATCCACTCCCCTCAGGGCTTTTCAGGGATAATTTACAACACTGGTTGGGGGACTTTGCCAGACTGCTTAAGGTGCAGTTTACAAGTAATGAAGGAATGAGTAATGATGCCCCCATACATGAGTGTGAAAGTGAGATAGACCACTACACCGGGCACTACGTGCCCTACTCTTTACGAAGAGTGTGTGGGTTCTTTTACGTCCCACAGATTTAATACATGTGCAAGGGCTTGTGAGACGGGGCCTACGGTTTATCGTCCTTATCCGAGAAGACTAGAAAGTCTAGCCGTTTGCAGATATTATTACAAAGGCAGCACTTTCTCCTCAGTTATTTAAAGACCCTGAGTGTTGGTCCGGCCGGGGATTGAACCCGCGACCTCCCGCTCAGCAGACCGGCGCTCTCCCAACTGAGCTAACCAGGCGGCGGTAAAGCCACTCTCGCTCCGCTCAAGAAGAGACAGGACCAAGCACAGCTTCTCGTAACAGAATTGGAGGGTCTTAAAAGAAGCTATGAAAGGAAAAAGAGAGAATTTGAAGACACTGCAGCTACCAAGCGAGGCTGGGCCATTGGACTCGCTTTTGTTCCGATTGTAAACTTGGTAGCATCGCCTGCACTAGCATGTTCTGCGGAGTCCGATATTGAAGAAGCATCCAGACAAGGTGCCTTGGCAGCGGTCCAAAAAGATGCTGCAAGAAAAGTCAGTGGAAAGTTGATCCTTGCACTGCAAGACTTTGTCGCTGGCGTCACAAAAGCAGCAGGTTTCTTCTCCGTAATGGAACAGGAATTTCGAAAGTTTGAAGGTAAAGCTGAAAAAGGAAACGATACCCGCAAGTTTCTTCACTACAAGGTAATGAAAAAGGAGGCGAGCGATATGAAGTCCATCTGCCGGGTTTTTAATACCGCCCTACCGGAAGTGCAGAGAGACTTGTCGTTGATGGAAGGAAGTCGCATGTCATGGCTGGACGTTATTCTTAAGGGAATTACAGCGCATTAATTGTAGCTACGTTTTTCCAAACAAGGCTTCTCAGACAATTCACTTGCTGCATGTACTTGGCAATGTCTCGCAAGAAACGACTTATAGACTTATTGTGTGGGAAATTTAACATAATTTTCAAAACTCTGAAATATGTTTATAGAGTAGAAGTAAGTGTGAAACTGGTTATTTACTTCTGGGAAAGAATTCACAAGTTTCGCGTGAATTGTCTTCGAGACGCGACGGATGTAGGCTCCGCCCACTCACTACTCACGCGATATTTCCCTTCTGCCTGATCCATCAGTTTTTCTCTCAAACTTTTAGGGTCTCCACAAATTTTCACTTTGCTTCAAGTTGGAAAAACGTCTACGCGAAAATTGAGCAGTAAAATTACTATGAGCTGTTCAATTTTAACGTCCAGCTCGTGAAGGCATCTTGGGCGCTATTTCCGACATCACGTAAGTCTCAACCTCTTTGTAGACTTTGTACCTTTTTCAGAATAATCAAGGCCTCTGTTTTCATCTGAACACACTTCGCGCTAATATTATCACCTTTAAAGTATGTGAAATGCGTTCGAATGAAATGCAGCAATAACAAAATGGAGCGAAAAAGACTGAGCTGTGCTATATCGCTTTGTGAGGGGGGCGTAAGGGGGGTCCGAAAACCGCAAAACCGCACAGAAATACGTCAAAAAACCGAAAACCGCATCGGATTTTTTCCCGAATACCGAAACCGAGCGTACATGTAGGCCACAATATGAAAGCTGACGTCAGCAAGACTTGTGATATACCGTAAAATTCCGAAAATAAGCCCCGAGGCTTATATTTTTCAAAGACCCTTTTTGGGCGGCTTATTTTTGGAGGGGCTTATATTCGGAGGGGCTTAGGGACCGGTCATTATTTACCGAGGGGGAGGGCTACTATTTTTTCGAAAAGTGCTTGAAAAAAATATGACCCTCCCCTTCAACATGACAAAAAAAATTATGACCCTCCCCCAGCGAAGGGTGAAAAAAATTGTGACCCTCCCCCTATCCCTTTTTTTTATTTTCATCCAATTTTCTTTAACAAAAACAATATTTTTTACAAGAAGATGTGCTCCCTCCAGCAACTATTTTGCATCTTCTGGAAAAGTTGAAAAGCAGTATTTCGTCACTCTCAAGCAAAGGAGGCTGACCATTCACAGCCATTCGTTCTGTATGTGTTTGATGATATTTTTTGGCCAGTTTTTTCAAGTGAAGGCCCCTCATGATCAATAGAGTCATAACTAAGGATGGCGCGCGAGGCCGTAATGAAATCTGTTTCCTGAAAGCTACCAGATTCAGAATGTTAATAAAAAGTTAGATCGAACTCTACCAAAAAAAAATCCTTTTCAAAGTGTGTAATATAAGCAGAAAATAATCAAGGCGAGCGCGTAGCGCGAGCCGGAAAAAAATCCTTTTTTTATTGTTAGCGAACAAGTGTTCGCTCAGAGTGTTGATTAGACACAAAATTATCATGGTGAGTGCGTAGCGCGAACCGAAAAAAAAAAAATATCCTTTTTCTTGAACCGTCAAGTTTTCTTCGAATGTGTGATTAGGCAGAACATAATCATGGCGAGCGCGGAGCGCGAGCCGGAAAAAAAATCTTTCCTTTTTCTTGAACCATCAATGTCAAGTTCGCTTCGATGATGTGTGATTAAGCAAAGCATAATCATGGCGAGCGCGTAGCGCGAGCCGGAAAAAAAATCCCCTTTTCTGAACCTATAAGTTCGCTTAGAATGATTATTGAGTGCAAAAAAAGTCATATGGTGGGCTGTTCTAAATAATGTTCAACCATTAAAAAAATATGACCCTCCCCTTGAAGGCTTGAAAAAAATTGTGACCCTCCCCTTGAAGGCTTGAAAAAAATTATGACCCTCCCCCCCAAAATAGTAGCCCAACCCCCCCCGCTAAATAATGACCGGTCCCTTATCTATGGAAGGAAATTTGCGTTTCAAAATCGATTGGGCTAGCCTTATAGTTGGAAGGAAATCTACCGTTTTTGCTTTGTTTTACTTTGTATATTGGGAGGGGCTATTTAACGGAGGGTTTTTTGCGTTACGAGTGTGGGGGGCTTATATTTGGAGGGGCTTATACAAGGAAAGGCTTATTTTCGGAATTTTACGGTATTCTGATAACATTGTGCGTTAGTATTAAACATACCATCATAACGTTCACGATATATTGTACTACACTATTATACTCTATTTACTACTAACCAAATGCCAAGTATGCTGGTGATGTACTTGAAAGAGTATTGATATCTCCCTTGACTTTGAAAAACTCTGTCACTGATCCTGTACATCTTACATTGGGTGACTGATTACTTTGGACGACCCTGTGCTAGTTGTGGAACGCGGAAAAATGTTTCTTCTGGAATTGTGACTTTCTTGTCTCGTAAAGAGTTCACGTTCAGTGGAGAAGACGACTGTTAAAACGTGCAGCTCTTCTGAAATTCTTCCCTTCCTTTCCTTCTTCATAGAAGATTGCCACGCAATTAATTACTACGTCCTCTTCGCTTTCAGTTGCGACCTTGACGACCTCAGTTGCCAATGTCGCGCTTTGAATCAAAGCAACGAGAACACGAGGCTGCACGGCTGTACGAGCTAACATCCGGCATGGAATTTCACGAAGTCGACGCATCATTGGCCAAAACGGTTAATCACATTAAGTATTAACTGGAAAAGGCCGTAATTGCAAACCACAGAGTTAAATTGTAAGCTGATATAATGAACCCTGATGCGTTGTAAAACAAAACACTTGGCTCGCGCTTGCAAAACAACCGGATGCCGACCGTTCTAAAGAGTGTTATCACCGCAGACACTTTTTTTTCACCGAAAACCGCGACATCAGGTTGTAATAACCGCAAACCGCTTAGTGTTTTGAAACCGCAATACCGCGAGTGAAAATAAAAATTACCGCAAAACCGCACCAAAAATAACGCAAAACCGCATCACCGCAAACCCTTACGCCCCCCTCCTTTATTCAACCAAAAGTCGCGTGATTCTGCGTAAATTCCATTTTATGTATTTCCTTCGTCATTTGCCTACCAAGTGTTGTAATCAAATCCTCAAATCAACATGATTCTATTTACCCACAACTTTGCCAATCACAATCAATAAAAACACAGGAAGTACGTATCGTATAACACAAAGCTAACATTGTAAAAAGTAGTTTTCCGCGCCAGTTTTTAGTTAATTCTTTCCTGTAAGGGTCGCGGTTGGTTTTCTCGATCAGTAATCGCCGTGTAGAGGTTTGTTATCGATTTGTTATCTTCTTAGTGTTTAAGGCATTTCAAACAAACTGAAGATCAATTTTTGTGAGTAGTATGTCTCTTGGTCGCACTCAATTCTCCGTCCGAGACAGTGAATTATCTCAGGAGTAGCTCATTTGAGAGAGCCGCACCCAGTTACTTATAAACCCCAGCCAATTCATTTCGATTTCGTCCACAGCGATAGTCCTCTCGTTCACATCGGTTTTTTCTCTTCTAATATCATAGGTGACGAATTACTCCTTGATTTTGGCGGGAAATTTCAGTGATAATCTGTAATTGTCTCAGTGTCAAGATGGCGACGAAGTTTTAAAATGTCATGAATGAAGATGCCAGGGCATAAAAAGACGCTTTAGAAAACCTGAACACACGAAAGAGCACATCAAGAAGGATTCTAACAGGTATTTTGTCGAAAAAGTCTGAACTTAAGCCAAATTTAAGCTCTAAACGTTCAAGAGAGTGGATTTCTCGATCGATATGATCCAGCCAGGATAAACATGTCAAAAATCCAAGATTGCTAACGTAATTCGTCACCTGTGATATTAATAGGTAATCAAATGGTATACTCGTGAAATTAGGGAATGATTTCACTTGCGTTTTGTCCAAATCCTAATAAGGATTTGGACAAAACGCGCCTGAAATTATTTCCTAATTTCACTCGTCACCATTTGATACACATACTAATTTTGATTTCTTCTTTACGATTTTATAATTTACTTCAAGTGAAACTGAGGAATTTGCTAACAAGTCGGACTCCCTATGAAGGAAGTCGTGAAGGTTTTGGCGATGGCGTCGTGTCTTGACCTTACCGTTTAATTAGATCTGAACACACAGCACCATCTTTAAACAGATCTAGATGTAATAGCATGAACTCTAGGTGGATGTACTCTAAATTGGTTATTGCTTATAAATTAAATGTGTGTGGTTCTGGGAAGTCCTTATAGTCAACACAATTTCCCTCAACGGGAAATGCCGAATCTTCTTCAATCATAATCAATTATTTCTTTAATAGCAGAATCGCGTTACATGACTCCTAGGAAGGAACCGCTCTGAGCCTCGTTTTCTCTGACGACTTCCTCCAAGAGTTACTTTTTTAGTAAAAGGTTTGTTTTACATTTTTCTACTTTTATTTTTAGCCATTTAGAGCTATTTTGTTTTGAGTGCCGGAGTTGTTTTTAAGCTGTGTATTCGTGCGATCTCTTGCAAGAGAACTGCAAGAGGATTGGATTTAAACAGGAAGCTGCAACGCGCGTATTGTTGTTCCACCTGACACTAAGAGAATCAAATCTCCCGATTTTCAAATTGTGGTCATTTCACATGATTTTAATTCAAAGCATAGTTATTAGAAGAGACTGGTTATGAAAAACGGCAAACATCAATGATAAAAACAACAGTGCTGCAGTTTATGTTCAAAGCACCGTGAAGGTGCACAATCCTTTGTTTTCTGTTGGCAAATTGTTACGGAATAAATTAATGCAACGTTTTTATTGGTCAATACAATCAAAATGATAGGAATTCTTTTGAACGTTGTGCACTTTCAGGTCCACAAAAACATATAACAAAGGAGTCTGACGGGTTTCATAACCATTCCACTCAATTAACTATGTTCAAAGATAAAAAGTGATTCATTTTATCTCAACTCCGCGTGCCACGCCTGACACAACTTAGAGACGCGCGTACCTAGTAGAGACATTGCAACTTCCTATAAACAGGCTTCGTAAATTTGAACAGCTGAAACCGCGGTGTTCCTCTCTTCTTTTTAGTTTTATTCTGTAATCATCTGCACTTGGAAAGAGGTTTGTAATTTTACATTACACATTCTTACTAGGTTTTTAATCACATAGGATAATTTAACCAGACCAGGGCTTCTCTAAAGTCATGTCAGACTGCCACTGATTTCGACGTCATAGGATCTCGTTATAAGCTTGCTTTCCACTTGGTTAGTGTAAAAGACCAAAGGGTGTTTTTTCTGTTATACAGTAACTAGGCAGCCAGTATCTAGAAGCCAGTATAAAATAAGGTTTCCATCCCTCTGCGGTCATGTCTTCTGAAAACTGGGCGGATCTTTCAGATCTTTAATAATTGACTCTTAATGTAAAATAGTTTAATTGTAAAGATCAGAGTAGTTAACAAACTGGACTGTCAACTCGATCTGGTCAGTATAAAACGTTTTGAAGTGAAACGGGGCTGACGCTTTATGTAAATAGAATCATTTGTTTGTAACCCCGGTCTTTTATCGGCACACTGTTACAGTTACGTGTTGTCAGTCAAGCTAAAATCTTTTCCTAATTTTCTTCTCTTTTTTCAATTTCTTTTTTATTTACTGGGAGATTTAATTTTTCGCTCATCTTCGAACTTTGTTGAGAGAAGAATCCGGTCCACAATATGTGACAGCTTGTTTTGAGTTATTGATGAGTTCGTCACACGATGAAGGCTTTAAAATTAACTCTGTGCAATTGTTACTTTTATACTCTGAGTCTAAGTATCCCAAAATACATTACAATATTGCACCTTAATAATAATAAGTAATAAGTACCCTATTTTAAAATAAGGTCAGCATTTGATGTCTTTAAGCAGACTTTAAATAGTTTTTGTATAATCTGTTTTTATAGTCAGTGTTGTGTGCCCAAAATACAATTCAAATAGACTTCAAAACAGTGTTTAAGTACCCTATTTAAAAGTATTTAAAATGTGGTCAGAAGTGAAGGTCTTAAACATATTTCAAATAGTCCATTTGAACTCTGTTTGTAACTTTGTGAGTGGATGCGTCTCAAAATACATTTTAGATACAACTCAAAACGGTGTTAAAGTACCCTATTTAAAAGTATTTAGTTTTAAATAAATACTTTTATAATACAGTCGCATTTAAGCCCTTAAAACATATTTCAAATAGTCTATTTGAACTCTGTTTGTAACAGTGTTAGTGGTTCTATGCCCCAAATACATTTTAAATACCCTATTTTAATCATATTTATTAGACAAAATACATTTTACATTGATGAGAGAGGTTTTCCTTTTGATGAAATATTATTTAACTACACCTGAGATATATTTCAAACAGGGGCGAAAATTTAAATTTTTTTTGTCAAGTAGGATTAAAATACAGGAAAATAGTGTTCAAATACTGAAAATACATTTTAAATACTTTAAAATCAGTTTCAAAATACATATGGTTTGGTAAGGGAGCCATCCTTAACAGTTTTGAGAGTAACAAATCTCCTTGTAATGATGGAATAACAATAGGATTTTACAAAAGTTGCTGGGAATTAATTGGTGATCCATTTATGGAGTGTGTGAGAGAGTGTTTCAACCACGGTGAAATGTCAAGCTCTCAAAGAAAAGCAATCATAACTCTTATAGAAAAGCAACATAAAGACCGAACTCTCATTGATTGATCGCTGTATTGGTGAGACTATCCGATCAATTTTCGATATAATGGAATAGACCTTGTCACGGTTTTCGACGCCATCTTGAGGAGTAGGCAAACGTGTGAGAAATTACAATGATTGGATGAGAATCTGATGTCGAATAATTTCCGTAAAACGGCTGTTCTGAACAAAATATCAATTGTAAACTAAAGCTACAAAGCAAAGGATTGTCCTAAAAAAATTTGGGGGCGTCCAATAAGTGTCACAGATGGCCATTCCTTGTATGCTTTTATTCCATTTGTTTTTTATTCACGGTATTTAGCATTCTAGAGTTACGGTGCCTTGATTCTGTGCTGGTTGTTCATTTACCGTCATTGCATTGTGCATTTTCTATATTTACGACATTTGGCATTCCGCATTTGGAATTATGTTGCCTCGATTCCATGTTCCTTGTTTCATTTACGGTATTTGAATTCTCCATCCCTATTCTAGAGTTACGTTGCCTCGATTCTATGTTCCTTTTTCTTTTTACGGTATGTGCATTCTGAATTATGGAATTATGCTGCCTCGATTTCATGATTCTAGTTTTATTTACGACATTTGCATTCTGCATTTTGGAATTATGTTGCCTCGATTCCATGATCATTGATTATTTACGCACCGTATTTGGAATTCAACGTATTTACTATACGGTAATTATGTTGCCTCGATTCCATAGAGTTAGAACGAGGTGCCTGGAAATAACTTGTGAGCGAGGCTAAAACGTGAGAAACTGGAACCGATAAGCAGAATTATTTGAAAAAAGTCACCTTCAATTAACAATTAGTTCATGCGTCAGCGTGCGTATGTCGAGCGTATGCAAATTGGGTCGACCCCAAAAAAATTTAGAAGGGTTTGTATGGAGTTTTCTAAGCATAACTGGGCTACGATCTCAGAGACAATTTGCCCGGAAATGCTCATTTTTGGCAAGTAGGCCTCTTGGACATTGTTCTTTCAGAATATCCTGACAAATCCCATAATTTCAGAAATTTTATTTTTATGACGTCATCACTTTAGTACTCCATTGCTGTAATGAACTACGTAATGAAAAACTCGAGGTTTCTGTGACTAGACATCTTTAAAAGAAACTTACAGTGGGTTCCAAGGAGAAATGTTGGTGGTCCACCAATGTCTCCTCTGGCACCTCCTCATCCTCCAGGGTGTAGAGTCCTGTACTCAATGCAGCCCACACCCGTGGCTTCCATTTTCGAAAAGTTTGTTGGGACATAGCTCTAAATGTTCGTTGTGAGGCACAAAATTCCTCTTCTGGGAAGTAAAATATGGTGAAGTATTACTTTTAAATCAGGTATTTGTCCTTTTTTCTAAAGGAAGCTGTAAACATGGGGTGGGGAGCAAGCAGGTTCATACAAAAAAAAAATGCCTTACAGAAATACCAGTATGTCTTATTGCCCCACCCTGGGAACAATGAAACACAATGTTTTCTAGAGAGAAGCTCCATGGAAAATCTGTGTCATAAATGAATGAAGTCATAAAGGTGAAAAAAATATAATTATAAAACCTGAAGTTTAGAATTGTCAAATATTTCTCTTTGAACTAAGCATCTCTAAAAAAAGTCTTGTACTCTTTGTTTACTATACCATATATATTTCCCTTTTCAAAGGAAATACAAAATATGAAATTTAACAACACGAATAACCCTTTCCTGGGTACACACCCCACTCTGTGAACTCACATATCCTGCTGACGAGTGCTTGAAAAATGTCGGGGGTAACGATGCTTGGAACTGACTGAATCATTGCAGACAAATAGTACGAAAATGCCTACGGTTTCTTTTTCCGAAAAGAAAAAAAACTTAATAGGATCGCAGGAACGAGGAATGAATAAACAGAATATAATAGCTTACTTCTTGTATGGGAGGAATCCATAATCGGGTGCCCCTGAGCGTCAAGAACTACAAGTCTCACGACTTCTCCTTGGTCTCGAAGTTCCTGCTCAATAGCACTGCAGACAATGGAGACCGACAGGTGCCCGAATCTTTCGAGGAGTTCAGTTAGGTTGATTGAGATTGGAAATAGCATGACCATTTGTCCTTCTTCGTCCAAAGAAGAAACGTGAAGTCCTTCACCAAGTTCATTTGCTTCTTCTTCTTAGACTTGATAAACGAGAAACCAGGGGCCGGTCGTTTCCCAAACCCAGCAGTAGTTACCGGTGGGCTAAGAACTCGGCTGCGGCCACTAATTGATGGGCGAGGAATTGGATGCGAGGTTGCTCTTGTGATTATAAAAATAGGAAAGTGAAATGTAAAATAAGTTTAAGTTAAGTTAAAATTTTCTAGCGTTAGCGATCAAATCGCGCTTTTAAATATTTTCTTCTTATAAAGTACCGAAATGAAACATTGAAGAAAAAATAAATCCCAAACACAAAAAAACGTACGTACGGAGCACCAAATGTTCCGTGAAAATCATCATCATCATCCTCTTATAAATCTTGATCTTCAGCAGGAAAGGCAACCACATGTGCATTTTTTGTTCCCGTTGGCAATAAAAACTTTCCGTTCGATAGTGGCCATACATTTTCGCACTTGCCGTTTTTTACGATTTTAAGGTGCAAACCGTCTTCATGCACCCTAAAAAATCGAGCAATTGTTGTTTTGCTAAGATTCATTGGTGTCAATCCCACACTTTTGCCTTCATACGAGATCCGCCATAATGCCAGATGATTCGGAATGAAACTCCCAATTTTCCCGCCTTTTTAGGTCATGTGACCTTTTCCAGCCATTGAGCCATGACTACACTAGACTTTAAATCGAGGCAACTTTTTAAAAAAAAAAAAAATACAGAAGTAGAGTATGGACATTCGACAGGACAAATCCGAGACGACATAGATAAAACAACTTAAGATGCAGCCGACAAAAAGCGCACAATTTCCCTCCAAGGAAAGATTTTTGGTAAGTCCCTTTCTTCCAGAGTCTATGCGGAAGATGGCGCTTACGTCACAAACCAAATTTCTCGAATCGATGTAGGTTTGTACCAAAAATTTTTACCCCATGGGGCAAAAGCAAAAGACGGAATATATAAAAAGCAAGGAACATGAAATCGAGGCAACAAAATTACAGAATGCAAAATGCGAAAATTCAAACGAGGCAAGATATTTACGGAATGAAAAAGACTAAATACAGGAAGTTAACAACATATCAACAGAAATGTAGGAAAAGACCGGGCGTTGAGGCAACACACGGAAGGTCGATCACGAATTCAAGAAAACCTGATATTCATGAAAAACAAATTAAAAACTTTGAAGAAAACGAAATAAAAGCTAAAATTTCAAATGGGATTTGGAAATTCAGAACAAAATTTTGGAATGATAGCATTAAAATTTACATTGGCCATGTGGTACACTCATCGCGTACCTGTGCTTAAATTTCTCTAGAGGCTTGCTTTAGATTTTCCATATATTTGTCTGTAATTTTCCCGGGACTTTCTTACAGACAAATGTATAGAAAATTTTGAAAAGTGGTTCTAGGTCTTCTAGTGTATGTAACGCCCTCAAATGTTTTCAGGAGAATCCTTAGGAGTGAAGCTTTAGTTTACAAATCATATTTTTTTCAGAACAGCCGTTCTACCGAAATCATTCGACATTACATTCTCATACAATCATTGTAATTTCTCACGCGTTTGCCTACCCGTCAAGATGAAGACGGTGGCATAAAAATGAAAGATATTGAAAGCTTGGTCAAAGCTGTACGACTACCTTGGCTAAAACGTATTTTCAGTGATAACGAAAGTATGTGGAAATTCTACTTGTTACATCTCCTACGTAATGTTGTGCTCTTTTACTTTTTAAATGCAATTACGCAATGAACGATCCTTTCAATTAACTCGGTTTTCTGCAGAGAACTCTTAGAATGTTGGTTAGAATTTCGAAATCTCTTTTTAGCTAACAAAGAACGGCTCTGTATAATTTGGAATAACAAAGATATAAGAATAGATGGAAAACCGGTCTTTTATAAATCTTATTATGACTCGGGGATATGTATCATTAAAGATCTCTTGTTCAATCTCGACAATATAGAATCCTATAATGCAGTTAATAACATAGTTGAGAAGACTAATTTTCTTACATGGGCAGGTCTCAGGCATGCAATTCCTTCTATTTTGAAAACAATAGAGTACACGTCTACCTTTACCAAAAATACTTATTTTACAAAGGGGAATGAGATTTTTGACATGGCGGAAAAAATAAAGGAAAGACTACATAACTACTCTTTAATAATATCAAATAAAGCACAATTAACTAGTAATGCAAAGAATTTAAAACATGATTTTGGCTTATCTGACAAGTACTTAAAAATTGCTTATGCAACCTTCCCCACCTGACAGCACAGGAGCCTTACGTCAAATCCTTTCAATATAAAGGATTAAATTCAATACTTTACACAAATGCAAAACGTTTTAAAATTGGATATCTCCAGCATGGCAAATGTACTTTTTGCAAGACTGAACAGGAAACGTTATGTCGCCTTCTCTTTTACTGTCGGCACTCAAATATGTTGTGGAAAAATGTTGAACAGTATTATCTAACAATAACAAAGGAATTTCACGGGTTGTGTTTACGAGAGGTTATAATTGGAATAACGATGTCAAAATGCCCCTTTTTAAATCATCTGATATTAATTGGTACATTTTATTTATGGGATTGCAGAAAGAAACAGGTACTTCCAAACATCGAAGCTTTCAAATTTAAAGTAAGAATTAAGAGGCTGTCCGCGTAAGAACCGATAAGGCAAATTTCGGTCTATCACGGATTGCCCTGATTTTTTCAGTGGAAGATGACTATCCTATCCCATGAAGAAATATCACATTTATTTGGACCAACTCAATTTTTTCTCTATTTTACAGGAAGATTTTCTCGGTCACCTAAAACTAGTCAGTTTGCCGTCGGAAGTAGTGCGATTTTGGTGAAACTTTAGGGCTCTGTCAAACCTACCTTACATAGCCGAATAAACTGATTATTTTACACACAAAAGTTTTAACTCTCATTGATAGTTTCAATTTTTAATGGTTGCATTCTGTGGAAAGTTGGCTGAGATATGATTTTTTGAAAATGACCGTTAATTTGCTCAGCAGGAAAAGTAATTTGCATAACTAGAGCTGAACTTTAATTTCGCAAAAGTGGCACCTGACCCAGACTCAAGTCTATGATAAATCAGAAGTACTAAGACCAGTCTACTTCTTAACGCAATAAAATTTGTGGCCACTCTTCTTTGCGTGCCGTGCAAAGTTCCGTTAATGTTCCAAAATTCGCCATTTTGACAGCAAAGCTGGAATTGTAACGGGTCCGCATTTGATCGACTAATTTCCACAGCTTTAACGTTTCCAGTTATCACTAAATATCATTAGACCCTTTAAATGTTGGACGTTTGAAAACATGTGGAGAAAACTTAGTAATCGCTTTTCCTTGGGTCTTTTTCTTGTCGACGATGAACGTGACTTCGTTCTCGGTATGCAAATTAGCCTTAGATGCGTTGTTTCAACAAATTGACAGGAAATATAATCGTTACATTCACATTTCTAAGGGGAAAGATAATTCTCCTTTCCACAGAAAAACACAAACCATGACTTAGAATCCCCTTAAGGTCTGTTTTTTTTTTTTTTTTTTTAACGAGGAAGAAGCAGCTGAATAATATATCATGATAGATGTTTGCGGCTTAAAATAATTCAATTACTGTGGCCTGTCACGCATTCCTGAAGAGGGGTGGTCGATTAGAAAACAATAGCGTTGTGTCGATCAATTCGATAATATTATCATCTTTTTTTTAAATGATAGTTATTGATAATAATAAAAAATAAGAGTTCACTTGCAAGGTAATTCCTCCTGTCAGCACACGAAAATGTTTGGGCACTCTTTTTTGCGTGCCTTTATAAAAAATAGCGTTAACGTCGAAAGCTTTATTATGATATTTGCTTATCGGGAGAAGGCAGATCTTTGTGCATGGCACTATGATTAAAAAAAAAAAAAATGCCCCACACTTTTTCTATCTTAAATTAGCGGTAAATTTCAGTTTCATTCAAAGATCTTTAAAGCGTTTATCGGTAGCTTATCGGTAGCAGAATGAAAAGGGAAAAATAGTTCCTTTTTTCAGTGAATAAACGCAAAAGGGAGTATCTTTTCAGTTTTTGTTAGGGTATAACATCCGAATTCCAACGATGATCTTGTTTTGGTTTCATTCTGATTGAATTATAATGCAACAGGTGCCAGTTTCAAATTAAATTTAATTATGTCACTGAAATCGCCGAAGAGATCAATTGTGAAAAATGGCTTTTTCGGCTATTTCATCAAGCAGTTCTTCCGCGAGATCGTAGACAGAGTGAGGTCCCGGAAGGGGTGTGGAGGAAAATGTGTTGGTCACAGAGTGCATGGATGATATTACCTCGCACTTAGCCAGCTGTCACTTGTCTAAGTGTAGCTAGTGTAGCAAAGACAATGAAAATGAACTCATTTTAGCGAGAGTACGTATTCGAGGCTTGGTGGGTATTCGGAACTGAAATGACAATCTGCCCAAGGCCATGAAGGCACAGACACTAAATAGCCTGTGTACAGACCCCCTCCTCTCAGGAAAAATCGGAGAAGGGGCCGCTTCTCCCAAGGGGGGGAGGGTAGTGTGTACACAGGCTAACACTAAAATGACAATCTGCTTTAGGCACAGGTTTTTGCGAGCGCCAAGGTCTTGTTAGGCTCGATTGTAAGCCGCTGTTCTGGAAAACGAGCCCCCAACGGACGGGGAGAGGGCGGAAATCGAGCCTAAGGTCTTGTCAATACCCCGGTCACACTCTGGATCATACTGGCAAAATAACTTCTGTGGCAGGAAGACACGTCGTAAATTTCCAGATAGCCAGCGAAATAAGTCAAAGTTTTGTTCCATTATTCTTTTTTCTTCTTCATGCAAACAATTGTCTTAACGTACAGAGATATTTTAATTTCTCTATTTAACATTTTATCTTGCGATGTTTTCTGAAGTTCGTTTCCAGTTTATTTGAGCTTGCAAAGATAGTTTTTGTTATTTCTATTTTTTTGGCAGCCGTGTATCTTGCCCCAATCAATTCTTACCTTTAAAATACTATACATACCGGTTAATCCGTGTGTTGTGAAAGATTGTTTTCTGATGATTGTTTGAAGAGCATTATAAATGGGGAAAAAAGAACTATCTACACGGAGTCAGGATTCAACCTCGTCCCCAGGGCTTTCCCGCCCCTGTCATTTTCTAAGAAGAATGTCCTGGGGACGAGGCTAGGAGTGATTGTGGTCGAGGTGTCGTTCACGTGTATGAAAAGTATTTCATTCTTGCAATAAAAATAACTTTTTTGAACTTAAACAGTGTTTAAAACATGTCTCTGGGTTTTGTAAAAATTAGTGATACCTAAAAGTACCTTAGTGTTCAGTTCAACTTTATATAGCCGATTTGCTCCTCCTGTCGCAAGAAACTTGAAAAAACTTGACGCCGAAGGGTCGAGAAGAGCACGATTGAACAGTCTGCAACCATGTCCACACATTTGCCGGAGAGGTTCATTGGACAAGATTTCTCTGTTTTTCTTGTTTGATAACGTTTTCATTAAGTCTTCAAAAATGCCTCCAGATTGCTGTTTTTTTGTTTTTTTTTTTGTGTTTATACCCTCTTGAACAATGTGCTTCATCTCACCTCTCCATTTTTAACCTACTTTACCATCCACACTCTCTCCCCACTGTTCCACCTCTACTTTAATAAGCATTTGTATTTAAGGGGGTGAAATTTCTCCCGTGTATATTAATTTCTGAAAAAATAAGTCCTTCTACTTTTTCCTTAAATTCTTAAACTTAGTTCTTTTTCCTTTAAGAACCACCAAAGATGCTGCTAAGGCTGCAATAAGCGCACTCGCCCTTTTATATACTTCATCTAGTGAAATGCCCGCCCTTTCATATACCTGAAGCCTGAAAAAGATACTCCTTTCGGGCGGAACCTCCCCGTATAGGCCATCATAGGGAGTTCCCCCAACTCCCGTTCCAATTCCGTGCTCACCTATTGCCAGCCCATGTTGGACTCTAGGCCCGT
Organism: Porites cylindrica; assembly: GCA_964035525.1. Taxonomy (NCBI): domain Eukaryota; kingdom Metazoa; phylum Cnidaria; class Anthozoa; order Scleractinia; family Poritidae; genus Porites; species Porites cylindrica. The sequence continues at coordinate 20,324,859 of OZ037779.1, read as the reverse complement.
TTGAGTCAACACGTAAACATAATCCTAAGTGTATACAAGTTGAACTTGACCATAGAGATCTGTTGCAAGAAGACGAGGAGTTCGAAAGGCAAAAGCTTGTTGCAGAAATCGCTGAAGAATTGAGACCACAACACCCTCAACCAGAAGCTTTCAACCTATGTGTATGTCAAAGGAAGAACAACCTAGTCAGTTCAACGTGGTAATGCTAAAAAAATCTTGTGTCACTTTAAACGGAGTTCAGGAGTGAACATATGGATCCTTAATTTAGTGTGATTAACAGCCGGCAAAACTTTTGGGATTTAACAGGAGAAGGACCGTAAACAATAACTATGCCTTTTTCTGCATGCCATTCCCCATTTTTACTGAAATGTTGTTAATTGGCGACAAAAACATAATGCTCTGTTAATACCACCCTAACGTTTGTATAGCCTATGGTTAGCAAGGGATCTAGGAAATGAAAGTACTTTGCAGGTGTGGTCCTATGGTGTCGCACGGTATTTCTGAAGTTGTTTGCGAGCTATTTCCAAAATATTAATTTTTGATTCTGTAATTGAAAATATTGTGCTAGTGCTCGTGAATAAGAGTGGCCGTGTCCAAGTGACTACTTTGTAGCTAATTGTCATGTATTACACCATGGGCTGTCATATTAAACCCTATCCTCACGGTGGCTCCCGGGGATACTGACTCAGTTAAAACGGTCGTACAATGAATAAATACAACAGCACGGTATTTCCCACCCAGTAAAGAATCGGAATTAACAGTGATTAAATTGTATTATTATCAATAACTATCACTTCAAAAAAAATATAATCAGATAAAAGAACTGATCGATACACAGCCACTCTCGGGGAATGCGTGACGGGCCACAGTAATTGAATTATTTTAATTCGCGTAAACATATCTTCTTCTACTACTTCTTCCTCGTGAAACAGACCTAAGGGGATTCTAAGTCATATATCGTTCGTGTTTTTCCTTGGAAAGTTCTAAGAGATATTTTCCCTTAAAAATGTGAAATATAAGCAGTTATGTTTCCTGTCAATTCAATTTGTTGAAACGACGCATCTAAGGCTAATTTGCATACGGAGAATGAAGTCGCGTTCTGATCGTCGACCAGGAAAAAAACCAAGAAAAAGCGATTACCAAGTTTTCTCCTCATGTTTTCAAAAGTCCAAAATGTAAAGGGTCTAATGACATTTGGTGGTAACTAGAAACGTTAAAACTGTGGAAATTAGTCGATCAAATGCGGACCGTTACAATTCCAGCTTTGCTGTCAAAATGGCGAATTTGTAACATTAACGGAACTTTGTACAGCGCGCAGAGAAGAGTGCCCACAAATTTTATTGCATTAAGAAGTAGACTGGTCTTAGTACTTCTGATTTATCACAGACTTGAGTCTGGGTCAGGTGCCACTTTCGCGAAATTACCGTTCAGCTATAGTTATGCAAATTACTTTTCCTGCTGAGCAAATTAACGGTCATTTAAAAGAAATCATATCTCAGCCAACTTTCCACAGAATGCAACCATTAAACTTTGACACTGTTAATGAGAGTTAAAACTTTTGTGTGTAAAATAATCAGATTATTCGGCTATGTAAGGTAGGTTTGACAGAGCCCTAAAGTTTCACCACAATCGCACCACTTCTGAAGGCAAACGGGCCAGTTTTAGGTGACCGAGAAAATCTTCCTGTAATATAGAGAAAAAATCGAGTTGGTCCAAATAAATGTGATATTTCTTCATGGGATAGGATAGTTATCTTCCACTGAAAAAATCAGGGCAATCCGTGATACACCGAAATTTGCCTTATCGGTTCTTACGCGGACAGCCTCTTAAATACCAATTTGAAAAATATATTTCCACGAAGAATAATAAATTAGAAACCTTTTATGAAAAATGGCCAAAAGACATCTCCCCCCTTTAATTAATCTTATTATTAGACACTTTTTTTTTCTTGAATAAAAAACAAAAACAAAAACAATAAAAACAGAACGTGTTTTATTTCCAGTTGTGCACGCTGTCTACCTCCTGTCCGGAAACTGAAAAGGCAGTACGCGACAACTTTTTTTTAACTCATAGCGAGTTGCAAAAGGTCTGAGTTGCCCTTTATAAAAAATTTACTGCCGCTCTGATAATGCTATAAAACAATTGGCTCATGCTTAAAAGAAGCTGGGCATATTTTGAGATATGAAGCACTTGGGAAGTTTGGAGAGAACTCAAGAGGCAAGACTTGCTCTCGACCGAAGCTCGAGCTGCTCCTGTGCTCCTTTTGTGCTGTCCCAAAACTTCTTGCGAGCTTCACATCTCAATTTATGTACGCTGAGGCACGAAACAATTGTTAAATAAGCATTTGGTTTCCTCCGGGTAGAGAGCTAATATATAATTTACTCGATACATATAGAGGATGATTGAAACTAAAATTATTATTAATAATTTTTTTGAAATATACGCTTTCAATGATGTCCGCATAACTGGATACAAAAATTAGATCTTATCATCCCAGGAATTCCAAACCTTTAGACCTTGACAGACGATTGTAACGTTCTCACAGAACACATACAACCAACTATAGCTTACGTCACTATAAACCTATCAAAGAAGGGTTGGAAGGAAGAGATTATATTAATGGTGCGGGAAAACAACTGGTGATAAAAAAAAACTTTTTTTTACTAATTAAACGTAGTTCTTGACGTAAGTCATGGCTTTTACTTAGAAGAATTCCGTTTACACAGTTTATGTTTTTGAAAGTCTCATTCCCCTGCTCTTGTCATCCTTACGTTTTTATAACAAAGATGGACGAGATTACAAAAAAGACAGCAGATGATGTCAAGAAACTTGGTGAGAAACTAAAGGAAATGCCCATTGACATGCGTATCTTCTCCCTCACCCTGAGGTCCCTTTATGCAGAGAAAGCTGTTGGCACCCAACACGAACTTGCCCAAAGTTTAGGAAACTTCGTGATAGGACAAGGGACGACGCCATGGTTTACCTCAAAGGCATCCCCCCGACTTCAGCCAAGTTTGTCGCTTCTATAAGCGAGTACTTTGAGTATTACGAAGCTCTGAAATATGAACAATGGGTTGACATGATCAAAGACATCCTCCAAGAGGCCACTGGTTACAGAGAGCTTTGCGAAGTGGTACTTAAGCTGCACGAAGACATCCTGGTACCCCTTAAAAAAAGGTAAAACGAAGCATATATCTTGGTCACGGAATTTAAGGATCTTACAGAAGAATACGAGAGGCAAATGAAAGAGTTGGAGGCTGCAGCAAACACCAAACGTGTATGGGCAATATTACTTTGTTTTGTTCCAGTCATAGGCCTGATTGCAAATCACATATTTAGAGCATGTGCAAATTCTGATTTGGTAGAAGCAATTGCCAAAGGCAAGCAAGCTGAAATTGCACAGGTCGCTTCAATCACAGTTGCTACAGTCCTAATCCCTGCTCTTGAGAATTTCATAGATGGCATTAAAAAGGCAGCAGGATTCTTTTCGGCAATGGAACAGGAATTGGGCAAGTTTACTGGCAAAGCTGACAAAGCCCAGGAGCATCCCAAAAAGCTTTACTTCCAAGTGATGAAACAGGAAGCGAAAGACATGAAGTCTATCTGCCAAACATTCTGTGCAGTCCTTCCAGACGTTAGGACCGACTTTCTGACCATTCCTCAAGAGGGAACAGACCAAAATTATGTCGACAAATGGCTGGAGAATCAAAAGAAAACAATCTGTGAAAAATGCAAGGCCCTGAAGGTTGCCGAAGGGTTATTGAAAGCCATCAATGGTTGAAACGTCCCTTGATGTTCCTTGGGTAAACACTTCCGCAGTTGCATTTACATTAGTTTTAGAACATGTGATCATTTAACTTCGTTTTTTATCTTATATCACATATTTTTATCTTATGGCTGGTCAAAAAAGGAAATTCAACGAAAGTCTCCAGGTTAAGCTCTAGCTCATATCGACCGTTAGAGATTTGACTTTGTGTTGCATTGTTATTTCCAAATGGTAGGCCAAATAAGTAAGAATACAACTTTGAACGTTTTAAAGACTGTGTTTAAATTTGATTATACATTTTAAAACAGTTGGTGAAAAAGTATAGATTTAAGACTCCTATTATACCTACAATTGTCAGAATGCATTTAGATTTTTTGTTAGACTTTCTCTAGAAGTTCATTAGCCGGGCATCATACAGCTGATTCGAGAAAAGTTGTCTTAAGAAAGGCATAAGCGTGCAACGGTCAAGGCCTCTCGACACTGGCCAATGAATGATTTTCTAGTAATGTGAGACTTAGTTATGAGCACAGGATTATGGGATCGCCAAGGGGCAAACATTGCAGGTCACTACAAAGAAATGTATGGCGTGGAGCTGTTTCTCGGTTAAAAGCAGCGTCTTTGGACAGAGAATGCCGCATTTTGCCATGATTTTATGAGAAGGGGAGGTGACTAATGTTGGTGTTATGAAACTTTAAGTTTTTGTGGGATCAATTCCATGAAATCTAACGATAAACACTCCTTCCGTAAAGTCGACTGTGAAATTTACTGAATGGTCTCGAAATATATAGTACTAACTTAGGTATAAATGAGCGGGGAATGCGGACTCATTTAAGCGTTTGCAGTAGTACGTTCATGTGTTCATGTCCCGGGGGGGTACTGCCATATATGGGCTAAATAGGTATGTGCCGCTGTGAAGGGTATGGTTTTCAGGCAGTTTACTCTAGGATAGGGTATATAAATCAGAGCGTTTGGGTCTAGAATAGGGTATCATTTTTCAGGAAACTGATCAGTTGGTTGAAGATTTTATCTAGACAAGGGAAACAGCTACTTTAGGATAGGGGGATTTGGGGAGTTTACTCTAGTACAGGGTAGCAAAATTCAGCTGAACTAGCTCTGGTATAGGTTAAGGGTTCCAGGGTCCCAGCGGCACATCCCCACCCAGAAATTCCTAAAGTACCCCCCCCCCCCCCCACCCGGGGTTCATATTTACAACGAGTGTAATCACGCTCCGCTCGGAGGCGATCACAATGCTGTGCCGGTTTGTGACAACGATCGAAGGTAAGCTTATGTATTGTCGAATTTGATATGTATTAACTTAAAAAACAAAAACATCTTCCCCACATTAGTATATTGATTTCTTCCCCCCGCCCCCACCAAAAAAAAAAACAAGCGAAATGTATTGTCATGATCCAGAGCACCAATGAGTTCTAATGCCTTTTCCAATCATTTTAGGGAAGATATATATAGAATCGCTGAATTTCGCACATCAACTTGGTATTTATTTACACACTCTGACTGCTTTTGTATCGGAAATCTTATTCGTTGGTACGATTTCTGCCTCATCTACTAATGGTTAAATACCATGTACTTTCCATGAAATATTTCGTGGATGTCACTTTGTTTATACCAAAGTAAAGGAGGATTTTTTTATTTTTGTGGCCACGTACATACCAACGATTGTTGTCTTGTCATAACCCGCACAGCGCAGATCGCGGCCAAGTGTAGTTACACTCGTCATAAATAGCACCACACGTACTTATAACTTAAACGCTTAAATGAGCCAATCCCCCTACATGTATACCTAAATTTGCACTATATATTTCGAGACCTTTTCTTCATGTAGATCACTGTGTAAATTCAGTAAACATAAATTTCACACTCTGCTTCACGCAAGGAGTGTTTATCGATATAATTTATCTCATTAATCACACAGAAACTTACAATTTCAACGCACCAACATTAGTCACCTCCGTTTCTCATAAAATCACGGCAAAATGCGGCATTCTATGTCCAAAGACACTGCTTTTAACGGAGAAACAACTCCACACCATACATTTCCTTGTAGCGACTCGCAATGTTTGCCCTCTGGCGATCCCAGAATCCTGTGCGCAAAACATGGGTCTCCGATTACTGGAAAATCATTCATTGAAAAAAGTTCTTTCAAGACCACATCTAGTGGGGACTGAACGTAAACCTTACTGTTAAAAACGATCTTCTGTTCTTTGCCAGTTCGGGATTCTTATCAACAGGATCATTCCTCGTTACCAGTCGTTCTCGGATGTGACGTCACTTGTCAAGCTTATCGGTAACATTCGTGATCAGTTCCAAGACTCCTCTGTTAACTCGAATAGTGTAACTGAGCTGTTGATGAGGCTGTCAATTTGGATAACCCAGACCAAAACAAACCAATAACCATGCGGTGTCCAGATTCAAGTCCAAGTGACATGAACCAAGGAACACAAGAGTTTCATTATATTTTTTGCTAAACAGTAGCACCGATGGTTCGTGGCATGAAAAAGTGCTGGAATAAAGTATCCCAGATCGTACAGTTTATAGGACGACCTTTATAGAATCAGCTGTATAGTCATGAAGACAATTAACTGCAAACCAGTTTTCATGTTAATTAACTGATTTTAAGCGTGTACAAGATTTTTGCCTAGTTAAACGAGAAAATGTGTGAACGTTTTATGTATATTAACAATTTGTAATCATTATCTTTTTTGACTGCGGTTTTATATATCTTACCTTTTAAAATTAAAAACTTTAAGAAATGGTTTGTTTTAACGACAGTTACATTTCCTTGTAATTTGGTGCACCAATACTGCCGATATTGGGTGGGAAAACTTAATGATCTTAAAAAGAGATTATCATCTTATGAATATACTTCAAATTGTGTGCATTTAAATCTCATTCCTTTAATCTTTTAACGACCGTCAGTGAGTAGAGAGAAAAACGTATTTTTCACCCATTCCTCTTTTTTGGACTGGTTTTCGACCAATTAGCATGAGATTGGCTAAAAACGAGTTTGGAATCAATGAGGGCACATTTTCCAACAAATAGGCATGCGCGTGAGCCAAAATTTGGACTTGTTTCCAATTTTCGAATCTATTTCGATCTTTCTTTCTCCTTCTCTTCTCTCTCTTTGCCTTTCTTTTTTATAGCCAGTTTTTTTGGCCACTTTACTACCGTGCTTCAAAAAGCTCCCTTACCTTCAGTTCATAGCCACTCTGTGTCCCACGGCCGGTTTAAACGCCGTTTAGTCGACTTTCTTTCCATCGAGTACTGAACACTACCAGTACTCGATGGAAAGAAAGTCAACTAAACGGCGTTTAAACCGACCGTAGGACACAGAGTGGCTATGAACTAAAGGTAAGGGAGCTTTTTGAATCAATATTTCGCGTGATCATGATTTTTTTTTTCTTAGCGTTATTCGAATGCATGTGATAAAATTCGAACATTAAGGGCCCGAATCACATGTAATAATGCAAGAAATATCGACCTTCGTTATCTTAAAGGCTACTAGTACAGATACACAAACAAAAAGACTTCATATCTTTAAGATTTTTGCGTTTATTTAGCATCAGATAATACACTAATAATTCTAGTATATTCCGACCAAATGACCTCTGAAGCCCGAACCCACACATAGTGCGCTTGGGCTGCCTGTGGTGAAAATTGCAAACCTTTTGTGTGTAATAGTATAAACAAATAATAGCATGATTTGTACGTGATATTTGGCATAAATACCACCAGTGATATTTGAAATATCACTCGTGGTACAGTATGTTGCCCAGTATCCGGACAGTACCATTACCTGGACACTTAAAACATAAACTCAATTTTTGAGGCGCCCTTTTCAGTTATCGATAAACGAAGTATTTCGAATGAAAGGTGAACATTTCAGCTTTAAGAGGAAGGTTTCGGCGAGTTGAAAGCTTGCGAAACAGTCGCAGAAGACGCCGTTCTGTTCAGGTGAATAAACATTTCATGGCTAATATTTACGCTGTTTACTGCGCAGTAAAATTAGTGCTGCTCAGAAAAGGGTAGGTAATATGTGATATTTTCAAAGAAACGGTTTCATATTCAAGTTGAAGATACTTAAAGAAGTCAGGTTCTCAGAAAGTTTATTAATTCTTCTTGAACTTCGATTTGTTTGGAATAACGGAGCCCAGAAATATTCACTAAATATTGATGTCAGGTGCCCAGTATCCGGACAGTTTTTTCTTTGCTGTACAGAATCGATGAATTAGCTGTGTACATTATCCGGATAAGATTTATTTCATATCTATAACTATAATTAAAGCTTAGGATATATGATAGAGACGTAAAATGTAATTCTACTCAACTCCGTACGGAAATTTCACTCATTCGGAGGAGACTTGATTTCGTGTGCGCCGCTTGTTTCGCGTGACTGCATTTTCTATATATAACCGAAAGCGTCGGAGTTGAACCTGGAATTCTCATGCTTTCCCCAGTTGTGACTGCTGGAATGGGGTTGCAACGGTCTGAAAAATGTCACAAAGGGATTGAGAGATGTGAAAGAAGGAGGAATTAGAGCTAAAAAAGCAGGCTTATTGTAGGGTTTGTAGGGACTGAGCATGAAGAAATCAACACTGCAGGTCAAACTAAATAGGAGAGTGACGTCTGACCGTCGCATTGATGTCCCTTCGCCAAGCCTTCTTTTTTTTTAAATAAAAAATAACGTTTGCAGATTGGCTAATTAAGCTTGCAAACTGCGGCTTCGGCATGTCCACGGCTGCCTTCCTTAAACCAGTGAAAAAATTCCTAGACAAGGAAGTGAGAATTATACCATTTTTGAAACAGCCGCTCGCGTTCCCCACCATACCCCAGTCATTTGTTATGTTTTATTTCACGATGGTAGGTTATATTTTTGGAATCGATTGTCAGACTACTTTGCAAGTGCAAGAGAAGCTTATACGTCGCTTGCCTGTCGAAATTTATGTACAATTACTTTGTTATTGTTGTGTCCGGATACTGGGTCAGCTGTTCGGATACTGGGCAACATAGGAGCTCTGCAAAAGTATTAATTTCGCGGTGGAAACAAAGGCGAAAAAGTTAAACTGTCTTTCATCATATTAAGGACTAAATAGATTTTCTCTGGGCCAAATTTCAGAGCTCTTGCGACTAACAAAGGAAAGTTATTGCAATGTTAAACTGAAGTGTCCGGATACTGGGCAACATACTGTATTTATGCCAAATATCACTACAAATCATGCTATTACCTATACAAATAGATACATATATTTCATTTACACGGCTCGGACCGGCAGGGTGTATTAAACTGATTTAACCGCGGTGAATACTTCCTGACTCCAGACAAAGTTTGCCCTGGAAAATCGGTTTCAGAACAGTTTGATGAAGTGTAAAAAATTGTTTTTTTAAAACTGACTGAAAAGCCAACGATGCTATCTGGAGAAGCATGCACGCCGAGGTCCAGGGGCTTTTAATAGCAAATTTTAGTACACACCCAAAGTTAGAACTGAAATCGTCTCATACATAAGAGCCTCTCTTATGTCTTATGTCTTGCCGTAACCGGCACCTGCCTATACTCTAGGGAAGCTCTGTCCGAAAGGGATTTCTTTTTCAGGCTTCAGTTAAAGAAAGGGTATTTCGATATTTACGTTTTAATTGATATGAAAAAGACAGATCAGTTACAGCATCGCGTGCAGCATGCAGTGTTGACTTGGAGGTATGTGAAAAAGGTACCATTTGTCAATGGAACGCATAGGTACCTTTTCAGTGGAACCTGATACATAAAAGGGAAAGGGATTGAACCTCAGGGCAGAGCCTTCCCATCTGAACCGTTGTTAAGTGGAGTTTTCGATCCTAGTAGAACAGTAACAGACAAATCGGGACAAATTTTAATCGATTTGGTTGACAGAAAAAAAAATAAACCTCTGTAACTCCAGTTTCGTTTTTGTGAATTCTCAATAGCAAGAACACATTTCCAACACTAAAGGAAGAGCCAATTCCTCGAAGGTAATTTAGGTGTTAAAAACAAAATACTGAATAAAATGGTTATGGCATATGGTTTCTTGTGCTAGTATCTTTTTATTTACTGGGTAATAAAATTACTAATATCGTAGGTGACGAATTACTCCTTAATTTTGGCGCGAAATTGCCGCGTTAATTTGTAATTTCACATGTGAAATTACAAAATTGCCATGGCAACCTTCCGTACGTCTCAGTGTCAAGTTAAAACGGCCGTGAATGAAGATGTCAGGGCACAAAAAGAAGCTTTAGAAAACCTGAACACACAAGAGAACATCAAGGAGGATTCTTACAGGTATTTTGCCGAAATAGTCTGAAAAATTCTGAACTTTATAAGCCAAATTTTAGGTCTAAACATTTGATAGAGTGGAGTTCTCGATTGATACGATCCAGGATAAACATGTCAAAAATCCAAGATTGCTAACGTAATTCGTCACCCATGATATTAATAGGTAATCAGATGGTATACTCGTGAAATTAGGGAATAATTTCACTTGCGTTTTGTCCAAATCCTAATAATTTCCCGAGCCTTTATTAGGATTTGGACAAAATGCGCGTGAAATTATTCCCTAATTTCACTCGTCACCATTTGATTACACATACTTATCGTGCTTATAAAAGGTGAAAGCTTAGCTGGGATTTGCCTAAAAGCAAAATGCAAAGGCCACGGAACTGATTCCCAACTTTCCGTTATTGTCTTAAAAATAACTTAACAAGAAAATAACAAAAACATATCGTCATTACACAAATTATTAACTGGTTTTACTGGTAGGTTCCATTTTTTATCTTCTGTTGTAAAATAACGTTAATCCGCAAATTTTTCACATATGAAATAGAGAACCTTGCTATCATCTTCATCTGAACCGCTAGATTCAACGCACAAATTCCTTTTAAGTATGCGCTATGCTTGTTCCAGTTTACCTAGAAATTTTAACAAGTTCAGATTTTTTGAATAAAATGAAGTTGAGAACGCTTGAAACGCGAAACTTTTAAATTCCCCTTCTTCATATTTGCCTACTGAAATTGTGACGATCAAAATCCCGCGAAAGATTGTCTCGCCAAAATCGCGAACTCACGAATAAGATAGTTGCTATTTATTGAAAGTAGACTGTTCACCACCCCCTATTTTTTCGTGAGATTGTTTAGATATACCGCATCTTACCGTCACGGCTATCTTGATTTTCAAATGTACCGAGGGGGCGGGCGTCGGGGATTATAGCTCGGGGGGGGGGGGGGGGGACGAAAAACCGCTTCCTCCCAAACCGCCCCCGCCCCCTAGGTAGTTTTGACACTCATGCAAGATGGCAGCCCGTAACGCAAAGCTCTCGATCTCGATGATCTTACGGAAAAATAGAGGACTGTGAACAGTCTATATTGAAAGCGGCCAAAATTCTTGCGGGCTCATGAGAGAACATACGCTAAAGAATGCCTTAAAAGAGCTTTTCTAAGCCATTTTGGTGCTCATCATTATTTTGAAAACTTTTTAAATGTTTTACCTTAATGCTCGGGAATATCCACGTTCAATACGACTTCTTTGAGGACTGTATTTTATTCCCAAGATTTTCTTCCTTTTACACTCGTTGTACGTTCTACACTCGATCATTACATTTTTAATCCCTATCTTAAGTATAACAAATTACAGTTCTTATGTTTCCGTCACACAACACTATACACAGGTATAAAACAAGGCCTTAATTGTGTAGATTCAGCGTTATAATATGACGAAAAAGCATTCGGTTGAGCGCAATAAGCGTGTCAATCAGCATTATATATTGCGTGCAAACGGCCTGTGTGCGATGGCCTTGCGTGCAAAAAGCCTTCAAGTATTGATTTAAAATTTGGGTCGTTGCGTTACATGAGCACCATTTTGTTTCCAAAAAATTAATTAAATGCCATGACATAGCTGAAATAAACTTTTTTCCGTTTTGTTATACAGTAACTGCAATGTTAATTTGTACTTTCTAGTTGCTACTGACGCCGAATAACAAACTCTAAAAAACATGACTGCCTTTACTTGTAATACACGTTAATAGGCCTACTTAATAACAACGTAATTTTGCTTTCCTTTCCTATGTTTTCCAATACTATGAATACAGCACGTTCACGTTTGTCTGAATAACAAGTACCTAAGCTACATTCAAATGATTGCCCTTAGACTATTTCTTATAGTAGTTCTTTTTAATAAGCCGTTCTGGAGAAAAGAATCACTCAACTGAAACCCTACAGAACTAAGATACTTCCGATTGTCCATGCCTGCATCTTAAAAAGAAACGTAACCGCTCAATTTAGTCAGTATGGTCCGCCTTTGGAGGAAGCCCGCACCATACAGGTTTCTCCGTTTTCAGTAAAATTCAGCTAAAGCTACTTGAACACAAAACTCAGGATCAGGGGCACCCAACGACAATTTTCGGAAAAATATCTGTTCGGAAGACGATTTGAGATCTAGAATTTTCGAAACATTTGTTGTAAAATTTCTTGCTTGCCTGCCTCTCCTAGGATTTTCGAACATCCAAAAAATGCTATAATTGCCCATTTCTAACGGATTTTTACCGTAAAAAGATCACCTGAAATTTTCGAAAAGGTAAGTTTTGATCCCTATAATTTTCGGATCACTAGACTTTCGGCTAACAAATCCGAACAGATGAAAAATTTTTAGGGGATAAAAATATGCCTATATCTACCGTTTAAATACTAAAATACGTTTAACAATGCTATGTTTAAGTGGTTTTGAACTATATTCTCGTTGGGTGCCCCTGTCAGGATCCACTGGATTCAACGAGATTTTTCAATTTAATGCGGTCTTTACACTTAAGATTGCAACTTTAAAAGAATCCGTACTACTTCACTCGAGTGAAGAGACGCAGCAAGATATCTGGAAAAAACGATTGGTGGTTCATTGAGATTGATAGCCATAGGCGACCACAAGTGCATTGATCTCATATGGCTGAGCGCGGCTATCTCTTCCTCTTTGAAACAACTGACGTAACTTAAAATAGAGTACTCATCAAGCCGATAGCTCCAGTCCTACTGATTGAATGTGATCGTCTGGCAGAGCCAACATTCTACTCTAGGTTGCCGCTAAACAATTTCAAGTGACAAATTTTAAATCCGGTGAACATTCGAATTGACCACCAGTGGTTCCAACTTCCTTTTAAGGAAGTTGTAGGAGTTATTAAAATAACTCATACACCTTCCCTTCCTTATAGAGCGATTTTCGTATGAGCTTGAAATCAAAACACGGGAACAAAACAGAAACAACAAACGGACGGAAGTATAGCGATTTACTGGCCTTGCGGGATCTTGCCTGCGAAGATCTTGCTCATTTTGTGAGTGCGGTTTTCAAAGTCGTTCGCATGAAAATTCTTCTTCACCTCATTTGTGTCTGATAGCTGCAAGATGAGATCCACGCTGAAGAAGCCCTTGACGAGGTAATGTTCTTGAGAACAACCAGGATCCAAGGTGTAGGTTCCATCGTGACTAACGATAAAAACTGTATAACTGGTATCATTGTCGAAGGTACAAGTCGCTATGACAGCGGTCTGTACCACTTTTCCTACCTGATCTGCCACTATTTCAGTCCCTTTTACCACCACTTGAGCCGCTTTTCCAGTCTCTTCTGCCACCACTTTTATCGCTTTTTCAGTCTCTTTTGCCACCACTTGTGCCGCTTTTCCAGTCTCTTCTGCCACCACTTTTACCGCTATTTCAGTCCCTTTTGCCACCACTTGTGCCGCTTTTCCAGTCTCTCTTACCACATCTTGCACCGCTTTTTCAGTCTCTTTTGCCACCACTTGTGCCGCTTTTCCAGTCTCTTCTGCCACCGCTTTTACCGCTATTTCAGTCCCTTTTGCCACCACTTGTGCCGCTTTTCCAGTCTCTCTTACCACATCTTGTACCGCTTTTTCAGTCTCTTTTGCCACCACTTGTGCCGCTTTTCCAGTCTCTTCTGCCACCACTTTTACCGCTATTTCAGTCCCTTTTGCCACCACTTGTGCCGCTTTTCCAGTCTCTTCTGCCACCACTTTTACCGCTATTTCAGTCCCTTTTGCCACCACTTGTGCCGCTTTTCCAGTCTCTTCTGCCACCGCTTTTACCGCTATTTCAGTCCCTTTTGCCACCACTTGTGCCGCTTTTCCAGTCTCTCTTACCACATCTTGTACCGCTTTTTCAGTCTCTTTTGCCACCACTTGTGCCGCTTTTCCAGTCTCTTCTGCCACCGCTTTTACCGCTATTTCAGTCCCTTTTGCCACCACTTGTGCCGCTTTTCCAGTCTCTCTTACCACATCTTGTACCACTCTTCCAGCCCCTTCAAATATACCTTGAAAAAAACTCATCTACAAAAAAAATGTTTGGTGATTTTACGTTTAGCGAGTGTCTGTCGCGAAGAGTACAGCACAGCCATAAATTCACAATACTACTCGTTGTTAAACTATCACAATACGCTTTTGAAGAGATCAGTAACGTTCAAAAATTGAAGGAGATATCGTAATGGCGTGTAGGGGGAAGGGTGGTAAATAGAAGGGGACTACTTGCCTTCAGTTAATTGTTCGTTTATTATTAGTTATGTTCACCGTTATCATCGATGTCAATATAGTGAAGGGAAGATGATTCAAATGATCCTTGAATCATTTCAAAACTATGTATAAAAAAAAGGTTACTTAAACAATCAAATTTTACCTTCTAGTAACTGGTGCAAGGATTTCGAGCCAAATTCAGAGTGATGTCTGCTCAAAAGTAACCAGCTTCTCGACAAGGTGGCAGTCTTGTTTGAATTATGGCCTAGCCTCTCTGGGCGGCCCTTATATTAGCCTGGCAAGCAATGACTCAGCAAGCAATATCTCTTGAAGCATCAGGACCTGTCAGTTAAAAACAATGTAACAAAAGTTGACGACGCCGGTTTGGTTTTCACGCAAAGCAGAGGCGTGGCAAGGCAAATTTGAAAGAAACTGACCAATCAGAGGCCAGTTTTCTGACAAAGGTAAGTAGTCCAAAATTAGATTCATTATAGATGTGCACTGACTAGTTAGGAGTGCTTCCATCCAGTCTTTTGTCTTGGTTTAAATATTGTAAATTAAGCTTCCTGTAAATAGAAGTTCGTGCTAAAAGGTCGCACTTATCCTTGGCCTCCTTGCATAACAGCAGTGAGTAGATAATTGCAGTTTTACAATTCGGCACCCTTTTAGGAAAATGAGGAATGAATTCTTCTCTGCTTAAACAAAAGGTCATCCGTTAAAAAAGAGGAAAAAATGAAATGCCTAACATAGCAAAAGCCTGAACATGGTGATCCCATAATGGTAGGTTTTTCTAAAAAAATGAGTTATTAATAAAAACGTCATCCTTTTTGGTCAACTAATGCCTCACTATTCATATTGGTTCGACCGATGTTGGCTGTTTTTCACTTCACCATTTTATTAATTGTTAAGTTTTCTCCCACGATCATTCTAAAACAATGCTCCATTTGAGTTGTACATATGACCAATTTTAAACAAATATTCGTGAAAGTTGTATTTTTTTTCTGCCCTTTTACCCCTCTTACCAATAGCCGCCGAGTCAGGGCTTTCGATTTACAACCATTTGTGATTTCTTAGTAAAATAGAGTATAGGTGTTCCTTTTCTCAAAAGGTTTTACGGAATAAATGTATTGATTGAATGTATTGATATGCTCCCGTATGGAATGCTACTACCAAGGCGGCACAACTGTCTTATGTTACTTCGGATATATATGCAAGGTGGTTTTCTTAGTAAAGAAAATTGAGCTGTTCGTGAAGAAAGACGAACTGGACTGATTAACTTAGTCTCATAAGATTTTACAAAATAAATGATTTAAGCGCCTGAAGTTTAACAACTATGCAAATATTAATCCAGAAGATTGGTCGTTTCAATTTCTGACCAACCACACGAAAAATCACGAACAACACTACAGAGCAAATACCTCAGATTTCTAAAAGTTATACAAACAAACAGTGAAACTCTCTTTTAAAGCGCGTCCTTTTGAATATATCTTGGATTTTTTTAATTGTTTAAATACAGTACTGATTCGATGGTCTCGCTAAACCACAAACAATATGCATCAGACACGAAACGCGTCCCGGTTCATCTTTTTGTGCATTTGATATTTTTTTAAATACGAACCAGCTCTTATTAAGTGTATTGAAGTGTGGCTTGGCTCAGATTACCGTTGTTTTACTATACCATGTTTGAGTAAGTTTATTCCGTATGTTCTACATTGAAGACAGCGTAGAAACATCGATTAAACAATTTCTTCCTGGAAGCGATCAATGAGGTATTTTTCAAAAAAGTGTTTAATGGTCTTACATATCGTCATACACACAGCCAATACAGACAGGAACCTAATCTTGAAGGGTATTTGTTAAATGAGCTTTCTTAAATACGAGGACAGTTCCTTGCTAGTACACAGGAAGTTTTAATAACGCGGTGAGGTGTTACTGGGAGTCAGAGTCTTGAGAAAAATGTGCCGCACTTGCAAATTATCGAATGCAGTATTCAAAGTAAGTTGCTTTCTTCGCGGAACTGTTAACTTAAACAGTCATGATTTTTAGGGCTACGCTTTACTTGTTCCTTCTGACAGTATTTAATAAACTTGCCGCAGCGCATAATGATGCGATCCTTGGGCATCGACCCATAATATGTTTCAGTGAAATTTCACTAACTCATTCTCTGTAGGAAAAATTTGAAATGTTTTTCTCGCATTGCTTTGCTTTGCATTCTCCTTTCAAAAGAAATTTGATTTAACTTCACCAAAGGCTGGGAATACTTTCTGCAAGAAGAAGAATTGAAAAGACACTTTTGACAGAAATTTAATGCGGGTGTCTATGCATTTATCACGTTGGTCGAAAGTTGTCATTATTTACCTGCAAGATTTGGAGGCAAAAGCACCTTTCTAAATTAAATTGAATAAATATATGTTCTTTAAATGTGGTAACATTTCCCAATATAAATGATTCTGGAATCACTTCAGTGATCAAAACCAGTTTTAACGTTTTTTTTCTTTCTTTCTTTTGTTTATTTTTAAGTCGACATATAATTAGGTGGACAAAATGGTCCATATCTAACAGTCATATACATTACTATTTTGTAATACTTACAAGAAATTATAATAGTTCATTGTTTTACATACTCTTTAAAAGCGCGTGTACATCATTTAGTGTCTTTAGTGGTAGCACACACCGAAAGTCAGTTGGGCTCAACATACAGGGTATTTGAGCAAATACCTCTACCACGTTGGAGAATTTCACAACACGTCATCCTAAGAGAGTGAATGATCTAATTCAAGTCCCCGGCGCACTTTTCATGCCGGTTAGTCCGGCGGTTTAAGCCCGGTCAGGTTCGTATTTAGGGTTTATCAACGATATTCATTATTAGTCCAACGCAAGAAATGTGATAAAACCAACGAGTTCGATCTGGTATTGAATCGCTAATGCATGAACAACTCATTTTTTATATATTTATTTCAGTTTTAAATAAATGTTGTTTTTCTCATTAGTTTATTGACTAAGTGATAAATTGCATATATGTTTTCAGACTTCGTCAATAGCATTCCCGGAAAACAACCACAATAAGTAGTTAATAAGAAAGAAGTGTCTTTGTATCTACATCATACACCAAACGCACCCCTGCCCTGGTTCATCTCTTTGCAAGTGAATTTTGTTTAAAATATGGACTGGCTTTCGATTAAGTGTATCATGGCAAGTGTGGTTTGGCTAAGATTACTTTTGTTACCGTGTTAAATTGAGTAGAGTCAAACCTCTCTAATACGGACACCGAAGGGACAGAGCAAAGTGTCCGTATTAGAGAGGTGTCCGTATAAAGGAGGTCACTACGATAACGTCACTTTTACGACTCCACTTACAGTTTTAAGTGTTCAGTAGCGAAACTGAGCTCCCACTCGTCTTAAAAACTGCATTTAAGTTTATTGATTCACAGTACAAAGACAATGCCTTTCAGTAACATACAACATTGTACATATCAACTACGTACGTACAGTCGCAGACAAATCACTGGTTGAAAACGAAACGAGTAAATGTAACGTAGCTTAACGTAAAGCACAAATCTGAAAACGTCGTTCGCTATTTTGCAAGTGCAGTAAACAGTAACTAGAGTAAAACATGTAATGGAAAAGATCTTTATGCTATCGGTAGTTATTTGAGCCTTAAAAAAGTCGGTTATGTACACCTTTCGCAAATCGTTGTTTGATATACAGCGACTGGGCTTTTGCAATCACCTTGCATAGCACATCAGCCAGATTTACCTGATGGGGATTCGGGATTCACCTGATCACCGCACTGTCCATAATAAAGAGGTTAAGTTCATATGAAATTACTCTCTGTGTCCGTTGTCCGTATTCGAGAGAGTCCGTATTATAGAGGTTCAAAATACGTTGCTCGTATCACGGAACTGTTAACTTAAACAGTCATATTTTTTAGGGCTAAGCTTGTTTTGTTCCTTCTGACAGTATTTGATAAACTTGCCGCACCGCACAACAGCGAACCCTGGGCATCACATGTTTCACTGGCAGTGAAATTTCGCTAATTCATTTTTGGAAAAATTTGAAATGTTTTTCTCACATTGCTTTCAAAAGAAATTTTGATTTAACTTCATCGAAGGCAGGAAATACTAATAAGAGGACAGTTCTTGCTAGTACGCAGGAAATAAACAAAAGAAAGAAAGAAAAAAAACGTTAATACTGGTTTTGATCACTGAAGTGATTCTAGAATCATTTATATTGGAAAAGGTTACCACATTTAAGGAACATATATTAATTCAATTTAATTTAGAAAGGTGCTTTTGCCTCTAAATCTTGCAGGTAAATAATGACAACTTTCGACCAACCTAATAAACGCATAGAAACCTGGTGAAGTTAAATCAAATCAAATTTCTTTTGAAAGGCTGAATGTAAAGCAAAGCAATGCGAGAAAAACATTTCAAATTTTTCCTACAGAGAATGAGTTAGTGAAATTTCACTGAAACATATTATGGGTCGATGCCCAAGGATCGCATCATTGTGCGCTGCGGCAAGTTTACTAAATACTGTCAGAAGGAACATCTAAAGCGTAGCCCTAAAAATCATGACTGTTTAAGTTAACAGTTCCGCGAAGAAAGCAACTTACTTTCAATACTGCATTCGATAATTTGCAAGTGCGGCACATTTTTCTCAAGACTCTGACTCCCAGTAACACCTCACCGCGTTATTAAAACTTCCTGTGTACTAGCAAGGAACTGTCCTCTTATTTAAGATTAGGTTGCTGTGTGTATGAGCCGTGTGTATGACGATATATAAGACCATTAGACACTTTCGAGAAAAATACCTCAAAGGACCTGATAAACTTGGATGAAATTGTTAAGAGATCGCCCCGACGCCTTATTATCTGCAAGGTAGATACGGAATTTTATACTCATACATGCTAACAACAGTAATCTGAGCCAAGCCACACTTGTTTTGATACACTTACAAAAGCTAATCCATATTTTATTTTATTGTCTGAAGTATATAGTTAAAGGTTTTAATCAGCGATAGCACCGAATCAGTAAGAGTTGGTTGTTTCCTTTTACAACTTTTAGATTTAAGTTACAATCAGAGGTATTTCCTCCGTCAGCAGTGTAGTTCGTGTAAGTGGTGAAATTGAAACGACCCTGGCCATTTGTCTTCACCTCAGTTTTAAAAATACTTTCATAGTTGTTAAGAAAATCTATACATCGAATACATTTATAGTGTAAAATCTCCATTTGTAACAGAAAGATAAAATGAATAGCTCCGAGATCTCTTTCAGTCATTTATATTTACTGATGTTGAAAGAAAGTTCATGTGTACACTGCTTCATTGCTGAGTCTCAGAAGTTCTCATTGCAAATAAATTCTGAGTGACTAAATACAACTATGAATTTTGAAAATAGATGGCCGTAAATCGTAAGGCAGTCAGTCGAGTTCCACCCACTAGATTGATCGTCAGGCACAGACTGATGTTCGCCGTCAAGAACCCGAAGAACTCCGATTGCTAGGTTGATCAAACCATATAGCTCTGCCTAAATTTAAAAAGGAACGACTAAAAATACTATGAAAAGTGCAGATCATTCACTCTTGAACTGAGAATTCTAAACACTGGCAGAGAAATTTGCTTAAACCCTGTATGTTGAACATAACTGACTTTCGGTGTGTCCCATCACTGAAGACACTAAATGATGTACAGGCGCTTTATAAAGAGTATGTCAAATCATGAACATTATATACCCAGTAACTTACATGTAAGTATTACAAAATAATATATATTAATGTTAGAGATGGATCATTTTGTCCACCTAATTATATGTCGACTTTCCGAAAAAAAAAAAAATAGAAAGAAAAGAAATGTTAAAACTGGTTTTGATCACTTAAGCGACTCTGGGGGAATCATTTATATTGGGAAATGTTACCAAATTTGAAGAACATATAATTTAATTTAGAAAGGTGTTATGTCTCCATATCTTGGACGTAATTAATGACAACTTTAGACCTACGTGATAAACGCATGGAAACCTGCGCTAAATTTCAAAAATGTCTTGTAATTGCTGGCTGCCGTTTACGGTCCTGATCAATCTTTGTTTTTTGGTATGTTTCCTAAAGGCATAAGCCAGCAAGCCATCTGTGGTAATTAAAACGCGCTTCATGAAGTTACAAAGGTTAATAAATATCTTGCACGGATAATGATCCAGAAATGTATTGTCTTAAAGAAATTGATCCCTTAACGTGCTCCTTAAAAGACGCAGCTTTTAGCCTTAAGTAAACAATAACTTACCAATTCTTCTTCTTGCAGAAAGTATTCCCGGCGTTCGGTGAAGTTAAATCACTATTTCTTTTGAAAGGCTGAATGCAATGCAATGCGAGAAAAACATTTCAATCAGCGACATTTCACTGAAACAAATCAGTGATGGGTTAATGCCCAAGAATCACATCATTGTGCGTTGCGGCAACTTTATCAAATACTGTCAGAAGGAACAAGTAAAGCGAAGCCCTAAAAAAAATGTCTAACAGTTCCGCGATGCAAGCAACTTTATTTTAAATTTTGCATTCGATCATTTGCAAGTGCCACATTTTTCTCGAGACTCTCCCAGTAACGCCTCACCGCGTTATCAAAACTTCCTGTGTACTAGCAAGGAACTGTCCTCTTATTAGTATTCCCGGCCTTCTGTGACGTTAAATCAAAATTTCTTTTGAAAGCAATGAGAGAAAAACATTTCAAATTTTTCCTAAAGTAAATTACCGAAATTTCACTGCCAGTGAAACATATGATGCCCAGGGTTCGCTCTTGTTCGCTGCGGCAAGTTTATCAAATACTGTTAGAAGGAACAAAACAAGCGTAGCCCTAAAATACATGACTGTTTCATGCAGTTAACAGTTCCGTGATAAAAGCAACGTATTATGAACCTCTATAATACGGACTCTCTCGAATACGGACAACGGACACAGAGAGTAATTTCATATGAAGTTAACCTCTTTATTATGGACAGTGCGGTGATCAGGTGAATCCCGAATCCCCATCAGGTAAATCTGGCTGATGTGCTATGCAAGGTGATTGCAAAAGCCCAGTCGCTGTATATCAAACAACGATTTGCGAAAGGTATACATAACCGACTTTTTTAAGGCTCAAATAACTACCGATAGAATAAAGATCTTTTCCATTACATGTTTTACTCTAGTTACTGTTTACTGCACTTGCAAAATAGCGAACGACGTTTTCAGATTTGTGCTTTACGTTACAGCTCGTTTCGTTTTAAACCAGTGATTTGTCTGCGACTGTACGTATGTAGTTGATATGTACAATGTTGTATGTTACTGAAAGGCATTGTCTTTGTACTGTGAATCAATAAACTTAAATGCAGTTTTTAAGACGAGTGGGAGCTCAGTTTCAGCTACTGAACACTTAAAACTGTAAGTGGAGTCGTAAAAGTGACGTTATCGTAGTGACCTCCTTTATACGGACACCTCTCTAATACGGACACTTTGCTCTGTCCCTTCGGTGTCCGTACTAGAGAGGTTTGACTCTACTCAATTTAACACGGTAACAAAAGTAATCTTAGCCAAACCACACTTGCCATGATACACTTAATCGAAAGCCAGTCCATATTTTAAACAAAATTCACTTGCAAAGAGATGAACCAGGGCAGGGGTGCGTTTGGTGTATGATGTAGATACAAAGACACTTCTTTCTTATTAACTACTTATTGTGGTTGTTTTCCGGGAATGCTATTGACGAAGTCTGAAAACATATATGCAATTTATCACTTAGTCAATAAACTAATGAGAAAAACAACATTTATTTAAAACTGAAATAAATATAGAGTTGTTCCCCCATTAGCGATGCAACACCAGATCGAACTCGTGGGTTTAATCACATTTTCTTGCGTTAGACTAAGGATGAATATCGATGATAAACCCTAAATACGAACCTGACCGGGCTTAAACCGCCGGAATAACCGGCATGAAAAGTGCGCCGGGGACTTGAATTAGATCATTCACTCTCTTAGGATAACGTGTTGTGAAATTCTCCAACGTGGCAGAGGTATTTGCTCAAATACCCTGTATGTTGAGCCCAACTGACTTTCGGTGTGTGCTACCACTAAAGACAATAAATGATGTACACGCGCTTTTAAAGAGTATGTAAAACAATGAACTATTATAATTTCTTGTAAGTATTACAAAATAGTAATGTATATGACTGTTAGATATGGACCATTTTGTCCACCTAATTATATGTCGACTTAAAAATAAACAAAAGAAAGAAAGAAAAAAAACGTTAAAACTGGTTTTGATCACTGAAGTCAAATGTTACCACATAATGATGATCGCCATCAAGAACCAGAAGAACTCGAGTCATTACTGTCTACGATTTTCGATCAAATCTACGACGATAGAAGCATTTGCCATGAAGTGCCGATTGCTAGGTTGATCAAACCATATAGCTCTCCCTAAATTTAAAAAAGGAACGACTGAAAATACGATTTGAAAATAAAAGGTAGTACTGGACTGCTTGATTTATTAGGCTTCTTAATCTATGTTAGGCATTTTTGAAAACTAACTCAGACAAATCATTCTGCTTGCCTCACATGATTCAGCAAACTTGGTTCATCCCTGCTTTCTTGCATTGACAAACAACAAACTCGCATGCAGAGTCATTTCTTTTTTTTCCATTCTGGAAAGGTGGGTAGAGAATAATAAAACCGATATCTTCACACCCGTAGTTAACACACATACTCATATTAAAAGGAAACTAAACATACATGCGACATTTTAGCACAAAGTAAAGCTGCGAACAAGCGAAGACAATAGATCCATAGAACAGACCCTATATTTCTTGTCAAGAAGCAGGGTACTCATTTCTTTAATTCCGTTAAAATTTTACCTTAACTTGCAAGTTCTTTGCCAGAAAACCATTTTTTATTACATAAAAGAAAACATATTTTTTTTCTGTTCGGAACGTGTGTCAAGAGTATTTTCAAATAGTTCTGATACTTTTAATTAGCCGTCACTGTGCTAAAATTACAATTTTAGAGGTCGTTTGACAGAAAGACTTTTCAGATAAACAGGAAATTCCGCTTACACATCTTTCATTTCGCAAGTCATCTAAGGAGTATATCAAAGGACTTGTAAGACCCGCATCTTTTGGCCTATTTTTCCCTAAGCTAATTTGGGCGTGCCAATGCGTGACACATTATGCAATCACAAACACTTCTTAAACATGTGTGTATAATACAAGACTACACCTTGAACCTCGATCGGTAATTATAAATTAAATTTGTTATTGAATGAGTAGTGAACAGCAGAATCATGAGTCATTATTCTCTTTTATGCTTTGTTTTTTTCCTTGACAGTTAGAAAGGTAACCAACAAAACTTAAGACTACTGTTGAATTGTACGAAAAAACTTCTTTCTGATTAACTACTCTTTGTGGCTATTTTCCGGGAATGCTCTGTTGAGAAAGTCTTAAAAAATGCAATCTATCACTTAGTCAATAAACCAATAAGAAAAACAACATTTATCTAGAAAATAAATTAAACTAAAATAAGTTGTTTCCGCGTTTGTGATGCCACACCAGATCGAGCTCGTGGGTTTAACCAATATTTTTACATTTCTTGCATTGAACCAAATACGAACCTGAGTGGGCCTAAGCCACCGGACTAAACGGCATGAAAAGTGCAGATCATTCACTCTTGAACTGAGAATTCTAAACACTGGCAGAGAAATTTGCTTAATACCCTGTATGTTGAACATAACTGACTTTCGGTGTGTGCCATCACTGAAGACACTATAAATGATGTACACGCGCTTTATAAAGAGTATGTCAAATCATGAACATTATATACCCAGTAACTTACATGTAAGTATTACAAAATAATATATATTAATGTTAGAGATGGATCATTTTGTCCACCTAATTATATGTCGACTTTCAAAATAAGAAAGAAAAGAAATGTTAAAACTGGTTTTGATCACTTAAGCGACTCTGGGGGAATCATTTATATTGGGAAATGTTACCAAATTTAAAGAACATATAATTTAATTTTGAAAGGTGTTATGTCTCCATATCTTGGACGTAATTAATGACAACTTTAGACCTACGTGATAAACGCATGGAAACCTGCGCTAAATTTCAAAAATGTCTTGTAATTGCTGGCTGCCGTTTACGGTCCTGATCAATCTTTGTTTTTTGGTATGTTTCCTAAAGGCATAAGCCAGCAAGCCATCTGTGGTAATTAAAACGCGCTTCATGAAGTTACAAAGGTTAATAAATATCTCGCACGGATAATGATCCAGAAATGTATTGTCTTAAAGAAATTGATCCCCGAATGTTCTCCTTAAAAGACGCAGCTTTTAGCCTTAAGTAAACAATAACTTACCAATTCTTCTTCTTGCACAAAGTATTCCCGGCGTTCGGTGAAGTTAAATCACTATTTCTTTTGAAAGGCTGAATGCAATGCAATGCGAGAAAAACATTTCAATCAGCGACATTTCACTGAAACAAATCAGTGATGGGTTAATGCCCAAGAATCACATCATTGTGCGTTGCGGCAAGTTTATCAAATACTGTCAGAAGGAACAAGTAAAGCGAAGCCCTAAAAAAAATGTCTAACAGTTCCGCGATGCAAGCAACTTTATTTTGAATTTTGCATTCGATCATTTGCAAGTGCCACATTTTTCTCGAGACTCTCCCAGTAACGCCTCACCGCGTTATCAAAACTTCCTGTGTACTAGCAAGGAACTGTCCTCTTATTACTATTCCCGGCCTTCTGTGAAGTTAAATCAAAATTTCTTTTGAAAGCAATGAGAGAAAAACATTTCAAATTTTTCCTAAAGTAAATTACTGAAATTTCACTGCCAGTGAAACATATGATGCCCAGGGTTCGCTCTTGTTCGCTGCGGCAAGTTTATCAAATACTGTTAGAAGGAACAAAACAAGCGTAGCCCTAAAATACATGACTGTTTCATGCAGTTAACAGTTCCGTGATACAAGCAACGTATTATGAACCTCTATAATACGGACTCTCTCGAATACGGACAACGGACACAGAGAGTAATTTCATATGAACTTAACCTCTTTATTATGGACAGTGCAGTTACTACATTTAAGGAACATATATTAATTCAATTTAACTTAGAAAGGTGCTTTTGCCTCTAAATCTTGCAGGTAAATAATGACAACTTTCGACCAACGTGATAAATGCATAGAAACCTGCGTTAAATTTCTGTCAAAAATGTCTTTTCAATTCTTCTTCTTGCAGAAAGTATTCCCAGCCTTTGGTGAAGTTAAATCAAATTTCTTTTGAAAGGCGGAATGCAAAGCAAAGCAATGCGAGAAAAACATTTCAAATTTTTCCTACAGAAAATGAGTTAGTGAAATTTCACTGTAACATATTATGGGTCGATGCCCAAGGATCGCATCATTGTGCGCTGCGGCAAGTTTATTAAATACTGTCAGAGGGAACAAGTAAAGCGTAGCCCTAAGAATCATGACTGTTTAAGTTAACAGTTCCGCGAAGAAAGCAACTTACTTTGAATACATCATTCGATAATTTGCAAGTGCAACACATTTTTTTCAAGACTCTGACTCCCTGAGTAACACCTCATCGCGCCGATTAAAACTTCCTCCGTACTAGCAAGGAACTGTCCTCTTATTTACGCTCATTTAACAAATACCCTTTAGGATTAGGTTCCTGTGTGTATGGGCCGTGTGTGTAGCGATATATAAAGACCATGCATTAAACACTTTTTAGAAAAATACCTCATTGGTCGCTTCCAGGATGAAATTGTTTAATCGATGTTTGTACGTTGTCTTCAATGTCGCATATACGGAATAAACTTACTCAAACATGGTATAGTAAAACAACGGTAATCTGAGCCAAGCCACAATTCAAAACACTTAATAAGAGCTGGTATATTAAATGCACAAAAAGATGAACCAGGACGCGTTTCGTGTCTGATGCATATTGTTCGTTGTTTAGCGATACCATCGAATCAGTACTGTATTCAAACAATTAAAAAAATCCCAAGATATATTCAAAAGGACGCGCTTTAAAAGAGAGTTTCACTGTTTGTTTGTTTGCTTGACTTTTAGAAATCTGAGGTATTTGCTCTGTAGTGTTGTTCGTGATTGTTCGTGTAGTTGGTCAGAAATTGAAACGACCAATCTTCTGCATTAATATTTGCATAGTTGTTAAACTTCAGACGCTTAAATCATTTATTTAGTAAAATCTTATGAGACTAAGTTAATCAAAATCCTAGCTTCAACAGTAAAAGAAAGACGAACACGAACAGCTCCATTTTCTTTACTAAGAAAACCACCTTGCATATATATCCGAAGTAACAAAAGACAGTTGTGCCGCCTTGGTAGTAGCATTCCATACGGGAGCATATCAATACATTCAATCAATACATTTATTCCGTAAAATCTTTTGAGACAAATAAAGATCATAAGGAACACCTATATTCTATTTTACTAAGAAATCACAAATGGTTGTAAATTGAAAGCCTTGACTCGGCTAATGGTAAGAAGGGTAAAAGGGCAGAAAAAAATATAACTTTCACGAATATTTGTTTAAAATTGGTCATATGTACAACTCAAATGGAGCAGTGTTTTAAAATGATCGTGGGACAAGACTTAACAATTAATAAAATGGTGAAGCTAAAAACAGCCAACATCGGTCGAACCAATATGAATAGTGAGGCATCAGTTGACCAAAAAGGATGACGTTTTTATTAATAACTCATTTTTTTAGAAAAACCTACCATTATGGGATCACCATGTTCAGGCTTTTGCTATGCTAGGCATTGCATTCTCTCCTCTGTTTTAACGGATGACCTTTTGTTTAAGCAGAGAAGAATTCATTCCTCATTTTCTTAAAAGGGTGCCGAATTGTAAAACCTGCAATTATCTACTCACTGCACCACACCTATTATTCAAGGAGGCCGAGGATACGTGCGACCTTTTAGCAGGAACTTCTATTTACAGGAAGCTTAATTTACTATATTTAAACCAAGACAAGAGACCAGATGGAAGCACTCCTAACCAGTCAGTGCCCATCTATAATGAAGCTAATTTTGGACTACTTACCTTTGTCAGAAAACTGGCCTCTGATTGGTCACATTCTTTCAAATTTGCCTCGCCACGCCTCTGCTTTGCGTGAAAACCAAGGTTCCGTGACAAAAACATGTTTTTTTTCCTGTTCAAACCGGCGTCGTCAACTTTTGTTACATCGTTTTTAACCGACAGGTCCTGCTGCTTCAAGAAGTGAAGTGATTCTAGAATCATTCATATTGGGAAATGTTACCACATTTAAGGAACATATAGTAATTCAATTTAATTTAGAAAGATGCCTTTGCCTTCAAATCTTGCAGGTAAATAATGACAACTTTCGACCAACGTGATAAACGCTTATCATCGGAAGCCTGCGTTTCTGTCAAAAGTTTCTTTTCAATTCTTCTTTTTGCAGAAAGTATTCCCAGCCTTTGGTGAAGTTAAATCAATTTCTTTTGAAAGGAGAATGCAAAACAAAGCAATGCGAGAAAAACATTTCAAATTTTTCCTACAGAGAATGAGTTAGTGAAATCTCACCGAAACATATTGTGGGTCGATGCCCAAGGATCGCATCATTGTGCGCTGCATGCGGCAAGTTTATTAAATACTGTCAGAAGGAACAAGTAAAGCGTAGCCCTATAAATCATGACTGTTTAAGTTAACAGTTCCGCGAAGAAAGCAACTTACTTTGAATACTGCATTCGATAATTTGCAAGTGCGGCACATTTTTCTCAAGACTCTGACTCCCAGTAACACCTCACCGCGTTATTAAAACTTCCTGTGTACTAGCAAGGAACTGTCCTCTTATTCAAGATTAGGTTGCTGTGTGTATGAGCCGTGTGTATGACGATATATAAGACCATTAGACACTTTCGAGAAAAATACCTCAAAGGACCTGATAAACTTGGATGAAATTGTTAAGAGATCGCCCCGACGCCTTATTATCTGCAAGGTAGATACGGAATTTTATACTCATACATGGTAACAACAGTAATCTGAGCCAAGCCACACTTTCCTTGATACACTTATAAAAGCTAATCCATATTTTATTTTGGTGTCTGAAGTATATAGTTAAAGGTTTTAATTAGCGATAACACCGAATCAGTAAGAGTTGGTTGTTTCCTTTTACAACTTTTAGATTTAAGTTAAGGTATTTCCTCCGTCAGCAGTGTAGTTCGTGTAAGTGGTGAAATTGAAACAACCCTGGCCATTTGTCTTCACCTCAGTTCTAAAAATACTTTCATAGTTGTTAAGAAAATCTATACATCGAATACATTTATAGTGTAAAATCTCCATTTGTAACAGAAAGATAAAATGAATAGCTCCGAGATCTCTTTCAGTCATTTATATTTACTGATGTTGAAAGAAAGTTCATGTGTACACTGCTTCATTGCTGAGTCTCAGAAGTTCTCATTGCAAATAAATTCTGAGTGACTAAATACAACTATGAATTTTGAAAATAGATGGCCGTAAATCGTAAGGCAGTCAGTCTAGTTCCACCCACTAGATTGATCGTCAGGCACAGTCTGATGATCGCCGTCAAGAACCCGAAGAACTCGAGTCAACTGTCTACGATTTTCGATCAAATCTACGTTGATAGAAGCATTTTCCATGAAGTGCCGATTGCAAGGTTGATCAAATCATATAGCTCTGCCTAAATTTAAGAAAGGAACGACTGAAAATACGATTTGAAAATAAAAGGTAGTACTGGACTGCTTGATTTATTAGGCTTCTTAATCTATGTTAGGCATTTTTGAAAACTAACTCAGAAAAGTCATTCTGCTTGCCTAGGCGTTCACATGATTAGGCAAACTTAATTGTGTCACCCTGCTTTCTTGACAAACAACAAACCCGCATGCAGAGTCATTTCGTTTTTTTCCATTCTGGAAAGGCGGGCAGAGAATAATAAAACCGTTATCTTCACACCCGTAGTTAATACACATACTCAGATTTAAAGGAAACTAAAAATACATGCGACATTTTAGCACAAAGTAAAGCTGCGAACAAGTGAAGACAATAGATCCATAGAACAGACCCTATATTTCTTGTCAAGAAGCAGGGTACTCATTTTTTTAATTCCGTTAAAATTTTACCTTAACTTGCAAGTTCTTGCCAGAAAACCATCTTTTATTACATAAAAGAAAACATATTTTTTGTCTTGTTCGGAACGTGTGTCAAGAGTATTTTCAAATAGTTCTGATACTTTTAATTAGCCGTCACTGTGCTAAAATTACAATTTTAGAGGTCGTTTGACAGAAAGACTTTTCAGATAAACAGGAAATTCCGCTTACACATCTTTCATTTCGCAAGTCATCTAAGGAGTATATCAAAGGACTTGTAAGACCCGCATCTTTTGGCCTATTTTTCCCTAAGCTAATTTGGGCGTGCCAATGCATGACACATTATGCAATCACAAACACTTCTTAAACATGTGTGTATAATACAAGACTACACCTTGAACCTCGATCGGTAATTATAGATTAAATTTGTTATTGAATGAGTAGTGAACCGCAGAATCATGAGTCATTATTCTCTTTTATGCTTTGTTTTTTTCCTTGACGGTTAGAAAGGTAACCAACAAAACTTAAGACTACTGTTGAATTGAACAAAAAAAACTTCTTTCTGATTAACTACTCTTTGTGGCTATTTTCCGGGAATGCTCTGTTGAGGAAGTCTTAAAACATGCAATTTATCACTTAGTCAATAAACTAATAAGAAAAACAACATTTATTTAGAAAATATATTAAACTAAAATAAGTTGTTTCCGCGTTAGTGATGCAACATCAGATCGAACTCGTGGGTTTAACCAATATTTTTACATTTCTTGGATTGAACCAAATACGAACCTGAGTGGGCCTAATCCGCCGGACTAAACGGCATGAAAAGTGCAGATCATTCACTCTTGAACTGAGAATTCTAAACACTGGCAGAGAAATTTGCTTAATACCCTGTATGTTGAACATAACTGACTTTCGGTGTGTGCCATCACTGAAGACACTATAAATGATGTACACGCGCTTTCTAAAGAGTATGTAAAATCATGAACATTATATACCCAGTAACTTACATGTAAGTATTACAAAATAATATATATTAATGTTAGAGATGGATCATTTTGTCCACCTAATTATACGTCAACTTTCCGAAAAAAAATTTAAAAAAAGATAAAGAAAGAAAAGAAATGTTCAAACTGGTTTTGATCACTTAAGCGACTCTGGGGGAATCATTTATATTGGGAAATGTTACCAAATTTAAAGAACATATAATTTAATTTTGAAAGGTGTTATGTCTCCATATCTTGGACGTAATTAATGACAACTTTAGACCTACGTGATAAACGCATGGAAACCTGCGCTAAATTTCAAAAATGTCTTGTAATTGCTGGCTGCCGTTTACGGTCCTGATCAATCTTTGTTTTTTGGTATGTTTCCTAAAGGCATAAGCCAGCAAGCCATCTGTGGTAATTAAAACGCGCTTCATGAAGTTACAAAGGTTAATAAATATCTCGCACGGATAATGATCCAGAAATGTATTGTCTTAAAGTACTTGATCCCTGAATGTTCTCCTTAAAAGACGCAGCTTTTAGCCTTAAGTAAACAATAACTTACCAATTCTTCTTCTTGCACAAAGTATTCCCGGCGTTCGGTGAAGTTAAATCACTATTTCTTTTGAAAGGCTGAATGCAATGCAATGCGAGAAAAACATTTCAATCAGCGACATTTCACTGAAACAAATCAGTGATGGGTTAATGCCCAAGAATCACATCATTGTGCGTTGCGGCAACTTTATCAAATACTGTCAGAAGGAACAAGTAAAGCGAAGCCCTAAAAAAAATGTCTAACAGTTCCGCGATGCAAGCAACTTTATTTTGAATTTTGCATTCGATCATTTGCAAGTGCCACATTTTTCTCCTGTGTACTAGCAAGGAACTGTCCTCTTATTACTATTCCCGGCCTTCTGTGAAGTTAAATCAAAATTTCTTTTGAAAGCAATGAGAGAAAAATATTTCAAATTTTTCCTAAAATAAATTACTGACATTTCACAGCCAGTGAAACATATGATGCCCAGGGTTCGCTCTTGTTCGCTGCGGCAAGTTTATCAAATACTGTTAGAAGGAACAAAACAAGCGTAGCCCTAAAATACATGACTGTTTCATGCAGTTAACAGTTCCGTGATACAAGCAACGTATTATGAACCTCTATAATACGGACTCTCTCGAATACGGACAACGGACACAGAGAGTAATTTCATATGAACTTAACCTCTTTATTATGGACAGTGCAGTTACTACATTTAAGGAACATATATTAATTCAATTTAACTTAGAAAGGTGCTTTTGCCTCTAAATCTTGCAGGTAAATAATGACAACTTTCGACCAACGTGATAAATGCATAGAAACCTGCGTTAAATTTCTGTCAAAAATGTCTTTTCAATTCTTCTTCTTGCAGAAAGTATTCCCAGCCTTTGGTGAAGTTAAATCAAATTTCTTTTGAAAGGCGGAATGCAAAGCAAAGCAATGCGAGAAAAACATTTCAAATTTTTCCTACAGAAAATGAGTTAGTGAAATTTCACTGTAACATATTATGGGTCGATGCCCAAGGATCGCATCATTGTGCGCTGCGGCAAGTTTATTAAATACTGTCAGAGGGAACAAGTAAAGCGTAGCCCTAAGAATCATGACTGTTTAAGTTAACAGTTCCGCGAAGAAAGCAACTTACTTTGAATACATCATTCGATAATTTGCAAGTGCAACACATTTTTTTCAAGACTCTGACTCCCTGAGTAACACCCCATCGCGCCGATTAAAACTTCCTCCGTACTAGCAAGGAACTGTCCTCTTATTTACGCTCATTTAACAAATACCCTTTAGGATTAGGTTCCTGTGTGTATGGGCCGTGTGTGTAGCGATATATAAAGACCATGCATTAAACACTTTTTAGAAAAATACCTCATTGGTCGCTTCCAGGATGAAATTGTTTAATCGATGTTTGTACGTTGTCTTCAATGTCGCATATACGGAATAAACTTACTCAAACATGGTATAGTAAAACAACGGTAATCTGAGCCAAGCCACAATTCAAAACACTTAATAAGAGCTGGTATATTAAATGCACAAAAAGATGAACCAGGACGCGTTTCGTGTCTGATGCATATTGTTCGTTGTTTAGCGATACCATCGAATCAGTACTGTATTCAAACAATTAAAAAAATCCCAAGATATATTCAAAAGGACGCGTTTTAAAAGAGGTATTTGCTCTGTAGTGTTGTTCGTGATTGTTCGTGTAGTTGGTCAGAAATTGAAACGACCAATCTTCTGCATTAATATTTGCATAGTTGTTAAACTTCAGACGCTTAAATCATTTATTTAGTAAAATCTTATGAGACTAAGTTAATCAAAATCCTAGCTTCAACAGTAAAAGAAAGACGAACACGAACAGCTCCATTTTCTTTACTAAGAAAACCACCTTGCATATATATCCGAAGTAACAAAAGACAGTTGTGCCGCCTTGGTAGTAGCATTCCATACGGGAGCATATCAATACATTCAATCAATACATTTATTCCGTAAAATCTTTTGAGACAAATAAAGATCATAAGGAACACCTATATTCTATTTTACTAAGAAATCACAAATGGTTGTAAATTGAAAGCCTTGACTCGGCTAATGGTAAGAAGGGTAAAAGGGCAGAAAAAAATATAACTTTCACGAATATTTGTTTAAAATTGGTCATATGTACAACTCAAATGGAGCAGTGTTTTAAAATGATCGTGGGACAAGACTTAACAATTAATAAAATGGTGAAGCTAAAAACAGCCAACATCGGTCGAACCAATATGAAGAGTGAGGCATCAGTTGACCAAAAAGGATGACGTTTTTATTAATAACTCATTTTTTTAGAAAAACCTACCATTATGGGATCACCATGTTCAGGCTTTTGCTATGCTAGGCATTGCATTCTCTCCTCTGTTTTAACGGATGACCTTTTGTTTAAGCAGAGAAGAATTCATTCCTCATTTTCTTAAAAGGGTGCCGAATTGTAAAACCTGCAATTATCTACTCACTGCACCACACCTATTATGCAAGGAGGCCGAGGATACGTGCGACCTTTTAGCAGGAACTTCTATTTACAGGAAGCTTAATTTACTATATTTAAACCAAGACAAGAGACCAGATGGAAGCACTCCTAACCAGTCAGTGCCCATCTATAATGAAACTAATTTTGGACTACTTACCTTTGTCAGAAAACTGGCCTCTGATTGGTCACATTCTTTCAAATTTGCCTTGCCACGCCTCTGCTTTGCGTGAAAACCAAGGTTCCGTGACAAAAACATGTTTTTTTTCCTGTTCAAACCGGCGTCGTCAACTTTTGTTACATTGTTTTTAACTGACAGGTCCTGATGCTTCAAGAGATATTGCTTGCTGAGTCATTGCTTGCCAGGCTAATAAAAGGGCCGCCCAGAGAGGCTAGGCCATAACTCAAACAAGACTGCCACCTTGTCGAGAAGCTGGTTACTTTTGAGCAGACATCACTCTGAATTTGGCTCGAAATCCTTGCACCAGTTACTAGAAGGTAAAATTTGATTGTTTAAGTAGCGTTTTTTTTATACTCAGTTTTGAAATGATTTAAGGATCATTTGAATCATCTTCCCTTCACTATATTGACATCGAAGATAACGGTGAACGTAACTAAAAATAAGCGAACAATTAACTGAAAGCAAGTGGTCCCCCTCTATTTACCACCCTCCCCCCTATACGCCATTAGCATCTCCTTCAATTTTTTAACTTTACTGATCTCTGAAAAGCGTATTGCGATAGTTGAACAACGAGTAGTATTGTGAATTTGCTATTGTTTGAAATGACTGTTGAAAATGTGAAAGTACATGTAGTAGGAATGGTTACTCAGCTGATAATCACTGACTAATGTTTTCAGTATGATCACTGTTTACTGTTGATTTTAGACCGTAAATCGTCGATAGTTTTTGGTGTATTTAGTTGTGTTGAATCGTTCAGGACTGGTCTTCATTCACAAGTTTGCATTTTTGTCTCTTACTTAAGGAGTCTAAGTGAAAGATATCTCATACAGTTAACTACACTCTTTTTTGTATAAGAACGTTCAGCCTGAAGTTTGCCAAAATATTAAGAACATGCCAAGAACATACCCGAGGCTCAGAGGTGAACAATTTATTTTTCACTGCTTTAACTTTCCCAAATCCAAAAAAGGTAAGGTCCTACCACATGGAACTGATTAGAGTGCATGTAAGATTTTGTTCTTTCAACAAATTCCTTTATTTGTGCATGGTCAATAATATCGTACATTGTACTTGTAAAAGTCATTAATGTAAAAACTATAATCATTGTTTTATCATGGCTATAGTTAAATGTTATCAGATTTCCGCTATTGAAATTTAAGAACATCCGTAAGAACACTTTCAGGCTGAAACTGCCCAGGAAAAAGGATGGTCTAGGCTCAACTCAAAAAATGGAGGTCAACAAAAGAGGGTGTAATTCAAGTTCAAAAAAGTTTTCAATGTACACAAAACAATTGTTAAAATTACAAGATTATGATGTACTGCGAGGGAGCTGAAGGCATTTATAACATAGATAGAATATTCGCACAATGAAATTGACATAGAGCATGATAGAGCGACGGCGTGTTTTATTTTCCAGTTGTGTACGCTGACTACCTCATGGCCAGAAAATGAAAAAGCAGTACGCGACAACTTTTTTCAACTCATAGCCAGTTGCAAGAGGTTTGAGTTCCTCTTTACACGAAATTTACTGCCGCGCAGATAATGCTATAAAACGATCGGCTCATGCTTAAGAAGCTAAGCATATTTTGAGATAATATATAGATTTAGCCAGGGCTAAAAGCGAAGCTCCCACTAATAAATTTATAATTTAAATCAAACAATAAACTTGTATTCCACAAATCAGTTAACTTGGGCTCATTCATGTGACTTTTGAGGGAAAGGCTAAGTGATTTTAGAGTGAAACAAATCTTGCATCGCGTTGATAACCTTATATGTACACCCCAAAAATAGTCTTCGGTCACATTTAAGAGCAATAATGGTTCTTGATCACAGTAGATTAATCGTGGAAAACAAATTCTTGAAAAACAAATCAGGCCGAATCAGGAGCGAATTTTTTGCGTTCGAAAAGTTTACTTTACAAAATCTTGCCAACAAATCTGGGTGCGTGCAAACCAACCTTTTATACTTTTTATACATCACATCTGAGGAGAAAGAGTTTTATGAGGCGCTGTTTTTATAATTTAGACCTCGTTCAAAATGCAGTAGTTCACAATTTTTCGAGACAAATTGCATTCATTCAATATTCTGAACCATCAAAGCACGCGTGGACTTTTAGCGAAACGGCTCAAAAAATTTCCCAAATCACCTATACGGCCAGCCGGTTCTAACTTTTGACAAGCGCCAAATTTGCAAAGAAATTTTAAAAGAGTTACGCTTCAACATGATAAAGGATCTATTGTGTTTACTTTTTATTAATGGTTTTATAACGATGTGTAATCTTAAAAAGCGTTTGATACGCGCGGCATTTTGATTACTCCTGCAAACGATGTCCATGAACGACTGAAAACAAACGGCAAAGCGATGAAAATTGCACTTTTGAGACCACTAACAATCAATAAAGAAATAATATATAGATTTAGCCAGGGCTAAAAGCGAAGCTCCTATTAACTCGAATTTATAATTTAAATCAAACAATATACTTGTATTCCACAATTCAGTTAACTTTAGAGCACATTCATGTGACTTTTGAGGGAAAGGTTAAGTGATTTTAGAGAAAAATAATTTGCAAACAGTCCAAGCTAAAAGTGAACTTAATCTTACATCGCGTTGATAGCCTTATATGTACACCCAAAAAATAGCAATCATCTTTGATCACATTTAAGAGCGATAAAGGCTCTTGATCACAGTAGATTAGGCCTGGAAAACAAATTCCTGGAAAACAAATCAGGCCGAATTGTTTGCGTTCGACAAGTTTACTTTACAAAATCTTTCCAACAAGTCTGGGACGTGTAAACCATCCTTTTATACTTTTTATACATCACATCTGAGGTGAAACAGTACCATGAGGCGCTGTTTTTATCATACAGACCTCGGACAGAGTGCAGTATTTCACAATTTTGCAATACAAATATTGCACTCATTCAATATTCAGGACGATCGAAGCACGCGTGGGCTTTTAGCGAATTTAAACCGTTAAAACATTTCCAAAATCACCTATACGGCTAGCCGGTTCTCACTTTTGACAAGCGCCAAAGTCGACTGTTTAAATTAAGACTAGTAGAAGTACGCTTCAACATAATAAAGAATTTATTATGTTTGTTTTTTATTTAATGGTTTTATAACGATGTGTAATCTTCAAAAGCGTTTGATACGTGGGGCATTTTGACTACTGCATGCAAGCGATGTTTATGAGCGACTGAAAACAAACGGTACAGCGATTAAAATTGCAAAAGAGACTACTAACAATCAATAAAAGGAAAATAATTCGGTGAAACACGTATATACAGAGACAACACTTTTCATTCACGAAGACAAGTATTAAAGTGTCTCTGAAAATCCTTGTTTATGTTTTAAGCCGGCTTCCCGGTGTTTGCTTTTTTCAAAGATGAACTCGAGGCAAGAAAATCGTTCAAAGCTTTCTTTTACAGCCAGAATTATGACTAAATATTCTTTGGAACCCTTTTTTTTCTATTTGCGGTGAGAAAATGCCTAAAGGCTTTTTAAAGTTTTATAAGCTTATAATCAAACCTGATACTCGGTCAGATCATTGTCTCAAATCTTACAAACGTGCATAAACTAATTCGGTAGAACATTTACAGAGACAACAATTTTCATTCACGAAAACAAATGAGTATTTAAGTGTCTCCAAGAATCCTGAGTCTTTAAGCTTAAAGATTAAGTTTATGTTTTAGGCCGCCGGCTTCCCGGTGTTTGCTTTTTTCAAAGATGAACTGGCTCAAAGCTTTCTTTCTGCAGCCAAAATTATAACTAAATATTCTTCGGAAAGTTTTTTTTTCTATTCGCGGTGAAATATCGACTAAAGGCTTTTTAAAGTTCTATAACTTATATCAAACCTCATACTAGGTCAGATCAGTCTCTCAAATCTTAATACAAACATGTATAAACTAGCTTCATAAACTGCGCTCGACTTCATGAAATGAGATATAAGTATGTGTAATCAAATGGTGACGAGTGAAATTTGGGAATGATTTCACGCGCGTTTTGTCCAAATCCTAATAATTATTAGGATTTGGACAAAACGCAAGTGAAATTATTCCCTAATTTCACGAGTATACCATTTGATTACTTATTAATATCATGGGTGACGAATTACGTTAGCAATCTTGGATTTTTGACATGTTTATCCTGGATGGTATCGATCGAGAACTCCACTCTCTCAAATGTTTAGACCATAAATTTGGCTTATAAAGTTCAGTATTTTTCAAACTTTTTCGGCAAAAGACCTGTTAGAATCCTTCTTGATGTTCTCTTGTGTGTTCAGGTTTTCTAAAGCGTCTTTTTGTGCCCTGACATCTTCATTCACGACATTTTAAAACTTCGTCGCCATCTTGACACTGAGACGTACGGAAGGGTTGCCATGGCAATTTTGTAATTTCATATGTGAAATTACAAATTAACGCTGAAATTTCGCGCCAAAATTAAGGAGTAATTCGTCACCTATGATATTAATACAATAATTACTCAGGCTTACCATATTTCGAGATGCAGCTCCTGCAAGCTATCAAGTAAGGCCAGGATTGCTTGAGCCTTTATAATTTTCTTACGCATCCAGCAAGGTCAAAAACAAAAACGATGCCATCCGAAATCGGATTTTCGACTTTGACAAGTGGTGCATTTCTCAACCAACAATTCAATAAACAAACCAGCCATGAATAACAGAAGACTCTTGATAGCAGCTGTATTTCACTTTGTACATCCAGTGGAAAAAGACAGTTAAAAACATCACAAGTTGACAAAAAAACTCTGTCAGCTACGGCTGTCAAAGTAAGCAAGTCGCAAGATGCGGCATAAATTTTCCGCGTGAACTCACCTGTTAAATTTTGACCAATTATAGCATAAAAATTGGACGCGAAGCGTGACCAACACGTGACTACGGTGAGAAAAGTGAAAAGCATCTGTCTTCCCCGCTTGCATTTTTAAATAACTGACTGAATTTTCGCGTCCGAGGTCAGTTTGAAATCAAAATGTTAATAGTGCTGGGCCATAGTGACATAAACACAAAAAAATGAGCCTGCGATCATTTGAAAACTAGTAACTTTTCAGCGGATAACTTCAAAAATACTCGACCTGGATGGGTCGACACCTGAGCCCGAGATACGGTAAGGTGATACTGGTCAGCGGATACCTTGTTTTGACAGCTGTCAATTGATCACAACATTGATGTACAATCAGTGGGCTCCCAAAGAAGCTAGAAAGTGTAAGAGTAAACGTTGGTATGCCTGTGGTGCGGACGGACGGTCGGGCGGGCGGTCGGTCGGTCGGTGTACGGTCACGTGAATACCAAATTTTCTCGGATGGGTAGATTACTTCATTTTCTTACCCATGGTGCTCCGCTGGCGCGCTTCGCGTGCGAGAGCTCCGCTATGAAGCACTTGGGAAGTTTGGAGAGAACTCAAGAGGCAAGACTTGCTCTCGGCCGAAGCTCGAGCTGCTCCTGCGCTCCTTTTGTGCTGTCCCAAAACTTCTTGCGAGCTTCACATCTCAATTTATGCACGCTGAGGCACGAAACAATTGTTAAATAAGCATTTGGTTTCCTCCGGTTAGAGAGCGAATATATAAATCGATACATATAGAGGATGATTGAAACTAAAATTATTATTATTAATTTTTTTTAAATATACACTTTCAATGATATCCGCATGACTGGATATAAAAGTTAGATCCCCATGCAACCAAATATAGCTTACGTCACTATAAACCTATTAAAGAAGGGTTGGAAGGAAGAGATTATATTAATGGTGCGGGAAAACAACTGCGATAAAAAAAACTCTTTTTTACTAACTAAACGTAGTCAGTTCTTGAGTCATGGCTTTTACTTAGAAGAAACGCGTTTACATAGTTTGTATTTCTGAAGGAAGCCAAATTTCATTCGGAAATTGCTGGAGAGCCTTCTCATCCTTACGCTTTTATACCACAGATGAGTGACATTGAAAAGAAGACAAGAGATGAAGTCAAGGAGCTTGGTGGGCAACTAAAGGAAATGCCCATTAACATGCGTATCTTCTCCCTCACCATGAGGTCCCTTTATGGAGAGAAAGCTGTTGGCACCAATGACGAACTTGCCCGAAGGTTTAGGGAACTTCGTGACAAGACAAGGGACGACGGCATGGTTTACCTCAAAGGTATCCTCCCGACTTCAACCAAGTTTGTCGCGTCTATAAGCGAGTACTTTGAGTATTATGAAGCTCTGCAATATGAAGAATGGGTTGAAATGATCCCAGACATCCTTGAAGAGACCGTTGGTTACAAAGGGCTTTGCCAAGCGGTACTTCAGATGCACGAAGACATCTTGGTACCCCTTAAAAAAAGGAAAGACGAAGCAATGATCATGGTCACGGAATTTAAAGATCTTACAGAAGAATACGAGAGGCAGAAGAAAGAACTGGAGGCCTCAGCAGGCACCAAACGTGGATGGGCGTTGGGACTTTGTTGGGTTCCAGGCGTAAACGTGATTGCAACTCCCTTGTTAGCAGCAGCTGCAGATGCAGATTTGGCAAAAGCAGTTGCCAAAAACCAGCAAGCTCAAATTGCAGAGGCCGCGTCTATCACAGTTGGTACAGTCCTAATCCCTGCTCTAACGAATTTCATAGATGGCCTTAAAAAAGCAGCAGGATTCTTCTCGACAATGGAACAGGAATTGGGCAAGTTTGCAGGCCAAGCCGAAAAAGCCAAGGACCAACCCAAAAAGCTTTACTACAAAGTGATGAACAAGGAAGCGAAAGACATGAAGTCTATCTGCCAAACGTTCTATGCAGTCCTCCCAGACGTTAGGACCGACTTTCTGGCCATTCCTCAAGAGGGAACAAACCAAAATTATGTCGACAAATGGCTGGAGAATCAAAAGAAAACCATCCGTGATAAATGCAAGGTCCCGAAGCTTCTCGAAAAGTTATTGAAAGCGGTCACTGATTGACTTACCTGATGTTCCTTTGGTAAACACGCCGCAGTTGCATTTACATTATGATCATTTAACTTCCTTTTTTATCTTATATCACATATGTTTATCTTATGGCTAGTCAAGAAAGGCAAACTTCAACAAAAGTCACCAGGTTAAGCTCTAGGTGATGTCGACCTTTAGAGATTTGACTTTGTGTTGCATTGTTATTTCCAAATGATAGGCCAGATAAGTAAGAATACAACTTTGAACGTTTTAAAGACTGTCTTAGATTTGACTAGACATTTCAAAACAATTTGGAAGACGTTTACAAATACTATTGGTGAGAAATTGCCTTTAGTGCGGAAGTATGTTATTGGTGTGTAAAATTATATCAGATATACATGCGCAAGGCGCTGTGTAAATTTCAGTTGGCTCAAATTAGTGAAAAAATATACATTTAAGACTCCTATTAAACCTCCAATTGTAAGAATGTATTTAGATTTTTTGTTAGACTTTCTCTACAAGTTCATTAGCCGGGACTTGATTATTGGGCACCATACAGCTGATTCGAGAAAAGTTGTCTTAAAAAAGCTGAAGCGTGCGACGGTCATCCGAAATCGCCGAGGACGACTGGGAAAGAGGCTGCAAAATTGATAAGCGCCCGGACTGGCAAAGAAATCAAGATTTTTTTTAACAGTAAGGTTTACATGCAGTCGCCACTGAACGTGGCCTTGAAAGAACATTTTTTCAATTGGCCTATAATATAGAGGCCTTGCAAGGCCTCTCTATTATAGGCGCTTATCAATTTTGCAGCCTCTTTCCCAGTCGTCCTCGGCGATTTCGGATGTGAAGTCACCTGTCAAGCTTGTCGGTAAAATTCGCGATCAGTTCCAAGCCTCCTCTGCTAACTCGGATAGCGTGAACTGGCCTGAGGACCAAGCTGTCAATTTTGATAACCCAGAACAAAACAAACCGATAACCACGCGGTGTCCAGATTTAAGTCCACGTGACATGAACCAAAGGAACACAAGGGGTTCATTGCATTTTTTGCTAAATAGTAGCACTGATGTTTCGTGGCATGAAAAAATGCTGGAATTAAGTATCCCAGATCGTACAGTTTATAGGACAACCTATATCGAATCAGCGTATAGTCGTGAGGACAATTTACTGCAAACCAGTTTTCATGTTAATTAACCGATTTTAAGCGTGTACAAGATTTTTGTGTAGTTAAACGAGAAATGTGTGAACGTTTTACGTATAAATCAATTTGTAATCATTATCCTTTTTGGCTGCGGTTTTATCTTACCTTAAAAATAAAAAAACTTAAAGAAATGGTTTGTGTTAACGACAGTTACATTTCCTAGTAATTTGTTTCACCAATACTGCCGATATTGGGTGGGAAAACAGAAAAAAATGACTATACCAGGCAATTAATGATCTTAAAAAGAGATTATCGTCATCTTATGAATGTACTTCAATTTGTGTGCATTTAAATCTCATTCCTTTAATCTTTTAACGACCGTCAGTGAGTAGCGAAAAAAACGTATTTTTCACCCATTCCTCTTTTTTGGACTTGTTTTCGGCCAATTAGCATGAGATTG
This sequence comes from Porites cylindrica, assembly GCA_964035525.1. Taxonomy (NCBI): domain Eukaryota; kingdom Metazoa; phylum Cnidaria; class Anthozoa; order Scleractinia; family Poritidae; genus Porites; species Porites cylindrica. The sequence goes on along the minus strand of OZ037779.1, from coordinate 20,282,766 downwards.
GCTAAAAACGAGTTTGGAATCAATGAGGGCACATTTTCCAACAAATAGGCATGCGCGTGAGCCAAAATTTGGACTTGTTTCCAATTTTCGAATCTATTTCGATCTTTCTTTCTCCTTCTCTTCTCTCTCTTTGCCTTTCTTTTTTATAGCCTTTTTTTTTGGCCACTTTACTACCGTGCTTTCGCTTGCATGGAATTGTGACTGAACAACTTTACTTAGGGGACAAATTTAAGGTGGCTCGATGGGGTTTTTTACGGTCAATTCCTCCCAATTTTGTCGCTATTAACAAGGATTTAGAAAAATTTTCAACACAACTGTATTAGATAAAGTTGCCGAAAATTTGTTATGATCAGTCGAGGTTACAATGACATCGGAGTTATCATAGAAACGAAAAAATAAGGGAAACAAGGTAAAATAAAGGCTACAGTTCGCTAATTTTTTTTTCGGAAATTTCATGTTTACAAGTGAGAGCCACTCATTATTCAAAGGTATTGTCTCCAAGTTTCATATTTTCGTGGGCAACAATAGCAAACATTTCTGCATATTTCAAATGCGTTGTTAGTTACTGTTGTTCATCCCGATCACGTGAAAATAATATTGGAGACAATACCCGTGAATAATCAAAATCTCTCACCAGTTAATACGAAATTTCCTAAAACATATTAGCGAATTTTAGCCTTTATTTTACTTTCTTACAGGATATCAATAATCTTGAAAGTCAAAGTTCATGTAAATAGACGGTTAATCTCAAGAATCTCAATTTTTTTTTCAAAAAATCTATTAAGCCGTTTTCAGATTATTTGCTTATTTTTTTAAGTAGACCAAAATGTTTACAAAACCGCTAACAAGAACGCCTCGATACTTTCTAATCAAATGCTTCTTTCTGCTAATCGGCTAAAGCTATCTCCATGATTTTTCACACACGGTTTTAAAAACAATTGAAACTATCAGTATGAGGTGAAATTGCATTTCAAAAGCGCCTCGATTTCTACCGATAACGGCCGAACATCAAGATTGTCCAGCGGTCAATTTAATAAAACTTTTGCAGGCGTAATTTACAAGGGTAGCTATTGTTTTCAGAGTCTAAGACAATGTCTATACTTGTAAAATACAATTGTAAAAGTTTTACAGTATTAAATTGACCCCAGTTGTTACTGTATTTCTAACCATAAAATCTTCATGATCCCAAAATATCTCGATAACGCTCAAACAGATTTCGTTTAAACTTCACTAATATCGAGGCGGCTGTAGGAGGAAAAAGTTCCCGTTAACGCTTTTGGAAGAAGAGTTCCCAGTGCCGAGAAATACGGCTTTAATGCTTTCATTTCCTTGCTATGACAACTCCGATGTCATTGTAACCCTGATTATAACAAATTTTCATCTTTATCTAATACAGCTGTGTTGGTAATTTCTCCAAATCATTGTTGATGGCGACGTTTATAGTTTTTGCTCAAACTTGGGAGGTAAAAATGAAAGCGAAGCAAGGATTTGAAGTCACTCATGGGAATCAAACTCGGAACCACCCTAGGGGCGGTCGTAGATGCGGTTGTCCCTCACGTAACCCAATCTCTGTGATAGTACCACAGTACAATTCCAGTAACATTACAGCGTTTGTATGGGGTAAAAATACGATCCTTGATTTGTAGAAAATACTGAATAAAAGACAATGAAACTTACTCTACAGTTAGTTGTTGCTGTCCTTAATGCTCAAAAGAATTTTCATGATAATTTGCTCAAATTTGCCCTCCTTACAATATAATACACAAGGTGGGAGGCACGAGATGACATCCCAGCCGCCATCACTCCCTTTCCAACACAACTTTTTCCATGAAATTCGAACTACAACGGTAAATAAAATCGCTGGGCTCGTAGAAAAAGGACAGCCCCAGTTATGAAAGCCAATGAAGCTTTCCCAGCTAGAGAAAGGAATCCAACAGACGTTGACAAACTTGAAGAATATAAAAAAATGGCCGAAACCTCTTCAGACGCTGATGTGGCCGGGCCACTGAGATCAACGCGCGGCCAAGCAAATGAGGCCTGGGCACTTTACAAATCAAACCTATCCAGGGTGACCTGGGGTGGGCTCTCCAGTGATCTATACGTCACTTGCCCAAAGTTAGCCTCCCCCACTGGAGACACATTTGCTTGAGGGCTATTGGTTTTTCACTTAAGCAAATCGCAAATCGATTGAGACTTCATCTCGTGCCTCTTATCTTGTGTATTATATTGTACGGAGGGTGAATTTGAGCAAATTATCATGAAGCCTCGTTTGAGCTTTAAGGACAACAACAGCTACAGAGTAAGTTTCATTGACTTTTATGCAGTATTTCCTACAAATTTTAGGATCGTATTTTTGCCCCAAACAAACACTGTAGTTTTACTGGAACTGTACTGTGGTACTATCACAGAGCCTGGGTAACCTGTGGTAGTCCGTGGACTGGTCCGTGAGGTGGTCCAAGGACCCAGCCCCCAGTAGTACGTTAGAACGGGCCAGTTCAGTGTACCTTTACAACGCCTACTAGACCAGGCACGCAAGCTAAATTAGTTAGTCGGATTTTCGCGCGTTCCTTACGTTGATGTATTCCACAAGATAGAATTGTAGCTTGTTTCATAGTTTTAGGAAAGCTGCAACTTACTTTGGAACTTACAAAAAGCATTTTTTTTTTTTAATACACAGATGGCGGACATCGAGAAATCTGCAAGAGATGCAGTCGTTGAGCTTCATCAGCAAATTCAAACTATGACAAATAATCTGCAATCGTTTTCTTCTTCTATGAGGAGCCTTTATAGAGAGGATAGCTTCACCTTTTTATCAGAAGCAGGCATGAAACTTAAACAACTCAGAGATGACTCAAGAAGCGACGCCATGGTGGTTCTCAAAGAAGTTCTTCCACTTTCGACCAAGTTTGTTACATCTGTGAGCAATTTTTTCGATTGGTATGAAGGCCTAGAATTTCAGCAGTGGTGCAATGAAATCCCCTGGATTCTGCAAAAGACGGTTGGTTACAGACAACTCAGTGAAATGCTCTTGCAAAAGTGTGAAGACACTCTCATTCCGCTCAAGACGAGACAGGAACATGCACGGCTTCTCGTAACAGAATTGGAGGATCTTGAAAGAAGCTATGAAAGGAAAAAGAGAGAACTTGAAGACAGTGCAGGTGCCAAGCGAGGCTGGGCCATTGGACTCGCTTTTGTTCCCGTTGTAAACATTGTAGCAACGCCTGCTCTAACATCTGCTGCAATGTCCGATAGTCAAGAAGCAGCCAGACAAGGTCGCTTGGCAATGTTCCAAAAAGATGCTGCAAGTAAAGTCAGTGGAAAGTTGATCCCTGCACTGCAAGACTTTGTCGCTGGCGTCTCAAAAGCAGCAGGTTTCTTCTCCGTAATGGAACAGGAATTTCGAAAGTTTGAAGGTAAAGCTGAAAAAGGAAATGATGACCGCAAGTTTCTTCACTACAAGGTGATGAAAAAGGAGGCGAGCGATATGAAGTCCATCTGCCGGGTTTTTAATACCGCACTACCGGAAGTGCAGAGGGACTTGTCGTTGATGGAAGGAAGTGGCATGTCAGTGCAGTCATTGCTGAACGCTATTTTTAAGAGAATTACAGAGCATTAATTGTAGCTACGTTTTGCCAAATAAGGCTTCTCAGACAATTCACAATTCACATTAGCTGGACGTCCGCAATGGAAAGATTACAGGTGGACCTTCGATCAGTAGTAGCTTGCTGCATGTAGTTGGCAATGTCTCGCAACAAACGATTTATAGACTTATTGTGTGGGAAATTTAACATAATTTTCAAAACTCTGAAATATATTCATAGAGTAGAAGTAAGTGTGAAACTGGTTATTCAAGTGTGAATTTGTAACATTCAATTTTATGTTCAAAGAGACGTACAAGCTGTTGAGTTTTGTAAGTGATTTGAAAACTGTGATAAAGGATCACGTGACGCAAAACATTTCTTAAAAGACGTTACTATTAACCCACCAGTAACAAATTTAGTGTTGCCCGTCTGTGATTCAGTTTCAATAATGTACATGCAACATACAAGTGCTAAATCCCGATTATACTGTTTGCGAAAGCGAAATTAAGTTGAATCACGTCACAGCAAAGTCACAAACTGTTGTCTGGTATTGGTCAAGGGCTTTCAGGTCGACTTTTGCATGTTTTCAAGTTCCTCACACGTTATGGACATTTCTCTACGGTAACTTCATTAAATTGCAGTCTTCATAAATGCGTAGCAGAAACCTTTTTTGATGATATTAGAGAGATTAAGGGAAAGTTCATTTAATATGACAAGGGGGGGGGATGAAGATATTGAAACTCGAAGCTTGAAATTTTAGCAGCCCCCCTCGCTAGCGATTCAATTTTTTAGGAGCCCCCTCCTTGGCAGTCGAAAAAATTTCAGAGCCCCCCCCCCCCTCCTCCTTCAATTCCTTTGCTCCCCTGAAAAAAGATCGCTAGACTGTATTAAATATATTTACCGTTATTGTCTTCAATGGTTTATACTATGACAAACTTGAGATACAGTTGTGATACAATTTTCTAAAGTATTTTTGGGATGAACAAGAGTGTAATAATTACTGAGACTACATTAATTTTGTTATATCTGTAAACCACGTGATATAGCTGAGTTGCACGGGTCATTGAATTGTTGAGTTGTATGATGATGTCATGTGTTGGTTTTGAAGTATACAAATTTTCGGAGCCCCCCCTCCTAGCGCAACAATTTTTTCAGAGCCCCCCCTTTGGGTGTCTAAAAATTTTCGGAGCCCCCCCTCAATATCTTCATCCCCCCCCCCCCCCTTGTCATATTAAATGAACTTTCCCTAAGAGCGACTCCGGGTAAATATCAACTAGACGTGGAAATAGTCAAAAAATGACCTGGCCTCAAACTCAGCCAGAATAAAGCCCTATGGGCCCTAGTTACAAAATCGTTGGTTTAAGTACGATCGAGTGAATAATATTTTTTTAACGAATTTTTTTCTTCCCGAGGCCTAAAATGGGCAATCAAAGAAAGACTATCGTCAACTCGTGGGTACGTTGTTTAGAAAATAATCAATTAGTTATCACCTCTGGTTTTCCCACAGCGAATTTTAGGAAATGATAGAAATTCAGATTATAAATATACTATCCTTGCTCTGGAAACACAATACTTTTCTGGCTGTTTATTGCACCTTAGTAACAGTTATTTAAGTATATATTTAAAAACAACAAAAAAAACAAAAAAAGAGCAAAACAAATAAGCAAACAAGACAAAACAAAAAAGAAAAAAAAAAGGAGGAAGGGAAAAAGAAAGTCCTTGGCTGAATTTGAACCCGGTACCTTCGGGTTGACCCGACCTCACATAGCCACTACGCCATTGAGGATGGTCACATGATTTAGTGAAATTTTAATGCCTTTTTCATGGAACTTCCGCCGGCAAACGAGCGGGGTAAACGATCGAGCCATACTTAACCGATTGAAAAAACGACTCTCAGCAATCGGATGAAATTAAGGCTAATTGAAACCAGGCTACTGACGCTAAAAAACAATGTAAAACGCATTTCATCGCAATGAAAGAACATGCGATACAAAGCCGACACAACTCCTCCGGAGAAGTAGGACGCAAAACATTAGCTTATGTTTTCTTATCTCGATTTCCGCTGTTATTTTAAAGGTAATGCTCAAACTCACATCCATTTCCCCCCCCTGATCTTGGGGAGTCCTTAAGAAGAAGAAGAAGAAGAAGTGCCTTTATTTACCATACATTTCACCAGTCCGTGTTTTATAGTGCGTATTTTATACCCAGTCCGCAGTCCGTAGTCCGCAGTCCATATTTTATACTGGCCGCCATAAATTCATTCATACACATAACCTACTACACTACTACAAGGTAGGAGATCAAGCTAGCGTAGAAGTTGAAGGAGTCGAAGAGCAAATGCTCATCTTCTCGTCAAGTTTAACGCCTGGACGGGTCAAAGGCTTTTGAATCGTACTAATTTTGAAAGATTCCTGCGTGTCTTAAATTTGGTAAGACCTCTATCCCGACCGTGCTGTAGAGTATGACGCGCCATAGGGGACAAAAATACTTGTGTGAATTTGTGTACAACTTGTGTGGATTTATATACAACTTATCCTGGTCGAAGATAACTTCCTATAATACATTTACAACTTTGCTGTTAGGTCTACGACTTTCAGCTTCATTTACTTGACTTCTAACAAAATATGTACAACTTGTTTGTCAAACAAACCACTTATCGATCTATTCACACAACTTTTAACTTGTAGACATCAAGGTTGTTTTGCAATTAACGACGTGTTGTTTACATGTTTGACTTACAGCAGTTTTTATAACTCACCTACGAAATACACGACTTAGCATTGTTTAAGTACAACTTACTCTATGAAATATAGAACTTCTTCCACATTTTCGTCCTACTTGTTATCGATTTCGATATTTTTGACCGCGCACTCCTGAAAACTAGGTAGTCGCATGTAAGCGAGGCTTACAGGACACAAGATGGCTGACTCTGTTGCAGGCAGTTTTGGCTGTAAACCGGTTTTTTGGTTAAAAGAATACTTAAAACAAAGGGGCATTCAAAGCTGAGGAAAACGTAAGGTTGAACTAGTAGAACTTTGTGAGAAAAGTGAGGAGATGAAAGTCCCAAAAATTGCTGAAGAAGAAGCACCAGTCAATCCAAGAATTTCTATGAAAGAGCAACTGAAAACCGATAAGGGAGATCTCGCAAATCCGTTGGATAACGAAAACCGTGTTTTTTTCCCAATGGACCAAAAACTTTACTAACGTACCGGACTTTAGATTCCCCGATCTTTTTAATTACCTGGTGGGAAAAGATCCCGTATACAACAGCGAAAGCCTATTAAAAGTTACAAATCTCTATTGGGGTACAAATTATTTTTTGATGGACATGTGGAAGAACTTTGGTATCATCCACCTCAACCCAATAGTAATTACAGTTATTTTAAGTTTGCTGTAAAGCCAACTGAAAAATCCAAGACTGATGATGGTTCAGCAACATACAGAGGGTTTTTCATTTTAAAGAAGGATGGAAGTGTCAATTCAGCCTACTGCTTATGCAATGGAGGGTATGTATTTTCGTCCTTTGATTTCTGAAGCCTGTCTATGTGCTTGATATTCCATAAACATACGTTTGAGAATCAAAACGTATGGTCTTTTCAGTTGTTTTTCTCTGTGACAGGTTTTGTTTTATTCAGACTCGAAGGTTTATATTTCCCTGGTAGCAGTTGTAACATGAGTGAAAGGTAGACGCCTCCTGAATTGAAGATCTAAATCAATAGATGCATTATTTTAAGTCTCAAACCTTCTAGATCATTTATGACTTCAGCACTGAGTATAAAACAGTAGTTCAAAGTCAGAGTCTGTGAGCCTAGTAACTGAACTTATTGGCTACTTTACAGTGTATCATTGTGAACAATGTGAGATACATATTGGTCATATTGGTCCTCCTTTAAACAGGGCAGATGGAGGTTGCCGGCACATAGCTGCAGCATTGTTTGATCTAGAAGCAAATGTGAGATTTAATGATCTCCAATCATGTACATCAGGACAGTGCTTGTGGAAAAGGAGAGGAAAGAAAAATGAGGGAAGTTTGCCCGTTCAGGACCTTCAAACGAGTGGTAGTTATGGTGTGACATTGAAAGACCCAATTCACCCAAGAGATTTTAATCCAATTTGTATTCCTTATAATGTGACTGAACTGGAACAGGATTTTAAAGCTGGGTTGCTGGAAACATGTCCTATCTCTTCAGCTCTGCCTTTTTTATCTTCAACTAAAGAAACCAGGCAAACAGAGGAAGAAGTCAGAGCTTTCATCAGCAGTGATGTTAATGTCTGTAAAGAAGAAAGTGTTCAAAGTGTACATGTATATTCAATGAATGTTTATGCCAAAGTGTTTGTTTCTGTTAATACTGATAAAGTGATGCCTACAGTTTCTAAAGAACTTGCAATTGAATTCCTTGAGTCTATTCCATTTAATGAAGAGCAAGCAGAAATGATCAACAAGAAAACTGTCTATCAATCCCAGTCTCAATTTTGGTTTGATCAAAGGGCAGGAAGAATTACAGCTTCCTCATTTTACACTGTGTGCCACCTTAGAGAGAGCACAGACAGAAGAAACACTATTAAACATCTCATGTGAATTACTGTCCAACTGCTGAAGATGCCATGCCACGACAATTGACATGGGGGCATGAAAAAGAAAAGCGAGCACTTGGTCTTTACATAACAAAACAGATCAAAAATCATGAGAAGTTGTCAATAGAAAAAAGTGGACTCATTGTAAACACATTATGGCCCTTCTTCGGAGCCAGTCCTGATGGTATAAGGATTTGCACTTGCTGCCAAAAGAAGTTAATTGAAGTTAAAAGCATGTATGCAAAAAGAAATCTCCCTCCACATGTTGCAGCTGAGGAGAGCCTCATGCTTGTGGATGGCAAGTATGAAATTAAAAAAGAAACCAAATGGAACTACCAAATCCGGGGACTGATGGGGATAACAGGGATTCGTCACTGTGATCTAGTTATTTATACCCTTAAAGGAATATTGATTGTAAACGTTAAGTTTGATAGTGATTTGTGGAATGAAATTCTCCAAAAGCTGAGAAACTTGTTTGTGGAGTATATACTAAGGAACTATTCCATCATGACATACGTAAGTCATTATAGAGTGATTGCCGTTAGATGCTGATTGTAAAAGTGAAGGTGCTTAAATAGTGTTTTTTGTCTGTGCTGGATTAGATAACACATAATTTTATTCAGTTGATCTGTCATTGGATACTTTTAATACATGTTTCATTTACCATTTACATACACTACGTTGCAATCACTTCCACGTCACAATAACTTGATGTACTTTTCTGCTCTCTGGACAAATGCGTCAGTCATTTGGCCAGTGGTGGTAGCAAATTCCACAGAGCAGCACAAACACTCAAACACTTTCCTATTGGCTTCTGAACGTAACCAATTACGGAGGGTGTATTTCGATCCTTTTCTGCTTCAAGCTAGAGGTGTGTTTTTATGGAAAGCATTTCGTGAAAATTGAAGCACTGATCACAAAGTGGCAATAACAAAACAGTTTAAAGACTGTTAAGCTTATTCAAAGCTATAACTACGCGCTCCAGTCAAAAGACTCGCACTATCTTTAGAAAAACACCAAGCTGGAGTTTACTGAGTCACAATTCAATTCTCCAAAGTAATTTTATGTAGCTTCGGTTTAAGCTGCACTTCATTCTTATAATTTGGGATCTGCAAATCACTATCCGTGATAATATAACATTCTGCAGAGAAAACTAACGAGCTGGGCCCAACGTGATACAGCGCTGCAGAAAAACATTACACTCACGGACTAAAGAAAATCGCTTAGTTATTCAGATCCAGAAGGCAGTTTGGAGAAAATTGGAAACCTTATTCAGCCGTAATAAAAAAGCTTTACGCTTCAAAAGAGGTCAAGGAAAATGCGCTTGTATCAGAGGGAAAATCCTGCCGACCAGAAACAATAACTACAGTGAATCGATATGTGTGTCATGACCTCTCAGTGTGAAACATACGGCTAAAATCACATTTGCTGAGTGAAAATGTAGAACCTTCCAGAGCATAATCTACCCAGCAGAGAAAAAAAACTTTATTGGAATAAGCAACATTTTGGCATGAGGTAAAAGTCGTGTAGTCCTACCACCCCCTTTTATTGCTAGCAACGACGCACGCACACTCAGTAAGCCTACAAAATCCTCCCCTCTTCTTGCAAACAATCCACACATATTGATGTTGTCAGTTAAATGATGGCGTTCCATTTCACACAGCAAAAATAGCTCTTTCCAGTTCCGTCTCAGCCGCCATTTTCTTTTTCTGTAAGTGGCGCAAAGAATGTTGGGATTTGGTGAAACCAATCGATCAATCGATAACAAGTAGGACGAAAATGTGGAAGAAGTTCTATATTTCATAGAGTAAGTTGTACTCAAACAATGCTAAGCCATGTATTTCGTAGGTGAGTTATAAAAACTGCCGCAAGTCAAACATGTAAACAACACGTCGTAAATTGCAAAACAACCTTGATGTCTATGTTGTGGTTCAATTTTATTTTTGGTTTAATTTTTATTTTCTTTTGTTTTTGGGTATGGTAATGTCTGATAATGAGTTTAAAACAAAAGAAAAGAAAAATTAAACCAAGGATAAAACTGAACCACAACATCTACAAGTTAAAAGTTGTGTAAATAGATCGATAAGTTGTTTGTTTGACAAACAAGTTGTACATATTTTGTTAGAAGTCAAGTAAATGAAGCTGAAAGTCGTAGACCTAACAGCAAAGTTGTAAATGTATTGTAGGAAGTTATCTTCGACAAGGATAAGTTGTGTATAAATTCACACAAGTTGTACACAAATTCACAAATTCACACAAGTATATATATATGGCGCGTCATACTGTAGCGCACGATGCACGTTCTCAGCGAGGAATTTGATGTTACCGAACTTCGGCGAGCGCGTGCTTCTTTGGAAACGATAGATCTTCGCGCTCTCGAGTTCGGACCCGATTAATTACGAGTGCGTCTACTACGAGTGAGTGAGTGACTCATTTGCATATCTCAGTCCCTGCAATAACTCGTGGTACGCTCGCGCGTACCCACGAGTTAAAAATCATACGAAATTAGAGTCATATTCAGTAACTCGTAAATTTTAAAATAAAGTTGGCAACTAAAATATAATGACACTTCGTATTTTTACTATCTTTCCTCTATAATTTTTAACTGATTAGTTCGCGATTTGGTCAACAAGAGATTTTTAAAGAAATTTTCAAAGTTGTTGACTCAAAATCGCTTAATCAACCGTCAAAATTTAGCACTTTTTCACGAGCTAAAAAAGCGGATTGGTACATGGCTTTGAACACCAAGGCTTGTTTAGTCTGAAAGAGCATTCTTTTTTCTTCAAATTAGCGAAATAAAATTTTTGGGTAAATGAAATCACGAGCGCTGACAAAGCCAAGCAAATGTAAATATTACACTAAAAACGGGCGAAAAAACGTGACCTCTGACCGAAGCACAACCAAATGCGAATTATGGTAGGCGCCAAACCTTTAATTATTCGGTAACTTCTTGAGACAATATTGGTCCGAAATGTGTATAGATTTTTTAAATAAAGCTTAGTTAAAGTATTAAGTCTCAAAAAGTCCACAAAGCGGTAAAAAATACAACAAAAGTCACGAGTAATCTGTTCCGTTTTCTGAATTTTACGCAGCGATTTATGCGATTTAACGAATTAACAATTTTTAATCCAACGATACCCACCTGAGACTGTGTTAGTTTAAGAGTCCATAGAGTTCTCAGACGATTCCTCAGAAAGACCTCCAGAAGGAAATGAATGAAGAATTTGAACTTATAACTGTAACAATTTCACTTGCCGCCACGGCAATGAACGAAAACAACTGTCGAACTGCCACAGGCAAGCCAGCTTTCAGTGGAGTCATGCAAAGCATGTCACGTCACGTAATTCTGTGCCCTAAAACATTTGTGAAATAAAACTAGCTTTGGACTGTTTCATCCTTGCCCTCCCTTGAGGGAAAAGGTGCCTCTTCCGCCGATATAATCTTGGACGTGATGAGCTTCCCCACAAACGAAAAGTGGGAATTTTTTTTTCATCTTTGATCTCAACAACGTTAGCCTCAATTTTTTCATTTGACCTTCGCTTTATTTACAGACTGGTATAAATGGGAAAATATGACTCCCCTGAAAATGCCATCAAGGAGGCTAAATGTTTGGTTGCCTCTTAGGCCAAATTCACTTCAGGGATCCGGATTTCTTGTCAGTGGAACTTGTGGAAGGCACAAATGTAATAACTGGACCCAAGTGTAATAAAGGTCTATCCGTAATAACATTTGAACCCAAGTGTAATAAAGGTTTCATCTGTCACGACTGAGATAATATGAGACATGTCCACAACAGCCTAAACATGGTTATCGTAACTTAAAAAGCTGACATCACGGTTCATGTGACCAAACAGAACTAGAAAAAAAGGAACGAGAAAAAATACCATAGAATCTAGCAATGGCTCTCAGTTAAAGTATTGGCAAATTTTTGCTATGAACCGTGCTTTTAAAAAAAATTCATCGCTCCAGAACAAATAAATATGTCATTCCCGTTCGCTTACACAAAAGTGCCAGGCTAAACAATTTTAAACCCAGTGGACTGATCTGTTATTATTTTTTCCCCTCTGTCTTCTTGTCATTTTCACTATTTTACTCACGGCTGAATTTTATTGATAGGATTTCATGACTGTCAGTACTTTGCAAAAATAAGTTCCCGCAAATAAAAATTACCGCACAAATTTTTCCCGCAGAAACTTACTCCAGAGGAAATACTGTATGCTCTAACTTAAATTCACTACACAAGAATACAGTACCAAGAAATCGTGTCTGTTCAATCACAACTGGTCTCTTTTTTTCAGAAAAATACTGACGCACACTTAGTATTGTTTGAAAATATGTATTTCTATTGCACGTACTCAATAAAAACGACAATATTATCAGTGCTGGGTACTGGGTACTTTCTGAAATCGCAAAAATTGATCCCCAGCAAGAAAAACCAGTCTGTCCTAATCGCAAAAATTAGTTCTCACAAAACACAAAAAACCGCCAATCCGCAAAAATAAACTCCCGCAAAAATTTCGTTCCACGCGGTATCCGTTAGAAAAATGATCGGTCGTTTGATCAACCAGGGCCAGGTCGTTATTTTTGGTTCCTTACTTGCGTCAGTTCAGGTTTATTAGACTACCTTTGTAATCACCGATTATGTTTATAATTATGTACTTTAGGTTTCAAAAACAATTTTGGAAACGACCCCACAGTATCAGCCCACGACAAAGGTTCGTGTTCCAAACGGACTAATATCGGAAAAAATGATATCATGTGTTTTCGTTTGTTTGTACTGGCTTTCTTTTCTCTTTTCGCCGATCAGTTCCTTCGATTTTGTCCTTTCAACTTGTCCAAATCTTTTTTTGAGATCCGAATGTGGCCATTACTTCATTGGCTTCCGAAGAGCTCATTCCCTGTTGTTGGCTTTTAGTCGGGATGTTTCAACGCAAGGAACCACCGAACCACAGGAAACCGAATGATTAGAAAGGCTCGCAACAAATATGTCTCTTGTTCCTCTAGGATACACATGATCAGGCACAATTTTAATATTACATAAATAAAATTATTCTGTTTTTCGTCCTACAAGTGAGCCTCTTTACTCGAAAAAAAATGATTTACTTGCCCGCGCCAGCATAAGCCTTGATTGGCTCCGAACTCAGAGTAACATATCTTAGCCAGGGGGAGATCCAGCAATTTTTCATTGAGGGGGGGGGAAGGTCCAAATTTTGGTTCAGAAAGGACTGTTGAACTTTCTTGGGGCAAATTACTTTTCCCCCACACCCCCTCCCACTAGTCACTGATAAGGCAGAGACGACTACGTGTTTCTCAATCTGTGAAAGCCAGTCGCCACTGGCACGGGAAATACTGCTTTGCGAGCAGAGGCGAACAGATCATTGGAGGGTACCCAATTACAATCACATTTTTTAATATCCCTGGAATTTAGTTTAGTGGAAAATTACAACACTCGTTTCATTAAAAAATTCAGCCAGTTAAAACAGTGACATGCAATCCTATCGTTGTAAGGATTTTAGTCTCAAACAAGTATCGGGTCTGATGGGGGGTCCGGACCCCCGGACCCTCCCCCTGGATCCGCCACTGCTTTGGTGCCCTTTGATATCCTTTCTACAGCATTCGGTATAAATTCGAACACACCAGTTGCTAGCTATAGATGCACGTTCTGAACTTGAAACACAATCATTATAAACAGCAGATAAAATAAAAGAAGTGCACAGCGCCCCTCGAGCAAAAACAGGTGAAAAAGTTATTCTTTTCTTTAACTAGTTGCAAAAGATACATTCCAAAGCTTGTTTTATTTCATAAATGTTTTAGCGCACAGCATGGAAGAATTTCTTCCCTCCTTCCCAAATGCGTGGGGCAGAATTACGTGACGTGACATGCTTTGCATAACTCCACTGAAAGCTGGTTTTCCTGTGGCAGTTCGACAGTTGTTTTCATTTTGCCGTTGCGGCAAGTGAAGTTGTTACAGTTATAAGTTCAAATTTTTCATTCATTTCCTTCTGGAGGTCTTTCCGAGGAATCGTCTGAGAAGTTCTATGGACTCTTAAACTAACAGAGTCTCAGGTGGGTATTGTTGGATTAAAAATTGTTAATTCGTTAAATCGCTGCGTAAAATTCTGAACACGGAACAGATTACTCGTGACTTTTGTTGTATTTTTTACCGCTTTGTGGACTTTTTGAGACTTAATACTTTAACTAAGCTTTATTTAAAAAATCTATACACATTTCGGACCAATATTGTCTCAAGAAGTTACCGAATAATTAAAGGTTTGGCGCCTACCCACCGCCGTAGCCAGTATGAGGCGAACCGAGGTACTCGCCTCGGTAAAATTTTACCAAATACTGTCGATATTTATTTTTTTTATCAGACTGATAATATTAGAAGATTTCATACGGCTGATTTCGTACAACGGACCGTGTGTTCGCCTCGGTTGTAGTTTCTTCCTGGCTACGGCCCTGCTACCATAATTCGCATTTGGTTGTGCTTCGGTCAGAGGTCACGTTTGTCAGCGCTCGTGATTTCATTTACCCAAAAATTTTATTTCGCTAATTTGAAGAAAAAAGAATGCTCTTTCAGACTAAACAAGCCTTGGTGTTCAAAGCCATGTACCAATCCGCTTTTTTAGCTCGTGAAAAAGTGCTAAATTTTGACGGTTGATTAAGCGATTTTGAGTCAACAACTTTGAAACTTCTTTAAAAATCTCTTGTTGACCAAATCGCGAACTAATCAGTTAAAATTATAGAGGAAAGATAGTAAAAGTACGAAGTGTCATTATATTTTAGTTGCCAACTTTATTTTAAAATTTACGAGTTACTGAATATGACTCTAATTTCGCATGATATTTGCCCATTTTAGGCCTCGGGAAGAAAAAAATTCGTTAAAAAAATATTATTCACTCGATCGTACTTAAACCAACGATTTTGTAACTAGGGCCCATAGGGCTTTATTCTGGCTGAGTTTGAGGCCAGGTCATTTTTGACTATTTCCACGTCTAGTTGATATTTACGCGGAGTCCCTCTTAAGATTCACGTTTACCGCAAACGACAAACGTCAGACTAAAGTTGACAATTTATCAGAATAGAAAATAGGCAGATAAAAAACAGTCCCGAACGATTCCTATGGTTCAAACTGGCGTAAAACTACTTAATTTTGTGTAGAAGCAGTAAAAAGTAAACGGAAAATAAGAGCGAAAACTCGGTCACGTGGTACAAATTCACGTCTGCCGTTTGGCGTAAACGTGAATCTTGATCTCTCTATTAATTCGAAATATCATACCGTATTAATTTCCCAAGCTATCTTTCCATACATTCTTTTATCGATAACTCAGTCCTCGCAGAAATATCGCTTTATTAGGTCTTCTACTCTACAACATCTGACTTTCCTGGTAATAATTGAAAGCAAAACAAGAAAAATATATTGCCTTTCATAAAAAAATCCTCTGAGTTCAGAGGTTTGTCCCCTGAAATTCAAAAATACAGTTGACTGATAAACTAAAGGAATAGACCAAGATTTCCATTGGTTTATTAGCATCAGCTATAAACCCACTTTGGATGTTGAGGGAGAACAGGGGAAGAACGTTGCAAATCACAAGCTGCGGAAATTAATAAGAGAAGGATCTCTTTCAGCAAAACGTTCCTGATAAGAAAATATAACGGAAAGTTGGCAATCATAGTTCCGTGGCCTTTGGCATTAGGCAAATCCCAACGGAGCCGGCAACTGTTTAAATTTAGTACATAAGGACGATAAGAACTTGAATTTTTTTGCCCTGAAAATAAAGATATACTAGCACAATGATGCCATTTGCTACACCATTTTATTCAATATTTTGTTTTTAACACCTAAATTACCTCAGAAGAAGTGGTTCTTCCTTTAGTGTTTCAAATATGTTCTTGCTACCGAGAACTCACAACACCGAAACTAGAGTATTTTTACAGAGGATTTTTTAAGTCAACCACGTCAATTACAATTTGTCCCAATTTTTCTGTCACTGTTCAAGTAGGATCGAAAAGTTCACTCAACAACGTTTTATCTAGGTAGCCTCCGCCCTGAGGTCCCTGTATTAGGTTCCACAGAAAGGGTACCTCTTTCGTATGCATTCCATTGACAAATGGTACCACTTTCATATATCTACGAATGAACACTGCATGCTACATGCAATGCTGTAACTGGTCTGTCTTTTTCAGGTATCAATAAAAAAAAACTGAATACCAAAATGACCCTTTGATATAACTGAAGACTGAAAAAGAAATCCCTTTCGGGCGGAGCTTCCCTGGAGTATAGGCCGGGGCCGGTTACGGCAAGACATAAGACATAAGAGAGGCTCTTATGTATGAGGCGGTTTTAGTTCTAACTTTGGGTGTGTATGAAATCAGACTAAAATTTGATAACTTAATTACAAGCCCCTGGACCTCGGCGTGAATGCTTCCAGATAGCATCATTAGCTTTTCAGTCAGTTTTACAAAAAAATTTGTTACACTTCATCAAACTAGCCTGTTCTGAAAGCCGATTATCTAGGGCGGTGTGCGACAAACGCAGACTGCAGACTTGCAGACCTGCGGACCTGCAGACCTGCAGACTTGCAGACTAGCAGACTTGCAGACTCGAAGATTTGCAGACCTACATTTTTTGTGACAGGGCTTTGGGCTAATTTTATTCATCCTCTGTTTACTGTTGGCGAATCGCAAAGTATGTCTGACGCAAACAACAGCGCTAGCGGGCTGCAAACACAACAGTGCCCGATTCGACAGGTGACTGGAAATCCTTGCCGTGGAAGACTTAACATCGGAAGAACGGTGACCTAAACTTCAGCGAGAGCAGCGAAGAAGAAGACGAGTGGGATCATCGAGCGACTTTAAAACGGAAGGACATCTGTGAGCAGGAAATAAGTCAGCACAGAATTTGATTGTCGGCGAATTTCTGTAATCGTCCATTGTTCTGCTAGTGATAAGCTAGCCGTTGTTCACTCGTCTTGCTTGTTTCGGGCTGAGTCTTATTCCGGTCAAAGAGAGAGAAAGAGTGTCTGGCAAGGTTTCCAATCAAAGATTTGTGAACTCGTGTCTGGTAAAATCTCCAAGTGTTTCTATATACACGGTTGTACGCACCTTATAACTTCATCTGCGCTTAACGAGTGTCTTTTGGTCCATAACTTTCACTGAACCAACTGCTCCACAGAATCTCACTGATAACACGTAACGCAAAAGAGTATCGAAGTATGACTGCACAATAAATGTCATAAAATCTACCTAACCGGTCCCTTCGAAATTTTCTGTCTTCATCACGTCATCATTACCTACCGATTCCTCGCGGCCCCTGTTCAAGGAAATCGAGATTTTTTTTCTGCCATACTGACTGTATATTACAACTGTAAGTACTTTCCTTAATATACGCGCGAGTTTAATACTAGAGTGCCTCCTCGGGATTGAACCTGCGGGGGCAATTATCCCTCCCCCTCCCCGTGAGTTCCGAACGTGTCTGCAAGTCTGCAAGTCTGCAGGTCTGCGGTCTGCAAGTCTGCAGTCTGCGTTTGTCGCACACCGTTATCTAGGGCAAACTTTGTCCGCAGTCAGGAAGTATGCACTGTGGTTGAATCAGTTTAATACACCCTGCCGGTCCGAGCCGTGTAGATGAAATATATATCTATTTATACATTAATTCTCAGTCTGGTCACAATATTCCAACTTCTAAAATCGAGCTGACCGGGGAGGCCTGGTCCTGAGATTCTGGCGACAAATCCTGAGCTTGCGGATTGCAAACCGTCCTGCGATATTTTGCACGAGCGTTTTGAAACCAAACTTGTAAAACTCGTTTCGAGAGGCCAGTTTTTTGTGAGAGTTGCTTTAAGTCTTTTGCGTCTGGGTTGTGATTCATTGCAAAGTATGCTTTCATTGCTCTAAGCTGATGATGCTTGAATGAGGTGCGCATGCGTTTAGGCTTGCTGTCCCCATTGTGCTGACCAAGATGACTCTCTGCTTCAGAAATTGTAAAACCTAAAAATGATACAAGCATAGTACGTGAGTGTAAAACCAACTGAAGCTAAAATCATTGCCTGGTTTTCGTAAGTATTAATTTCAAAAGAAACATTTGTATCATTGACGCCACAAACAAGGATTTTGGCTATGATCTAGTACTTTTAAAACTGTTTATTTAGTAACGCTGACTCAAGTTTCAGTCAATGTCTGTTGTCTGAAAACCTTTTTATGATATTTTTTTCGAAAAGTTCTCCGCAATCACTTGCCATGTTCACCTGAAAGTCAAACAATATATAATATGGTGGAATCACTCACTCTTGGTGAAATCCAAGTTACTGCGCATGTACCAAACTTTGATTTGTTGTCAGGAAAGACGCGAGGCGAGTAAGAGAACCGTGAAAAATCCGCTTGTATCGCGCTTGACCGAGTTCAATACTTCTCTAAAATTTCTCGTAATTTCTCACACCATGTGCTATTTCGTAAAAGTGGGCCATCTGGGTCACTCCTTGTCCCCCCTTACCCCCCTCCCCCCCGGCAGAGTATCTATCAATCTGTGTTCAATAGTTTTTACTCCTTGCTTTTAAAATGCTCTTTTATGAATATAAACCTAACAGAGTTTCACAGGTCGGTAAAGTACAAGTAATTATATGAAAGAAGATCATAGCAGTTATAGACACAACTTTTGCAGTTGCGAAAGGAAAGCCTGAAAAAAATTCAGATCTTCTTTCATTAATTCTTCACCCCGCAGTTCTCATATATGATTTTCATATATTCATAACTTCAAGGAACAAATAGTTAAGACAATAAATAAACAATCTTAAAAAAGTGGTCACTATTCTGACGAGAGTTTGAGTGCATCGCCGAATAGTACCCCTGTACCAAGCCCACTGTCAAACTTCAGCCTATTAGAATTGCCAGTTACACTAGGCGGGTTTAAGGTCATTTAACTTCTAACTTTTAGAACTGCATTAATGACTGAAAACAAGTCTTGACGCTAAATCCTTTCAGGAAGCAGCTATACTAGGTTATTTTCTTCGGACACCGTCGTCTCAGTAGTCATGCAATAATTATACTAGGCTAGTACTCAGTATGGTAAATTGAATGTTCAATAGTAGTAGCTGCATCATGTCTGTTTAGAAATTCTGTTCGCTGGTAAACTATAACAACTATTAATAACTATTCTTTAAGGTTAATATGAAAAACCTTTTTACAATAAACAAAAAATAGAATCAAGCATTTGCGAGGAGCGACTTAGAATTAACGCGATTGAAAACAAGTATCTTAAGTGTGTTCACTAAACAAGGCTGCCTCTTCTAAGCCACTTAGAAACGATATTAAGAATAATTAAGCTTTTAATACCTTCCATGCTAACAGTATTAAAATAAAGGCGGCAAGCTGTCAGTGGTAACTAGTTCTTGCTGGTGTAAAGTGTGTTATTTGTTCTTTTGATAAGACAACACTTACGCAGTCTACATGTTGAACAGAAATTCCATTTAGCTCATAAGAGCCGTTCCTTTTGTTGTTCGATTACCTATAACGTACCAACGGGTACTGTAAAATTCGAAAGTGATTGAAAATTCTTGACAAAACTACAACAGCAGCCCACTGATTAAAGACACACAGTAACACAGTAAGGGTTATAGTTGATCAGTGCACAAATCCATCAAGAATAATCTTTAAAAAGTCTGGATTAGCCATGTTAATTTGTAGACTAAAAGGTTCTATTCATTAGGTAGTCAAGATGACGCCATGACGAATCAAAAGCTTTAAGAAATATCAACTACTCATACAATATGATGTATCGCGCCAGCTACCTCTCCTTGAACATTAAAATTTCCAACTGCAACACCGTATTTGGTTTATTTTTAAATTTTGTTTAAGCTTATGAGAAGGAATGTAATGCCCAAATGTAACAAGAAAAGTTATTTTCGTCTTCAACACAATCTCAATCATTATTCCAAATCACCATCCATAAACACAATACAACTCAGAAAGCTGCCAACACAAGACATAATGAAAACAAAAGTTACGAACCATACGCAAAGCTAATAAGGGTGATTAGCACCTTATATTGCGAGCCAGTTTAGAGTAATCGGCGCTTTTGTTCGCCAAAGCATCACCTGATAAAGCTGTTACGCCTTCAAGAGGCATGGATATTTTCTTTTTCCTTGGCCGGCCTTTCCCAGAAGAGGAACCGAGTGAAGATTTCATAGCATGGGCTTCTTCTCGTAGCAATACTTCATAGTCTGCTTTGCAAAATATTCTCAGTCCGCGCATGCCGAAGTATTCTCCTGTCGACAAAATTCTCTTGCAGCGTTCACAGGCAAAACAGCTGATATGGTAAACTTGATCGCGGGCGCGCATTACAAGTTCTTTGCTTGAGATACCTTGATTGCAACCAGCACATTTCTTGACTGAAAAGCGTCTAGAAAAGAGAAAGGAAGGAGCAAGTTAATATGAAGATAATTACGTTTCCGTGCGCTTCATGCAACAGCCACCTTCCGAAGCTTTGTTGATGGCAATGTAAAGTCATCATCATCATCATGTGTTTATACGTTGTGTAAGGACGTTTTTCAATTACAAGTCTAACCTGTGACTAGGCCGGAACCACTTAAGTTTGAAATTGAGGCTATTCAATATAAACCAATACAAACTAAGTTAGCGACAATGCAATTCTTATACAAGTTCTGGACTGGAAATCTGAGGAATTTTGAGATTTAAGGGTAACTGCTGATAGTCTGACTGACTGGCGGTACTTTAGTGATCGAAAGTATAACGGAGTTTGAAGCAAGTCACTTGGTCCTTAAATTTAAACGTCTAATCGCGGAAATCGATCTTCGGAATTTTTTATCATTTCTATTATTTTATTTTGTTATATTTGCAAAATTCCGTTCCACACTGACAGATGTTCCTTGGTGTAATGGAAATACATATACGAAAGGAATTTCAATGGAAATTTCAATTACTCGTTTCAGTAAATTTAGGTCTACTAGACAACACCAAAGCACTTATCACCGACAGCAAGCTAAGTTTTAAGCCTTTTCTCTCCCTCCCCCCACCACCCTCCAAGCGCAATATGGTGTAAACGGAGTAGATTCAAGTTCCTTCACGCAGTCTGCCTTGCCCGTATGTCAAGGAACCTAATATAGCTACAATCTTGGACAAAATAAAATGGAACAGCATACCCCCATCCCCACCCCCCCAAAATCAAGGATGAAGCCACGCGAAGGGCAAAAACGCGCCATTTTCCCGTCCTTGATTTGGGGGAAGCGGGGGTGGGGAAAGGGGGGTCTAGGTTTTCCATTTATTTTGTCCAAGCTTTGCAGGCTGTAAACGCTAACCGATCTTTATCGGTGTTTTTTCTTTGGGAGTATCACTGAATTCTAGCCTCTAAGTTCTGAGAACGAGCAAGTTTGCCTTGTAAGTTCACACGAATCTTGAAAACGCATGAAACCTTTCTGTTACGTTCGTCCAGGTGTGAAAGATGTAAAATAAACGATAAACGCAGATCAGAACTGACCGTCTCCAGAGTGGACCCCTAATAGTTCAGAGTTCCTAAATAGGATAAATATTTCAGATACTTGCGCCTAAAATCTTCATAAAATATGTTGCATCACAAATTCTTCAATAATAATCGAGAGAAAGAGGCAAAATATCACTCCGAAACCGACCTTAGCAACAACCCATCTTATTTACTGATTTCCAATTTGAATAAATTGAATTATATCTACCATGAGTTTCTCCCGTGTTTTGTTCAAGCGTTGGGTCAAATAAGTGTTTTTAACAAACGATTCTAAATGCCCATCTAATGTATCTTATTGGATGATCCAGTCATCGCAAAGCGGAAGTCTGTTTTTTTTAATACTCAAGGCTGGTTACTCTTTGTTTTTTACACTGATGAGTTCAGCTTAAGCAGATCAACCACTTTTTGGACTGCCTTTTGGACTGCAATCTTCGGTCAAAAAAGATCCTGTTTTCCTATTTCAACAATTTAAACTTCAAAGAAAAGTTTTTCAGTCCGTAACTAATAACTTTACTGATCTAGATCCTAGGTGTTCTTTCCTTAGTTTCTATTCTTAAGTTTTGGTTAAAAAGATCCTATTTTCAGTGTATTTTCCTATTTCAGCAATGTAACATTTAAAAGGAAAGTTGTCAAGTCAGTAAATAATTTTAAAAAAGGGATAAATCCAATATGCAGGATCTATTTCCTTTTTTTAACTTTTGCTCTTATTGTGATAAAGTAAAACGGTACATCATGATCACTAGACCTGACAACTGAGAACAAAACAAGAAAACATACGGAAATTGGTTGAGTAAAATGTAGTTCAAATTCAGAAATCCCCCAACATTGAAAGAAGCATACAAGACCAAAACAATAACAAATGAACAAAATTTCCTTTTAACACCAGATGATGGGTAAAGCTGATTTGGAAGTGCTTATTGTTTTTGACAACAAAACCAACATTTCGCATTTTTACATTAAAATACCAAAACGCTGCATTTCCTTAGAAACAGGAAGGCGCTAAAAAGAATTGAATGGACACAGTTGGCACTCGTCTTGTTGGCACTTGAGGACGTAAACGCCTTCTTTATAGCAGTCTGATGAAAAAAGTAATGCTTTATTTGAAAGACATGCAAATTTTTTGGATAAGATAGAGAGATGTTAAAGGCTTGAAAATACTCTCAACAGTACTTATTCAATTTTCTTTTCATTACCAAACAATGCTGTATAGAGGTTAAGAACAATCGGTTCATCAGAAATGATAAAAAGGTCAAGGAATATGCATGACAATGATTAAGTGAATCGTCAGGTACGCAATAAATTAACGCGAAAGACACTTACGTACAACTGAAACATATTTGAAGTTTAACCCCACAAAACACTGCTACCTCGTCTATCCCAAAGGAAAACTTGGGACTACTCCGGTACTCT
Source organism: Porites cylindrica (assembly GCA_964035525.1). Lineage (NCBI taxonomy): Eukaryota > Metazoa > Cnidaria > Anthozoa > Scleractinia > Poritidae > Porites > Porites cylindrica. Next base: position 20,259,705 of record OZ037779.1, on the reverse strand, counting down.
ACATTTGAAATAGTGAATGGCCTAGATCCCGACCGAATTTTCTGCGCAGCTCAGAATTAGTCAAGGCATTCTGAGGTGCCAAGAGCTCGATATCTTGTCGTAGAGTCAGATGTTTCGTCTTTTCTCGCAACAGTGCCAATACGAATCAAAAGTAACTTCCTGAACATCTCTCTCATATTTCAATATATATATTTTATGTAGTATAACGTCTAGTGAGTCTTTTCTGGCCATAGACACTTCAAAGAGAAATAAAAATGTCTTATTGTAGTATGATTTGGCAAATATTGAATTATTTTTCTTGATTTCCAGGCATATTGGCGCCAGAAACAAAACTTCATAATGGGCGATTAGATAAATATCATAATTTGGACCGAGAGGAATGGCCATCAATGATCTATGATATATAGACGCAAAGTGGGGTGCCTATTGTAATATAAAACAGCGCTCTCTATACCATGGGATTCAAGAGCGTATATCATTTGTGAGATAATCTTTCGCCTTAAAGGCCAATGACATTATCGAAGGTTAATTAAGAGCTTTTCAGGTTTTTGGAGGACTGTTTATCTTTTGTGGTAAACGAAGAGATAAACTGGCCTCGATTGAAAAAATCCTTGAATAGCTCGGTCCGTTCGTCTTTAGCGAAACTATCAAGCAATTCCTAGACAAAACAAAATAATTATGTACAATTTTAAAAATTTAACAACTAAAGTTTCTAATCATCTTTAATCAGTATTGGAAGTTTATGGTTAAGGTACAATAAAAATTTTAAGGGAAGCGACAAATAGCTTATTCGTCACTTTCCTTAAAATCGTAATAAAAACGGGAGCTACTTTTGACGTTCTCGGCCAGACTGTCATTAAACGGACGGCCTCATTTTCATACACCGTCACTTTTGTAACAGTTGGGTTCAAACTCAAAGTGACTCTGTTATGTGCATGACTAAATCCTATTTTTACAACGAACGGCTGCAGCACACACATAAAGCCGGTCCGGTATCTAGGTTAGATTAAGCAAGATAAGTGAAAGTTTGAGTGTTATCGCAAAATTGTAAAAGCTTATTTCCTTGTTCGCGGGTCTGGATTTGCTGAATAACACAGGATAAACGTGCTATCTGAATTTAGTTGTTCCACCTGACCTACAGTGATATTACATTGCATCACTTCATCACTTCGTCTTTCAAATCGAATTGGTATTTGTACTTTTGTTCAAAAATCTCGAAGTGAATAAGTTCTAAACTAAAGCACACAAGAGGTGCTGTGGTCTCAAAGCTTTGAATTTCCTGACCTGTAATAATCCTCTCTGCACAATATTTCTCCATCCTTAGTGAAGCATGTCAGCTCGTTGTCGAGTCTTAAACTACACTCGTTGCATTTTAAACACTCGGCATGCCACTCTTGGTCGACAGCCATCAGGTAAAACCGGTCCACGATTCTCGCTCCACAACCGGCGCAAAAAGATGGCTTTTCGTCGAGAGTTAGTTGGTCCGCCGTCGGCATACTCTGAAAACAAGAGAGAAAAACTTCATGATTTTAAAGACGAGCCGTATAGGTCTTCATTGGGAAAGAGTTGTTATCGCGCGGTTTGAACGCCTAAACGCATCATAAATGTAACGCTATAAACTGCAGTGGTTTCATATTCTTCAAGGACCCGACACTCAGCGACACTTTGAAAAAGTTAAGCCAAGCACAGTAGGAATCATCGACTTTAGAGGGTTAGCATTCGGAAAAAAATCATGAATTATTGGAAATTGTTTTAACATTTTTATTTTTTCCATGTAGGCTCTCCCTCTTTGATAAACATAAATATTTTAAACGGTAATCCATTTAAAAACAACAGGCCTTGCTGAAAAAAATCGTGCCCCAAAAAATTCTTATGGAAAATTTGAGAGGTTATTCAAACATTTTGGTTATCGTAATTATTGGTTTTTAAACCATCAGTAAGAAGTCCACATATAAACTTGATTAGTCACGATGGGGTACGGTAACCATTTCTGATTATTTGTATCATGGTGCATTGTACTAAATTAACAAGTATTAGCATACTATCTGTTAATTTCAAATACAACACAAATACAAAAACTGTATAACATTTCAATAGACAAACCGTCTTTTACCCCGAAACATTTTAGAAAAGTGGGAGAAGTTACCTAAGGCCTCCTTAGTTTATAACCCTCAGAATTCTCATTATCCACCATTCTCTAATAGTTCCTATATGGTTCACAGCTTCCCTACCGTTTCCATAGACATTTACTGAGTTGAAAGGCGTTCATGCACAATACATACGAACCAAACGAGGCCTTTCTTTTCGCTTCCTGGGCGGTTCAATAATTTTCCACTCACATAGACCACATAATCATCAACAATAATGCATTAATGGACTTTGAATGCTTGCGCGCTGGAGGGATTCCGAAAGAGTTATATTATCAGAGCTTCCAACCACTGCGCATAAAAGTAAAATACTCGGCTGGAGCCTTAATTTTACCTTTCGTGTTCCAGGCGATACCTCAGTGATGCACAAACTGGTCGACACAATTTTTGATTTGAAGATAACTCTGTGTGTTGTTCGCTCTAACAAACTTCTAAAACACAGGTGTCGTGTGTGTGTGTGTCTACCTCGCGCCCGAGTCTACCTCACGCTGCGAAGAAATCCGTTACATGGTTTAACTTAAGTAAAGTGAATACCGGCTCGTGCGCCGCTCAGCAAGTAGGGTAGGATAAATGGAAACGACTGGTTTCTTAACACGACAATGCGCGCGGAGGTAGGTTTCATATTTCTTTCAACCAATCAGGTTACGTTGTCAGATTATGATTGACGTTTTCGAGTAAACATTAGAGTGGGGTTCCGCGTTCGATACATCATTGTTACTTATATTTCCGCTTTTCACATCTGTTTACTTTTAATAACTCTCATAAAATTCGAAGTGGAGAAAATGAGAATATTGTAGGCGTGAATAACTTGTCAGATGGAAGCACAAATGAGTTGTGATTCTTGTTCTCGGGGTGTCGGCTCCCAATATTGACCAAACTATTGTGCGGCGAATATTTGATGATGTTTTCTTAACTTGGTTACAACAATAGGGCTCAAAGGACCTTTTGATTCTATGCTAACAGCCTTGAAAGGCTAAACAATGAGTCTTAAAAAGACAAAGTAATATAAAGAAAATTTGACATGTGTAAAATCGAACCAAACTGTTTATCTTTTGATATAATTGACAAGTTTTTTGAAATCGATTACATGCATTTCACCTGTTACCAAATTCGTGTGCCAATGGACCAGGTTTAGCGATAGAAAATCGTTTCACTTGAAATACCTTTAGGACGTTTTAACTGAAAACATAAATGTGCATAATTCACTTCATGAATGGTTAATAGTCTTGAAGCAATCTACCAGCAATTCTGCTTTAAGTTGGGTTAAAGAAGTTAAGAATTTCACTGAGTCCGTACTATAAAAGTTAAGTATCATGGATTTATTGTTACAAATGCGAGAAATATTTGTCAGTCCAAAAAGAATTTAAGGGTTTTTCTTTAATTAAATGCTTACACTTTTTCTCATCCCATACAGTTTCGAAAATATGTCTCTATACAGATACTCCGAAGGAAAAGTAAATAAGCTAAAAGATACAAAAATGAGACTAACAAACGAGACTGACAGCAAGCTGACAGACAAATGAAAAACTCGTAATCAGTTTCAACTTATTGCCTTGCCAAATGGGATTTCTGATTATATAAACATCCAGAATTTATCTGTCAAGTATTACCAAAGGCATTTGTAAATTTAAAATCTTCTCTCTTTCCTTGTCTACCTGTTCCTAACGCATTTTTTAGTCTCCCGAAATATTAAACTACTTTGACATTTTGTGTGTTAGTGAAAGATCTAAGCATATTGAAGATGAATCAAAAACTTAGTTTATGAATGGTCGTCGTAAGCTAGGTGAGCGAAATTAGCGAATGAAAAGCGTATGGTTGGCAAATTCTAACACCGTTCAAGGCAGACGCAACAAAATCGTAGAAAAGAAAGTTAGTTCTTTTAGAAATACTTGCTTGCCGTCTCCTTTTAATCTTAATAATTTCAACTTTTCACGGATCTAAGAGCTTTTTAAGCCGTGCATGAAAGAGGGGGAAAATTTTTAACATAAGACGTTAGAAAGTGAGATAAAAACGGAGAAGAAACGGCTGTTCATCGACAATGCCCACTGGCACGACGATCGATTCTGCACTTGATAAATACTAAAATAATACTTCTGTAAATTTTTCAAAACTAAAAGAAGATTCTTGCTGCATCTTAGTCTTTCAGAAAAACAGATATACACTTGGTTAATATAACTCTTAGCTTTTAAATGAATCAGAAATCGTTTAAAGCAAAAAACAACTAACTGAAAGGAATTTTACATTATTCGTTAAACATCCTTTTATGTTTATGTTTTAAAATATCCCATACCGCTAATAGATAAGAAAAAAATAAAGTACGATTTGGTTTTAAATAATCGAATCTTAAAACACAAAGCGCTGGTTGTAATTAAGTAGTTAGAAGAACACTGTTTAAGTCTGTTTAACTGCTCCATGCAAAATTACTGCAGCCAAACACTTCGCACTAAACATTGTATACATGTTTCGATTTAGTTGTTATACTTCCGAAATGAAAAATAGGATGCAGGTGGAGTTCGGTCAAATGCGCGCAAAATGTCTCATTTTTTCTTATCGAGCTACGGAAAGAGTGATAATTCCCTCTTTACCGGATTCCTATCTATAAAGAACATGCACACAGCAACTGCGCGAGTTAATACCCAGTAAACGCCGGACTGAATTAAAGTTTATTTTCAATAGGATTTTGTGGCGTATTTTAAGCTCACAGACGCTTTCAAACGTTTGTTGATTAACACATTGGTTTAGGGAACGGCGGAAGATCTTAGAAAAGCTAAAGAACATTTGATCTTTGAATTAAATTCGATTAGATCTTTAAAAGGATTCTTTTGACTAGGTCTAAGTATGCGAAAAATCGAGTGGAGGAAATCGCTGTGCATACTTAAATATACATTTAAAATAAAATAAATCAAAATATATAAAGTATTTCATTTGCGTTCATAGTGTTTGACAAACTCTATTTTCCAAGATTTGAGCAAATCTTAAAAGCAATCGAAGTTATTCCAAGCTATAAGTTAAAACAACGGCACTTTTAAGTTACCTGAAAAGTATCTTGAAACATGTGCACTGGTGAAACTACAGATAATTCAAGTTGATGAGGAATGACGTCTACGTAGCTTAGCTCGTTGCGTTGAATACTTGCCCGCACCTAAAGCTAAATATCTTGCGATGGTTGCAGCTGTGTATTTTTAGGAGTGGAACCCTCCTGAAACAGAGTCTTTATTTAAATATTGCATAGTAATTTCCATATGTTTTAGTCACTGGAACAGGTGAAAATGAACTCTGGTCCGAAGTGCTGTGCCCATTTCCGTCAACAACGCTTCAAAAACTAAGAAGATCCGCGGAACATTCTCCCTGTTTCCGATTTTTGCGGAGAGCAAATTGCAGTCTGATAAGGAAATTGTTCTTCGAGTTACAAGTGTACTTGACTCGCAATCCAAAACAAAATAAGCTCACACGTGTCCCATCAAACATATGTCATTGTTGCTTCCGATCGAGAGAACTTACTCTATTCAAATTCAAATCCCAGCACAATGCATCTTATTCGTTTGTTGAAAGAGAATAGGAGCCCCTCTTACAAGGTTAAGTTCTCTTAAACGGGCCATTGTCATTAAGGGCTAAGAGCCACCCAACAAGATCTTGCTCCAAAGAGCAGAATTAAATGGAGTCTATTGAATGTGGTTGTTTGAAACAAAGATTCCTGAAGTTTCCTTATCTCGATCAATACAATACAAAAAACTTTTTTTAATACATTTTGTTTGAATAATTATCTGTGAAATGGAAAGTAACACCCTGACAAGCACTTCACAAAAGTACGAAATAATCTCAGAGCGCATGCGTTTTTGTTTTTGAGATTATTAAAGTGTACCTCTGACAGATCAAACCTTTCAAATTGGTAGACGCAAAAGCAAACATCTAACCGCAATAATTCACTGTGACTCATATTTATTCTTAAAATTTAACCATTGCACTCCGGTTGGGGGCGTCTTCGGTCCCTTACGGCGTCAGCACGCTGTCTTTCTTGCATGTTTCTTTTGGTGCATAGCCGGTTAAGTGATTGGAAAGATAGCAACAATGATACCGAATTGAACTACAAATGACGCATTGTTGGGACCTATATTGACACAACTTATTGTCTGAGAAACATTCTTAATTTCTTAGCAGCTCCATACACTCAGCGGAATCTACGGCTTGACTTGATCTTTAATCATTCAGTATGAAGGAGATAATTAACCCGATTAATACATTTGCTCTGGTGGGCTGGCTCTTCGTATTAACTCTAAAATGATATAAGCCTTACGTATTTTTTCTTGTGATTTGCAAGGTGTTTAAACAAAAGCTTCGATTTCTTTGTTGCGCTTCCCTGCTTACCCTAAGGGTGTCGCATGGCGGCACGTGCCAGCTTCTGAAAAAATAACACTAACATGGGTTCCCGATGGATAAGAAAAACTCCAAGGGCACTAAATGGGTTTACCGCAATATATCGAAGTGTGACAAGATTTCGTTTAGAATTGAAAGAAAGTTTCGGGTTTTCAGTTACTTTTGCTTTGTCATTCCTCTTGTAATTAAAAGTAAACATATAGTTCGCAAAACCATCATTTGGTCTACTCAAGTGAAGAATATCACTTTGTCTATTCTGTAAGAACTACGGAAAGTGTCCCTCTAGAAAAAGAGAAAAAGAAAAAAAAGAAAATAACAATCTTGTAAGGTGTTTTTTTTTTTGCGGCAAAATCGAGGCAGGAGTAAAAACTACGTACTGAAAATTTATGTATGAGCTGTCAAAACCGTGTCATTGCTATGAAGTAAATCCCGAAAAAAAATTAGCTTCCCCGTTAATTAATAAATTATACGCTCTTAATTAGCTTCTCTCGACGTGCCAAGTTGGGATAAATTTCTCAACAGTGGAAATAGAAAACACATATTTCCACCTGCATTTGTCTCGTAAACAAATATGAGATTTAATACTGACAGCATATACATTACCGCATATATAGAAGTTGACAAACGAGAATGCAGGTTTTGTTATGTATTAAATGTTGCGGTAGATTTCGTAGTTTCTTAAACTGAAATTGTTTAACGCCACAAAGAAAATGATACCAGAAATATGATGTTCCCCTTGAACCGATTTTGTTTACGTTTCGCAGAAAGTAATAAAAAATTAATAATCAAGTCAAAAATGATAAAGAAAACATTTCGTTTCATTTCCGAGTACTAAGACTAGAAAACGTCACTGTGAAAAGCAGCTCTTTACATTACCAGCTGTTCCAGTCGCTTGAATTGCAAGAAACCAAACAATATTAGAGCCATAAAGAGATTAAATCGGTAGAAACTTTCTTCGCCAATGTTTCGCATAGAGCTAAGTTCTTTTCTTTTTTTGCCATATGAACGTTTTAGACAGTTTAGACGGAGGGCTAATTCAAAATTCATATTATCAAAGCGATGTTACAAAATTAGCCTGATTATCCAAGAAACCATGTTATTATCAAGAGGTTTTCGTATTGAATAATTTATGTACTGTTATTATTTTTTCTCGTGTTTTAATTTACCAAATCGAATTTTTGTAGGGTTGATGAATTGTTAAAAAAGTATTGACGAGCTTTAGTATTGTCAAAACAAACATGGAACACTGAGATTACATTCAGAAAAACTGAAAAATAACTTGAAAGATTTTTGATCGGTGTTTGATACAACAGATTAGAAGAAATTGTCCTTTGCCTTCTGGTTTGTTCAATATTCACTGTTCAAGGTGCGGGTTAAATAGTTTATACTTCACATGAGAAGCTTGCAAGATTTAACAATATTTTAAGGACGCTAACTCAGAACACTGAAAATTTAATTAAAGGAACGTTGTTTTCATTCTTCATTTAACACTTTGATACAAATCCTTAACACTTAACCGGACTTAACAAGAAATCAAGGTGCATATGAAATTAAGTTGCATTGGGACTAGATAACACGCCAATAAAAAAAGCGGTTTAGATTTACGAGAACTTTTATAAGAGAAAAGCAAATATCGCCACATTTTCAATGTACTTCTCTGGCATGGATGTTTATAAGTTATTGAGGAATTCATCCCTTCGCGACTACTGAGTACTGAGTATCTTAAAGAAATTTAGTTACATAGAGACAAATGTAATGTTTCTCGCAGAGGAAGCAGTGTAAATTAAATTGTGGCAAATTGTGAGTGCTGAGAAACTTAACAAATCCTTGTGAATCTCTTGAAAGTACTAGAATGAAAAGCGATTTTTAAATCAGGAATCCAAAAAAATGTTTTTTATTCCGGCGAGGATTCCTGGTTTATTCCACTCACTTTCTTCTAAAACTTGCAGTGATTCCAGAAAGAGATTTGTAAAGTTAATTACTTCTTAGCATGAACTTGCTTTATAATACAATTTACAATTGAGCTCATTTCATACTAGTGATGCGCAGTGTATACGTTGTAGGTCAAATGTATCCTTGGTTTAAATTTTATCTCCCTTTCTTTCAAACTCATTATCATACATATAAGGGAACCTATAATAAATCAGCCCTAAACACTGCCCTAAATTAATTGCCGTAGTGCCAGCCTTGCATTCAGTTTTGTTTCCTGGGGAGCGGGGGGAGGGGGGGGGGGATGGAGGAATTTAGGCTTAGGGAAAGTTCATTTAATATGACAAGGGGGGGGGGGGGGGTGAAGATATTGAGGGGGGGCTCCGAAAATTTTTAGACACCCAAAGGGGGGGCTCTGAAAAAATTGTTGCACTAGGAGGGGGGGCTCCAAAAATTTGTATACTTCAAAACCAACACATGACATCATCATACAGATCGGATGGTTTTCAACTCAACAATTTAATGACCTGTGCAACTCAGCTATATCACGCGGTTTACAGATATAACAAATGTAGTCTCAGTAATTATTACACTCTTGTTCATCCCAAAAATGCTTTAGAAAATTGTATCACAACTGTATCTCAAGTTTGTCATAGTATAAACCATTGAAGACAATAACGGTAAATATATGTAATACAGTCTAGCGATCTTTTTTCAGGGGAACAAAGGAATTGAAGGCGGAGGGGGGGGGGGGGGGCTCTGAAATTTTTTCGACTACCAAGGAGGGGGCTCCTAAAAAATTGAACCGCTAGCGAGGGGGGCTGCTAAAATTTCAAGCTTCGAGTTTCAATATCCTCATCCCCCCCCCCTTGTCATATTAAATGAACTTTCCCTTAGCACGATAAAATATGGCTGATCCCGATTCAAATATTATTTTACCGAGTCATCCCTCCTCATAGCTCTTGATAACTTTCGTGATCTCCCCCCCCCCCCTTCCCCCCCAAAAAAAATCGTTTTCGACGTGTATATTTTCTGTCAGTTTTTGCACACAAAAAAAAATCATCATCAACGTTAAGAAGAAAGGGACCGCGGAGGGTGGGAAAAGTAACATCCCTTCAGTTCCATCCTTTGCAACGTACTTTCCTTTACGGCGTCACTTAGAAGTCATCCGGAAATAGATTCTCGACTGTAAAATAATGGCGTAATGAAATTAATACAGTCATTATTTCATCTTTCTACACATCTTCTGTTTCTATCCAAACAAAATTAAATAGCCATCTTTGAGTTCCCAAAACTCTCACTTACAAAACTGGGATGAGTGCAAAACCTTTCTTGCGAAGATAAGATATGATTTATTTGCTTAAGAATAAACATCAATAGCGTCACACTAAGCCTCGCTTTGAAACAGAGGATTGGAGCAACTCGGAAATGGCCTACTTTCTTTTAGACCGATGTTTCTCCAAATGTTTAGTTTTGTTAGACTCGGAGATATGGCTTTGTTACGGAATAAAGCAAATACTGCTCTTCTTGCCATCTTGTATAAGCGCTGCTTATTGTCAGCAAATCTTAAGTAGTACAGTTATGATTTACAGCAAGTACAAAGAACAGAAACATGAATGAAGGATCTGACGACGTAGACGACGGACTGGCAAGACCCTGGCAAGGACTGAAAAAGGGAAAGAATGTTTAGAAAACGTCTTTTGCAAAATTAAACAGCACTATGTACTAACTTAAACGAATCGCTCGACGACGTCGAACAAGGCAGGATTCAGCGATAAAGTTGGAAGCTTTTTCACCACCGTTGACATGATTTAGCGCACTACAGAATATGCGAAGAACTTTAGAGACAACATGGGACTACACACGGGCGTAACTTAGACATTGCATGCAATAAATATCTTCCATAAAGTATATGTATCTGGGCCTCTTCTCGGAAGAGAGCCTTCAGTCTTTGCATTTCGGCAGGTTCGACTGTATTAGTATAGATGCATTTTTAGCCATGTCGGGCCCCCTCAAATGTCAACTTTCTTTCTGGGGGAGCATACCCCCGGATCCCAAATTAGACCCCCACTCTCAACCCTGCTACGCGGTCTGTGACTCAGTACAATGGCCTCAAGCATATCGAATGTTGTACCCCACCCTTGGAAACACTTACAATATGGATAGCCTGTTCTATATCAGTAGTTCCAAAATCATGACTTAGCCTTAAGAACAGGCGCTACCGTAAACTGCCGCTTATAAGCGCCCCCCCCTCCGGTTATAGGCCCACCTACATGCAAACAAAAAAATACATCCGATTATAAGTCCATCCGGATATAAGCCCCCCTCCGGTTTTTGTTTTTGTTTTGAAATTTAACTGAATTCGGTTAATTGCTGCCTTTTTAAGGCTTCAATAAATTGTAAGAGTAATAAATTTAAATCATACGTCGATCAACAGTGCTGTTGCTCATTTCGGAACGTTTTTTTCGTCCGCTTATATAAGCCCATCCGGATATAACCTCCCCCATTTATAAAGCCCACCCAAAACCCCTCACGAACTTGTGTAAGCCCAGGGCTTATAAGCGGCAGTTTACGGTATTTGTTCACAAAAGGCAAGCACGAGGCAAGCGAAGGGCCTTCCCCTGTGGCGTTTGTCTCAAGCCCGTCACTCAGCTCTTCCTTTTGCTCACCTGAAAAACACGAGCGAACAATTATTATGCCTGTTCTGCAGGCTAATAATAACCGCAAAAGGCAGCAAAAACTCTTAGAGGTACTTTGGGGTAGGATATTGTCCACAGATGGAGAAGTTGGAACTTCCACCATTAACTCTGGGAGTCAGTGCAAGGGTTGAGAAGATAACTCAATTTTCAAAAGGAATCAACTTCTTAGACTTTGTATTAATAGACGGAAACTGCCAATAAAAAATCAATGATGTGGCGGGTGAACGTGCCACAAAAATGTGATTTTAGAATATTTCAATAATAGCCTATGATGCATTGAAGTAGCTCGTACATGATATTCCAGACACACTATATAAACAACAACAACAAAAAGAGCTTTTAAGTGATTGATCTATTTTAATATACTTCTTGTGAGTTGTGGAATGACCACTTCACGGTCTTATTCAATTACATTTTAATTAGTATCCAATCACTTGGTGAAACATCCTTTTTTAACCATTCCCTCCTTCACAGTGGTATAATTTGCACACTTTGTGTATTACTCACAGAATTATTTGGTCAAGCCTGACATTTTTAAATACCCTAAAAAAAAATTGTTTCACACATAAAATGCAGTGTTGAACTTCTTTTTACTTTGTCCTGGTACATTTTCTTGACCATATGGGCACTGTAAAGAGAAAGAAAAAAAATTAAAAAGCCAAATAAAAAATTATCATCTTGGGCAGGGACAGTTCCATTCTCTCTCAGCCTAGAAAAATGTAATAAAGATGGGCTAGCACAGAAACTACTGGTTTTGCAGGTCAATATATAGTGCTATGGTTCTACTTTTACTAAGAGGACTAAAGGTTAGAAGAAACGTTTATGATCCTACTAGTTTTTCTGATCAATTTTATTTTCCTGAAAGAAAACCAAAACATAAGACTATTCTAAGATAGTAGCAACTCACATGCCGACAGCCATTTCCACAGCAAGCCCTGCGTTTTCTAAGAAATTCTTCTGTGAAGACCATGTATCCGGTAACAGGATCAGTATAAGTATTTTCCCCCTTCTGCAACAAAAAAAATTGAAAAAAGTTAAGTTGTGAAAAATATTGCTAGTGACAACTGGGTCTTCCAATAAAGATTTCTAAATTTCACTTTGTAAAATTAAAAAACAGTAAAACTGTCAAAGCTCTGCTATTAAAGTTCCACTTGATTCATGCAGCAAATGAGTTTGTCTACTCCTGTAAAGTTAACCTTCCCTGCATAACATGAATTGGCATGTCCTGTAATGGTTAATATCTGTGGTCCAGTTTTTACTGAGATGGACAGAGGCACCTAGAGCCGAAGACAACCTTTTGAGCCTGCTGGTTTTGAAAAAAGCTGAAAGGGTGTTCCAGAACACCATATCATGCTGCACAACAAACAGAAAGAACAAGTATTGGGAGCACTCTTGTGGGATCTAGGACTTCAATCATTGATAAAGAGAAAAGTATATTATTTTCATCCACCTTTTCCACTCTTATTACTCCCTCACTCACTCTTACAACAGTCTTGGATGTTTAGTGAGCATAATATGAACAAATTTCTTGATTTCAAGACAAATCCTTCTCATCATAGTCTCCTTCACAGCCTTTTTAGGGTCGTCACACAATGCCTCTCCCAACGGGAAGGAGCATTGCACAGGGAGGAGTGTTGCGTGACAAACCTAAAAACGGTTGCAAAGGAGACTATTCTCATTCGTACCAAACCAAATGTTGCCATTTGCATGTGCACACAAATGGCACTCATCCAGCTCATACACGATGCACTCGTAAACTGTCTTATGCTTAAATCAAAATAAATATCGAATAGTATAATGCATGTATTTCACTATAAATAAAAATATTGCATTGAATTACGAAATCTAGAAAAAAATGTGCATGAGACATTCCTGTTTATCTCAAAATATGTTCAGTGTCTCATACTGATATTCTGTGTTCACCAAGATGTACCTTTGCCATGGTTACAGCAATGACATCGTAATCACTCTTAAATTACCTATTCTTAATATGTGTCATTTAAGACACGTGTTTAAGAGTGGGACACTCTTTCAAGCCACATAAAAGAGTCAATGCCCACTTATCAGTAGTGGCTTACCACTGCTTACCAAGCATGCAGTTTTATGCGCAAAATATATATTCTTCTCATTTTCAGATAACTTATTCCATTGTAATTCTTCTCTTGCTTTGTGGTCTTGTGATTCTTCAGACACCTTTGTATGAGAGGATATCGTTCTTTTGATAGACACCTCGTTACAAGAGCAGAGACCAGCACCGTTCTGTGTCTTCTTGCAGCATTCCAGCTCTTCATCGCTGGTACCTGTTAATACGAGTCCTTGCGATGACATAGAGGCGATACAATGTCGGACGTTGGAAATCGACGACGTAACAGACTTAATGAGAGAGATGTAACGTCTAAGCATAAGTCAATACTTGTCAAAACGTTGTTTTTATAAAAACATCGCTCTTTGATCAGCTGGACTAATGCAGACTAATGACAGTGACGCTGTACACAACGCACGTGGACAACCAGAGTCCAACCAGAGTTGATAATAACTTGACCGAACAAGTTTTGAAGTAAAAAATCGATGGCAATCCTATAGCTAAAGCAACATTTGTTTAGAACGTTTCTTTTCCAACTGTTGCCTCTCTTTTCTGGATACCCAGCGCGATCGTAAAAACGGAAACTGAAAAAGAAAATTCAATTGATTTCGCAATTTTGACCGCTGTTGAGTGGCTCCTAAGCTTGACTCATCCCCAGTACTCTGTGACAATAATCGCGTGACCCCTAGATTCTGTGCTCTTTGAAGCTCAAAAAGCTGTAGGCAGGGTCAGTGAGAATGGCAGATTTTTCTTCACTAAAGGTTGGTCTTTCAGGAGCTGTCATTTTTCAATCGGAAAATAACAAAACTTTTCAAGAAGAGATTGAAGGAACGTGGAATGCTGTAATCCGAAAGCGCCAGCCCTGTGCTTTCGTGAGAGTGGCCTCCGTGAAAGATGTGGTCAACACTGTCAAGTTTTGTGTACACAACAAGGTAAGTCACGCAATACAGAACTCTTAACTTCTGGGCACTGGAAACCTGCAAATTCAGGTCGAACAAACCGGGAGATTTCAGTATAATACCAGCAGACTGGCCTACACAATTATGATAGATAACTCCATTTAGCATTTTCCTGCCCTCAGGCAAAGAAATATGGAAAGGTATCGACAATTTGCTACATTCTTGATCACACAATCAAACGAAACATTTTATCATTTTATAACTAATCGACTCGCGATTTTCTCTACCTTGCAATTTTGTGCTTAATGGTAAGATTGTGCAGAAAACCGTGAGTATTAAGGAAAAACGATGCGAATTCATAGGTGAATTTATGGCTTTTTAAAAATCCTACGGGGCTTTTATTATAAAAGGTAAATGGTTTAATTCCTTTGAATTATTTATTGAATAAATGTTATTCCCTGCTGAACTAAAAAAAGGGATCTTGTGTCTTTTAGGGGGTGTCGACTGACATATCGGTCGAGTGTCGGTTAATACTTTTGAAGGCATCTCAGAAAGCACATTTGACTGGGTGGGAGCACATGATTTGTGCATAAATGCAGTACAAAAGTGGCTTCCAAGGCAAGGTTCCCAATTTGAATAAGTGTCACACTTGATTTGCCGTGTCAAAAACAATTTAGTAATAATGCCGGCAGAATTTCGAGCAAAATAAGCGATTTTTGAGGCGAGCATTTTGCATTCTGTTTTCTAAATAAAAAACAAATGGAAAATACCTTGAGATTAATTTGATTATTTAATAGCTACAATGAATACCTAATTAGTTTTTAGGGGTTAGGCCTGGGCTCCCTTTGTATATTTGTGAAAATAAATACGGCCCGAAGGGCGGAAAATGTTTTTGGATACCGAGCAGAATTCGAGCGAAATAAGGGTGACCGAGCAAAATTTTGTGCAGAGTTAGCGAAGGGCCGAAAATTTTTTCGGACATCAACCAGAATTCGAGCAGAATAAGGGTGTCCGAGCAGAATTTGAGCAGAATGAGCGATTTTCACAAGCACTGCAGGCAGGAAGAATAAGCCATTTTACGAGCAGAATTTATCCAAGCCTGTTGCATTTGCTTGCAAAACAAAAGAAGAAGTGGACATGCATCAACTAAATCACCCAAGGCCTTATTTCACGCACCCTTTCAATTTTTATGTTTCCTCACAGTCAGTGGCAGCTAATGAATATGAAAAGGTTTCTTTAAGTTGATGTTGTGTATAAAAAGAGCTTGACTTTAAAATCTTACCCAAAACAAATGGGTTTATTCAGTAATCCCTATTATAACCGTGCAACTGTAAATGAATGCCAGTGTCTTAATCCCTTTTCAGCTTGAGATGTGTGTTTGTGCTGCAAAGAACAGTGACTTTGCATTGGCCGATAATGCTGTGGTGATAGATTTGTCAGATCTGAATACTGTTACCGTGGACACACAACGTAAAGTACGTTCAAAATGATTTTTCCTTTCACTTAAAAAATTCAAAACTACTACAAAAATCTTTAATCAGGTTACGTTATGGCTTCTATTGACAGTGACTCTATACAGCCTGTAAAAGCAAGTGGTTTCTGTTTCAATCTGTCTTTTATTATCGTTACATCCATCTATTGCTGTCTTGTATTTAAAATTTTTTGTTTAGTCATTCTTTATTGTTAGTCTATTAACAAATAATAGACTAACTGGAAGGTTACCGGTAACTACTGGCTTCCCTTTTGTGCTATTTTTCTACTTCACACAGTAGAAAACAGGTCTCTGTTTTGCATAAGCAATTACATTAAAAGCTTAGCAGAGTCTCGCGCGCACAGTCATTGAAATGGTGAGTTCAAACCATTTACAATAATTATTTTGACATTGTCTATAATTTTACTTAATTAATCTAACACATTTATTTGCCTTTTTCCTCAGTTGAACTGTATGACATACTTGTATAGTCTGATATTTACATGTAACTGTTAAAAACATAATTTGTTTCAGGTAGTTGTTGTTGGAGCAGGTGCCAAGTTAGCTGATGTTGATTCAAAAACAGTTCCTTGCTGTCTTGTTACACCTCTTGGCAGCTACTCCCAGCTGGGCGTGGCAGGATTTACTCTTTTGGGTGGGACTGGGTTCCTGAGCAGGTCTTATGGATGTGCTGCTGATAATGCTGTGGAGTTTGGTAAGCCAGCAGTTTCTAATTTTGATTTTTGATGAGAATATGCGGCTTTCCTTTACTAAATACAAGTTTAAAATTTTCTTAGAGAAATTTGTTTCATTTTATGTTGATGGGTACACTTTTATGCCTAGTATATATAATGTATTTTCAGTTCATAATTCCTTTTCCCTGGCTGCAGAAGAAGGACAGAGCTGGCAAGGGATGAAATGTAAACAAATAACTCCTAACAATAGCTTAATAGTGATTCAGGGGAAGGTGGAAGAGTTCAACTTAACCAGTATATAAAGAAAAGATGCAACCAGTATTAAGGCTTGCATGTCTTACAAAATGTAGAGAATAATTCAAGTAAAGAAAGTTTGACGCTTATTTTCTACAGAAACAAATGTCATCAGCTGGTTTTTTGATTGAAGATGTTTAAGGTGTTTTATTCCCTTACAAATTCTTAGAGTTGGTTACAGCATCAGGAGACGTTATCAAGGCAAATAAGAAAGAAAATGCAGACCTGTTCTGGGGAATGAAAGGCTGTGGCTCTAACTTTGGGTAGGTTTTGGGTAATGCACTCGTAGAAAATGAAGTGAACTGCACATTTATGTTATCTGCAAGTACACTGGAACCTTCCAACTACTGCTACCAGCTCTTTGTATAGTGGTATTTAAGCCTCATGTAATGGCCCCTCTACAAGAAAATATGCCAGTATTTACTGTCAGTAACCAGGAAATACACTATTAATACACTTTAAGTCCTCAAAGATCACTGATTAAACATGTTAAGTGATGATAAGTTTAAAGCATGGGAAAACCATCTTCTGTTTTACCTGTACATAAAGACAGTGCTTGTGGTAGTGCTACATCATGACTCAGATCTACATAACTTAAACATAATCCTTTTTTAATAAGGAGGAGGGAGTTCAGGTGTCATAGCATGTAGTCAAGAACATTGGGCTCACAATGCGATTTTCTTGGTTCAATTCCTATCAGCCTAACCTCTTAACCTCCTGGCCATGACTGTAAATGGCCAACATTTTTTACCTCTTACCAGTTGGTACTTCTTGCCTTCTGTTCCTTATCTTACAAAAGATGATATCACACAGGGGAAAACCTAGAGACCTCACTCATCCGCCTGTGAAATGAACTTGCGTACAAGTACTAAACGATGTTTCTACCCATTAGAGTGTTGACATCCATAACATTCCAGCTTCATGATATTCCTGACCATGTCACTGGAGGATCGCTGTATTACTCCATTTCTCAAGCTCCAGGGGTATTCAAAGATATAAGAGACTTTATTCGTGAAAAGGCAGACAACAGGATTTCAGTCTATTTGATAGTGCATTTTGAAACTAGTGGGTAAGAGCCTAATTTTTTTATATACCTTGCTGCAATACACTATGCATTTATTATGTCGTTTACTTCCTAGAGTCTTGTTTTCTGGGACAATGGAACACCAAATAGCAATTTGTGAACATTCTGACAAAGGGTTTCATTTAATTGGTCACACCTTGTTTACGGTTTTATTGATCAACAGACTTTGAAAAGGGTTTATATTTAAGCTTAATAGGATGTTCTAATGTAGAGGTTTCATTTGAATGGTAACACAACTCAAGGGTGTTTCATTCACGTCTACTAAGAGATACCCCTTATACGGTATAAATTATAGTACTACCGATGCGACAGTACTGCTGAATAAGGTGTCATTTGAATAATAACTTCATGATACAGACTCAAAAGTTAGAACCACTTCCTCCGTCTTTTTTCAAGGTTGAACATTGCTAACTCATTCAATTAGATGAATTGCGCCATGTGAAAATACTATCGTAAAGAGTATTTCATTTGAAAATTCACACCACAGGATTTCATCCATGAACACAAAAATGTTAATAGAACCACCTCTTTTGTCGTCATAGTTCATATTTGACTCTGGAAGTTCAAATGACTTGCCATTGCTCCGTTTTTTGTACGTGTTCCACTTTAGTAGCTCTTTTGTTGTTGTTTCTAGACCTCAAGCAATCTGTCGTTTTCTTTTTAACGGCCCAACGAAAGAAGGAAACGAGCTGTTACTAGAGTTGACTAATCGAACAAAACCTGTCGATAACAAAGTCAAGGCTCTACCTTTTGACCAGTTCCAGACAACTGGTGATTGGTTGGTTCCTAGAGGGTGGCTTTACTATTCAGCAAAGGGATCATGGGTAAAAGGTCTGAATGTGTTATTTGGTTGTGTTTATTTAACAGTTATTCCTCGAGGCCGAATGGGCTCTGAGTCAATAGCCCATGAGGCGGAAGGCCGAATGGGCTATTGACTCAGAGGACATGAGGACGAGAGGAATAATTGTTTTAGTAAAATCCAACTAGTTGGTCAAAAATATCGAGACAAAACATCTTTAGCTAGCAAAACGCGATTCAGCCGCCATTGTTTTGGTTTTCAAAGCCGGCCCTTTTCGCTGCTTATAGCCTAGTAGTAGCTCAACCAATCAGAACGCAGCATTGATAATAGACCACTAGTTTGATTTTACTAATTATTTTTATTAGCATCGTTTACATTGTTCAGCATCTCAGTAAAGCTTCAAAATATTTACTGAGAATTCATTTTAAGAATTACTTTCTCTTAACCACAGGTTAACTGATTAGCTGGTTTTCAAGAAAATTCTGTCACGTGTTAACATGCAGAATAAGGTAGCTTAAGCAACAACGACGGCGACGGTGACGGTTACGAAAACGTCACTTAATTTAAAAAGTGAATTCGCGCTGCCTCAAACTTTATCGCGCTTATTCCATCTCGTTTAATTCGTCAAATGTTGGCCATTTTTTTGGAGTTGAATTCTAAAGGACTGCGTATCCAAGTTTAAGAAAAGGAAGAGAAGGTTGTTGTCTTGTCCGCTTGTACATGGAGCAGTTTGAAAGAGAAGAGTTGTCCAAATTCCTCAGACCACCGGAAATCTGGTTTAGGTACGTGGATGACACGACATCTTCACTAAGTTACACGAATATAATCTGACATATAGACGTTTTCGGAGCGTTTAAACTCCATGGACCTCGGCACATTCAGTTCACCGGGGAAAGGGAAACGGAAAGCTACCCTTTCTAGACACTTGCATGCTCATCGCGAGGGTGGTTCAACGAAGGTCATCATTTACAGAAAGCCTGCTCACACCGATTATTATCTGAATTTTAATCCCAATTACTATCTGAAATACAAACGATCGGTGGTGAGAACTCTCTTTCTTTGAGCCGAAACGATCATCACGGACGACAAGGACAAGGAAATTGAATTGAAACATCTTAAATCAGTCCTTCAGGACAACAGCTACAAACCGTGGATGTTTAGCATCCCGCCAAAGACAGCCAACACCTCAGGTACAAAAAGCGAAGTCGTCTCTACTCGTGCTCACAGTTTCTCACTTCCCTATACCTGCAAGGGGTTTTCAGAAAACTGGCTCACAAAAGTTTTCAAAAAGCAAGGAGTTGGCACATTCTACAAGCCTTTCAAGACCGTCAGGTGACATTTGGTCCACCCCAAAGATCCGACACACAAGGAAAGGAGATGTGGGATGGTGTACGAAATTCAGTGTGAGGGCTGTGATGATTTCTTAGCTAGACCTTTTGGAGTGAGGTTCAAGGAACACGTTGCAATAACAAAAGCGTCAACAAGGGCGGTGGGGGATCATCTAAAGCGGTCAGGCCACATCTCGAATATGTCCTCTTTTTCGATCCTGGCGAGAAAGGAGGACATGTTCAAGAAAAGAGTTAGGGAGGTCATCAAAATATTTTGTCGGGTTCCAACATTGAAAAGGGACGCTGGTTACGAGATCCCTCGATCTATCGGGACGTTTTGACACGTGGTTCACAGTAGAAATCACGTTACAAAACGCCTAAATCCATCACTTAATAAAGATTCCGCCATGGTCGAATCGAAAGGTTGTGTTTAAAAAGTGTTTTCCTATCCTGTAAATTGAATCATCGCTTATTATAATATTATAGTATTTTTGACCTGTCACTAATAAGGTTTCTGATTGTCCTGGAACAGATCTAACTGATGACGTACTTGATATCGTCTTTGACGCAGTCAACAAGGTACCTGAATCAAGAACAATGGCATGTGGCTTTATTTACATGCCAAGCCTTGGAGGAAAATTAAGAGAAATGACAGACGAGGACAACGCATTTCCTTTTAAAGCAGCAGAGTATGTGAGCTTACTCCAAATTTCACTTTACATATCGTCTTCTATTCTATGTATCACGGATTTTGTGATTTTATTCACTCCCTTTTTTTGAACAGGTACCGAGTCGGCGCAGTGGTTGCCGCACAGGATCGAAATTCATATGACGTAGTTAAAGCATGGGCCGACGGTCTCGATCAGAAACTGTCCAAATATGGAATCTTCCCACAAGGCCCCAAGGCTGAAAAAGTTCAAAAGAGACTGAAAGAGTTGAAAATAAAATATGATCCAGAAAATGTCTTCCACCAGAACGTGCCGAATATTGATCCTAAAAAGGAATAGGTTTTTAGTTTGTTAAACTTATTCGTTGTTGGGTAACAAAAAAAAACGCAACTTGTAACACTTCGGACAACAAAACTAGAGGTGAAAGAACGTTGAACATTTTAGGTATTAGGGTTGGGTTGTCTGTTTCTCTTTTTCATTGTACACTGTAAGGTTTTCCAGGTGGTTCTGAGGATGGTCCGGCGCTCTAGGTTACGTTTTTATAATTCAACAAAGCCGGAGTACTTACCTGACAAAAAAAAGAAAAGAAAACACTTAACTTGTCTGTTCTTATTTGGTGATTAACAAGCTTTCAGCCGAGGGTGGATGGACTAGAGGAGGGCTGGGTACGGGTAACTTATCAAATCAAGCGCTCTTTTCCCGCTCCCTACCTTCGCGCATCGAGTCGATAAACTGATTACAGGCTAGCTGTGTAATGTTACCAGCTACGCAAGCTAAATGAAGGACAGTTTAGTTAAAGGCAATCTGGTTGTCCTGATTATTGGATTAGACCAGATATGTCAGTGAGCAAATCAGTGACAATTTTGGTAGCATAATCGTTTAACTGTTCATTCTTGGAAGCGAGAAGATTTCCTCACGGACGTCTTTAAATTATTAAAACCTTTTTATGGCCAAGAATGGAAGGCTTTTCTTCTCACGTTCTTTTGCAACAAACAAAGGGCGCGATCTATTCAACCAAAATTTCCAGAAATTTCGGTCCAAAACTCAATGGATCTGTTCTCTCCAACCGGAAAAGTTTCGAAAAAACGGGTCCACCTTTTGAGGTGGACCCCTTTTCCCGGTTGGACCGCTTGGAATTTTTGTTGAATGGATCGGGCCAAAAGAGCTTCTCTCTTGATCGCGCCCAAAAAGCCACAAAACCCACCGAAATATTTTGTAATAAAGAGAGAATTTTTCGTGTTATATTTTTTAATTTGAGATTGATTAGTCTTTCAGTAAGTTTAATCCAGTGATGTCTACTGACATGAAGAAATGGCAAACTTTGGCGACAATCTGGGAGATTTCATACTCAACCGGGAGATACGGTCCAAAAACCGCAGTCTCCCGGAAGTTATCAGGGAACTGGTTGACAGCACTGGGCTCCGCCGGTCCGCCCCGAGGTCCAACCCATTGATGCTCTGAAACGTACATTTCTAGTGTTCTGAGAGGATAATTTCTGTCTAAAAGGTTCGCTAAATCAATGCCCGACGAGATCGGGATGGTAGGACTGTCTGAACTATTCAGGAGGCCATGATGGGCTTATGTAGATTTTCTTACCCTTCCGATAAACTGCTACTCGTGAGTTCCCTATACCCTTCAAGAGGGGAAAAGGTAGAGAGCCAAAGGAGAGAAAATCTTTCCCTCTCTCTCTTTCCCTCTTTCCCAATTCGTCTGGTGTTAAGGTCTGATGTGGTCAATGTTGTCACCTCCCTCGCGCACGCACTCGCCTTCGCGCGATATTAATGAACTTAAGCAAAGACGTTTTTGAGCGACGCGCGTCAACCGGAAGTGGTCTTTTTTCATTTTTGGACAGTGGTTTTGCCCATCTTTTAGGACAACTCGTCTCTATAATAGCTAAGACACTTAGAAATACAAATTTGGGAGCGTCAAGGTGCTTTAAAATGAAAAAGACCTCACTTCCGGTTGACGTGCGTCGCTCACAAACACCTTTGCTTAAGCTCCCAATCTCTGACCGTGTCATCACAGGAGATTGGGTCGAAACTTGTAACGCCTGGTTGATTCCGCGCCCGAACGCGCAAAAGTTCTGTGGGCGGCTTGATAAGAATGGCGGATTTTTCCTCATTGAAGGCTATTCTTACAGGAAGTGTCATCCTTAAATCAGAAGATAAAAAAGCTTTTCAAAAGGAGATTGATGGAACGTGGAATGCTGTTATTCGAACGCGCCAGCCCTGTGCTTTTGTGAGAGTGGCCTCCGTGGAAGATGTGGCCAACACTGTTAAGTTTTGTGTAGGCAACAAGGTACGTTAAGCAGCGGTTCACTGGTAACGCATTAACTTGAAATCCAGCTGCGCTGTTATTATAACTATAGAAAAAAAGGCAACTGGATTTAATGGGCCAATTATATATATCATTATGACATTTTCGTAATCTACCTATATTTAGGTTGCTGACTAGTTATTGAAAGTACGCAGCGCTTCACTGCATGAAGGTGGCACAGGTTATGCCGAAACATGCCTCGTGTTTCTTATAAATAATGTGACAAGTTTGCCCCGAAAATTCCCGCGAAATCAGCCAATTTTTCCGCGAACTTGTCCCTAAAAATCCCGCAAAATTTGACTTTTATTTCTGCGACCCATCAGAAGCCCTGTTTAAATGGAATAGAGCTAATTATTGGAGCAGGGGCACCCAACGACAATTTTCGGAAAATATCTGTTCGGAAGACGATTTGAGATCTAGAATTTTCTGAACATTTGTTGTAAAATTTTTTGTTTGCCTGCCTTTCCTAGGATTTTCGAACATCTAAAAACTACTATAATTGCCCATTTTTACCCGATTTTTACCCTTAAAAGGTCACCTAGAATTTTCGGGAGCCTTTTTTCTGGCTGAAATTTTCGAAAAGGTAAGTTTTGATCCCTATAGTTTTCGTTTCACTAGACTTTCAGCTAGGAAATCCGAACAGATGAAAAATTTTTAGGGGATAAAAATATGCCTATATCTACCGTTTAAATACTAAAATACGTTTAACAATGCTATGTTTAAGTGGTTTTGAACTATATTCTCGTTGGGTGCCCCTGTTGGAGAAAATGCTTTGGAACAAAACGAAAAGAAACCTAGATAAAAATTTGACCCCAAATTAGCGCTAATCAGTCTTCGAACAACTGGGCCTAGGAGTTAAGTGAGGGCATAGCCTGTGAATGCAGGTGTATTTTGGGTCGTAGCTTATCTTCTCCTTTAGTTGAGCTTTTCTTTATTTTTGTTTGGAATTTAGCCTATTTTCCCAAAGTTCATAAATAGTTACCGGTACATTCATTCTGCAGTACAATCTCTGCAGCATTTTGGTGTGTATTACAGTCATAAAAAGTGCCTTTTTAGGGGCTACATTTCTTGTAAGACTTTGTATTGTGGGACTGGGCAAATTTGTGTTTATTGTTGGGGTAGTTGTCAATTTTGGGGGGTTGTACTGCTAATGTGACAGTCTCCCATATCTTACATAAACTGAAGTGTGGTTACTATAACTATTCAGTTGAAATATATTTTGAATTTTGCTCAAACAAAAGATTAATGTCATATTCTAGTAATAAGTTAAAGATTAACAAAGGCAGAACCGAATTATTCAAAGGCACTTTTTTCAATAGATTACTATATTTATGGAACAACCTGCCTGATAAACTCAGGACCTCTAATTTAAGCCTATCATTATTTAAAAGACAATGTAATGAGTTCTATAAAAAGAAGAGCTTTGACCCTGACCACCCGCATGCCACTTGGATGTAGTGATCGATGTAACAGTTATTTTCTGATTAGATTAATCTAGGATATGACACATTATCAATTATAGTTTTTACATTTAATGTATGACGGAAATCCAGGGGGAAATCGATTTTGGTTTGAGTTAGCGCAAGGTTCGAGTTAGCAAGGGTTCGAGCTATTGGGAGTCGACTGTACTTGTGTGAGAGATTGCATCATCTGGAGATCTACATTAATTTAATTTAATTTAATTTATTCCATTTTCACTGCAAAAAGAAAACTTAGCTAAATTACATAAGAGAACAATTAACTACATACTAGGAAAAAAAAATTATTGCAGTGGGGAAGGACTAGAAGGGAACATACGAACCATTCGAGCTAGTCCACCCAAAAACTACAACAGACACTTAAATAAACAAAAAGAAAAAGGAAACATTAAAATTATAT
Organism: Porites cylindrica; assembly: GCA_964035525.1. Lineage (NCBI taxonomy): Eukaryota > Metazoa > Cnidaria > Anthozoa > Scleractinia > Poritidae > Porites > Porites cylindrica. Next base: position 20,235,041 of record OZ037779.1, on the reverse strand, counting down.
CTTCATTGTAATTTTACCCTTTGTAACTCGAACCCTCGATAACTCGAACTCCCGCTAACTCGCACCAATTTTTGTATCCCCTCAGGTCATTTTCTATATAATTTTACCCTCGATAACTCGAACCATGTTTTGAGCCCTTAAAAAGTCGGGAAAAAAGCCGTCTACGGGCGTCCGAAACATTGAATTTTGGATTTCCTGTTGACGTGTTGTAGGAGTATAGTTTACTAGTGGAGGCTGATGTTGATTGTCACAGGGTCACGTGAAGCAGCTTTTCTTCTCAAAACAATAAAACGCATGCTCTATTTTGGCTATGTTTTGTTACGTTACGTTCTGATTTATAATCTATAAGTATCTTTTAATTTTCACTTGACATTTCTGCAATTAAATGTGATTAAAATGTTCACTGTGCAGTAAAAACTGTTTTTTACGTTACTCTTGGCTATTCCCGATAACTCAAAGCTTTTTTCGATTTCCCTTGAAGGTTCGAGTTATCGGGAGTCGACTGTACAAACTTTACTGCCACGTTTTTTTTTTAAGTGATATTTACCACTTACCACTGGCAAACTCTTCGTTGTAAAAAAACCCCCTCCTTTTATAATGGTGTATATGTTTTGGAAAGGTTCAATTTTGTTCACGGTCTCGGTTTTATTTTCCCTTTGTTGTTTGGTCTGATAATCAGTTTAATGAATGGAAAAATAATACCGTAAAATTGAAACCAAAGACACATCTAGATGCATATCTGGTGGCCATGGCAGTGATTGGTATTAGAGGGAAAAAGCAGTACAAGTACGTTTGTTTGCTCAAAAACAGTCTCTGATTCCAGTCAAGTATTTCTCAAGCTCCCTGTTTCCTCAAGTCCTATGGTGTGTGAATGGGCAAAGGCCTCCAAGACCAGGTACAAGACTGTACTTGATGCACGCAACTAGGCATGTCATTTTAGTAGTAACAAATAATGTTTAAATGAGTGGCAGTGTTTTAACCTTTTTTTCAGCTTGAGATGTGTGTTTGTGCTGCAAAGAACAGTGACTTTGCATTGGCCAATGATGCTGTGGTGATAGATTTGTCAGATCTGAATACTGTTACTGTGGATGTTCAAAGTAAAGTATGTGTGCCGTTGGATTTTTTTAATTATTGTAACATAATTTACATTGTATAATAAATGCATTTAATATCACAATAAATTTTACTCTCATATTTTAATGGCGAATGATATACAGGATTACGTGTATTGACATTATTAAAATTGCATGCATATGCAGAATCATCTGAAGTCTGACAGTCTGACTTGTTGACTGTTAAATGATTTGTTTTAGGTAGTTGTTGTTGGAGCAGGTGCCAAGATGTCTGATGTTGATTCAAAAACAGTTCCTCACTCTCTTGTTACACCTCTTGGTAGCTACTCCCAGCTAGGCGTGGCAGGATTTACTCTGTTGGGTGGGACTGGTCTCCTGACCAGGGCATATGGGTGTACTGCAGACAATGCTGTGGAGTTTGGTAAGTTTTATCTTAATTTAGATCCCTCTCTAGGATAGAAACATGATGATAACAAAAGATTACCCCCACGGCACTGATAGTCAAAATATTTCCAGAAAATTTATGTAAGTGTAAAACGGACGTGTTTTGCTTTGGGTACTGAACTAAGCTCACATTGATGTACATGTATTGTTTTTAGGAGTGCTTGAGTCTATGAAAATTAATACTCTAACTTATATAAATGATGTCTTGAAAATAAAGTAGTAGCCGTTGTTCGGTACAAAAGTCATGTCTCTTAATTTACAAATTCTCAGAGTTGGTTACAACATCAGGAGAAGTTATTAAGGCAAGTGAGAAAGAAAATTCAGACCTGTTCTGGGGGATGAAAGGCTACGGCTCTAATTTTGGGTAGGTTTCGATAATATATTTGTACGAAATGAAGTGAATTGCACATTTTCTGATATCTGCAAAGGCGCTGGAACTTTCACTTAATGACTTACAAGTACCTCTCGGTGATAGCCCTGGAATTTTGTGCTGGTCCCAGGCCCATAAACTTTTTAAGTACTATTATTGATGCACCGTGTAACAGCCTTTTATATACAGTGAAACAATCTGTGCACTATTTCTTTGCTACATAAAACCAGAAAATTCACTCTGAATAACTTATGTGTCAGTAACATCTCTTTGATAAAAATGCAATAAGTTTTTCTTTTGCTTCAGTCTACGAACATGATGGTAGAAAAAACTTAATAACAGTGGAACGTCTAGCACTATCACCAGCACCCAGTCCCAGCTGTTCAAAAGGTCGATAACATTATCTACTGGATATATCCCTATCCACTGCGGGATAACGCAATCGGTTTTCCTAATATTTATCTGTAGGATAGTGATTTCTCCAGTGGACAGTGCTATCTAATGTTTGAACATCTGGGGCCAGGGGTCCATTTCTCGAAAGTCCCGGTAACTTTTCGGGCCTGAAATCAAATATTCAAATCGAAAGATAAAGAATAAGAGCGCGGGTCCTGGCTAGCAAACTACTCCATTTTGTTTCATTAACTGATAGTCTTGTCATGTTAGATGCAAAACTATTGAAACCTCTATCTTTAATCTAAACGGGGACAGCTTATCAGGCCCGCTAATTATCAGGACTTTCGAGAAACAGCCCCCACATTAATCTCTATTCCCTGGATAGCCCAATAAATTGCTTTGCCCAATACTTTTGTATTGATTTATCCAACTTGAATGAAGCTATTTAGTCTTTGAACTGCTAGGGCCAGGTCCCAGTTGTTCAAACGGTGGATAGCACTATCCACCAGATAAATCTCTATCCACTGGAAAGTGCAATTGGTTTCCCTAATATTTATCCACTGTATAGTGAGTTATCCAGTGGATAGTGCTATCCAGCTTTTGAACAACTGGGGCCAGATCTATAAAAAAGTCATGGGAGAACTTTTTTAATTGATCTTTTTACACCCCTATACAGTAGAGACCTATGACCCTGACTACTTCTGGGACATGAAATTTGGGCTAACATAAGCACAATTTCTATTAACGTGGTCATATTATTGAGTTGGAGTGGAGTCATGGTGTCCAGTTGTTAGCACCTTGCCATCTTGATGTTTCCTTTCACAAGAAAGGAAAGGTGTATTTTACTGGGTACTCACGACATACTGCTGGGAGGTAACCCTGAAATGGACTAGTATCCCATGAAAGGGGGGAGGGGTGGGGAGGTGGCAATACTCTAAATGCTTCATGCTACTGAAATTGGGGATTAACTATGGCCATGTGGGCTTCATTGGCTTGTGTGTACCTTTGTTAACAAGGTGGTCTTATAAACAGGGTAGTACCAGGGAGGGGTCAATGGATAACTCCTAACAGTGACCACCAGCCAGCATGACTGTTGTCTAGTCATTTCACTCTAAGGAAATAATAAACCCCTCAGGACCCAATATTAAGTATTGGACTAAACATTGGTGCCTGTTGTTTCCCATTAGAGTAGTGACATCCATAACATTTCAGCTTCATGATATTCCTGACCATGTCATTGGAGGGGACCTGTTTTACTCCATTTCTCAAGCTCCAGGGGCATTCAAAGGTATAAGAGACTTCATTCGTGAAAAGGAAGATAACAGAATTTCAGTCTACATGATGGTGCATTTTAAGTCTAGTGGGTAAGAACTTATTCATGTTAGTTGTTAGCCATGCACACCCATTTATTGTATCCCCATGTACACTTCCTCCTTCTTATTTCCAGCCCGGGGTGGGGTGGGGGCGGGGGGGGGGGGGTACTGCCATATATGGGCTATATAGGTATGTGCTGCTGTGAAGGGTATGGTTTTCAAGCAGTTTACTCTAGGATAGGGTATATAAATCAGAGCATTTGGGTCTAGAATAGGGTATCATTTTTCAGGAAACTGATCAGTTGGTTGAAGATTTTTCTAGACTAGGGAAACAGCCACTCTAGGATAGGGGGGATTTGGGGAGTTTACTGTAGTATACTTTAGCAAAATTCAGCTGAACTAGCTCTGGTAGGGTTCCAGGGTCCCAGCGACACATCCCCACCCAGTTATCCCTAAAGTTCCCCCTGGGATTTCCAGACACCCCCTCTACGCCTAATGATAACAGACACTTCATTATCCTGCGGAACCAATCAAGATCAAGCTCAACATCAAGCTCTCTAGATGAGCCCTTTAGGCTGTAAGAGTAAATGTTGTAATAAATATTGTTTATTAAAAAAAACTAAAAGCTATTAATTGATAACAACTGGTGACCAATTAACCCGTCACCCCTTCCCCTCCCCTGTTAGAAATCCGATCTCTGCCCCTAGGATTAACTATACTGGATACAAGTTGATAGGCAAGGAGAATAAAATACTCAGAATCAAGGAACAGTGCAAGCAGCTGTGAGTAAATGGGAGGTTTTGCAAGCGTCTTTCCTTGCTTGTCATTCGCGATCAAGGCAAAAGCATTGAGCTTGACCTCCCGCTCTAAAGACAAGTTCTCTTCTTACTGAGCTAGCCCTCACCTCTTCTCTTTCTTTTGCAGACCTCAAGTAATCTGCCGTTTTCTTTTTATTGGCCCAGCAAAAGAAGGTGGTGAACTACTAATGGAGTTGACAGATCGAACAAAACCCGTTGATAACAAAGTGAAGCCTGTACTTTTTGATCAGTTCCAGAAAAGTGCTGATTGGATGGTTCCTAGAGGGCGATTTTACTATACACCAATGGGAGCATTTGCTAAAGGTATGACTGGAGGTGATATTTTCGTCTGTTTATTTATTAACTGTTTAATTTTTGGTACCTTTTGGAGAATTACAAGCTTTAAGGTGATTCCCTGGTAAAAGAACCTATCATAGATTGTAGATGAAACTTGGTACACTGATGTAACAAGTCAAGAAGATGATAAAAAGGTAATAAAAAGTGGGGGTCACCGTGCCCTTTTTGACGTCACAACGCTGACAAATACGGCTATTTTGGACCATTTGACAAAAACCGCCCGCAGCCCAAAACTAGACAAAAAGGAAAGATTTTTTCAATGATGCATGTGGTATCGCACAGAATTTGACTTTAATGTATTGTTTATCCACTTACGTACCAGAAAAATGCCTTTTAATGCCCTTGTTTTTACTTTACGCTCCAAAGTAGAATTAAATTGGTCACGCGCTATTCGACGCGTGATAGCTCAATCCGTACAATTTAGTAAAATTGCCGAAAAACTGAACATAGATTTGTGCCAATTTTTTTCTCACTGGAAGGAAGCACCGTCTTTATTAAAATCATGAAATAAAAAAGGAAGGTCACCGTACTCGTTTTTGCGGTAGAGCTGCAGAAAGTGCGCACCAAATGCATTTTCCTGATTTTTGAGAGAGGACTGGGGCGAGTTTCAAAGTAGAATGTATGCGAGAGGGGGAAGAAAGTATTAAAAAATCCGTTTTTACAGAATTTACATCGAGATATCACATTTAGGACACAATGTGATAATGAAAGCGTTTAAATGAAAATCAAAGTGAATAAGCACAAATTAAACATCCACTATCGAGGTTCCCCGTCAGGAAGTCGAACTCAGCAACACACGTACTGCTTACGTTATGCACATTCCCACCACATTGAGTCTCACCTCGGCAAGAAATAACCGCAAGCAAAAATTGCAATAGCGTTTCTCTTCGGTCAACTTCATTTTAATAATGTTACTTCACATGCTCTTTTTAACGGAGGCCATCTTGTTATGCGCAGTAAGAGATGCGCAGTGCAAAACCAGGGAATCACCTTAAGTGTCAATGTATTTAGCACGAAAGTACTAATCGGGGACACAATTTTTACGTCTCCTAAGATTCTGAATATTGGTCCGGTCCCGGGAATCGAACCCGCGATCTCTCGCTCTGCAGTCAAGCGTTGTACCGACTGAGCTAATCCTGCTGCGGTATAGGTTGTATAACCAACATAGAAGGTGTTTAAGAATGTTCTTTTTACACTTCTAAGAATATTTAAGTCTTAAAAGACATTCAAATGAGGAATCACTTTCTCAAAAAGACAGAAAATGTGGGGCACCGCGTTGGAGATATCAAGCAACTGCATGAAAAATACCCAACGTTTTGAAAATGTCTTTATTGTCGAACATGGACTTTGCGTTGCAGATGAATAATACATTTCTTTTGTTTTATTGCCCCAAGCGTCTTAGCCAAGTGTGAATTTTAGTTTATCGAAATTGATCCTTATGTAGAAAGGGCCTATGGTGGGTCAGTAGACTTAAGGTACCTTCCCCCTGTGGCTCGCGCGAGCACCACAACCAGCACGAGCCAATCCTACATTGCTCGCCCCACTTCCCCTCTCCCCCTCCCCCCTAAAAAAGGCCTTTCTTGCACCCCGAAAAATCTCAAGCGCTTAGCTAAGATGCAAACTCGCCAAAATCAAAAAGATGGCTTTCCTTGTTATCTCGTTTCTAAAATTGACCCTGCATTGTTAACAAAGTTTCTGACCTTTCTAAACAGAACTTGATGATGAGTTAATTGATATGATCTTCGACGAAGTCAATAAAGCGCCCGAATTACGAACAATAACATCTAGCAACATTTATATATCAAGCCTTGGAGGAAAACTAAATGAAATGACAGACGAGGACAACCCATTCGCTTTTAAAGCAGCCGGGTGAGCAGTCATATTTCTTATCCGTGAGTCATTTCTAAGAAATACTAATCACTCTCCTCTTCGCCAAACCCTTTATACATTTTGTAGTGTTCGCGTTCACTTCCGATAACTTTGCGGAATTTATTATTTGGAATACTCATGGATATATGATAAGTTGATCGTCAGAATTCTTCGAATCATCAGGGGAAGCCTTTGGCTCACGTGTAATTTCAAGAAACATGAATTCAGTAACTGAAGTCACGTGTTCCGTAATTTTCGTTATTCTTTAGTCCCTTAGTCTACGTCACAGGCTACCGTGGCATAAAAACCGTGACAAGACTAAGACGAATGTGGTACCAAAATGGCGGCAAATTTTGACTTTACAAAAAACGTAATTCTAAATTAATAAATCACGTTGTGTTCAAATCGCAAAATTTCTTCACAGAGATTCTCGTAGTAATGTGTACTTTCGATTAAAAAAATATTTTTTTAGGGTTAATGTTTTATTCATTTATTTTTCTAAACAGATACTGGATTGGTCCTGTAGTCGCCACACAGGATCCAAACTCGTATGACGTCATAAAGACATGGGCCGACAACATCAATCAGAAACTGTCCAAATATGGAATCTTCCCACAAGGCCCCGAGGCTGAAAAAGTTATGCAGAGACTGAAAGAGTTGAAAGTAAAGTACGATCCTGAAAATGTCTTCCACCAGAACGTGAATATTGATCCTAAAAAGGAATAGGCTTTTAGTTAGGTAGTTTAACTTGTTTTAAAGGTAGCAAACTAACAGAAGAAACTGGAACAAGTTGTAGAAAACTCAACGTCGATCGTGACAACTCATGAGTGACCTTCAGCTCAGTCAAACTTTTCTTTTCAAAATGAAAATAAAGTACGCAGCATGCTCTTCAACCTTCCTCCGCTAACGTCGAATTGTTTGTAATATAAGTTAAGTTATTAGCCGTGCCGTAAAACAGTAACGTTAAATCTTCCATAAATATTTGAAGTAAGAAGTAAGAAGTACCATACTTAAATAATATAACAGCAACAACTTTATTTCAGTATTCCCACGTGAGTACATGGTATTACCAACATTATTTATGTTATAAATCTTAAATCAAAATAAAGGCTGTAATTAAAGAACAAGTTTTTGTCCTATATTCCATACATGAATGTATGTAAGCAGCTGTAAGGATCGTCATTCTTAAATATGAAGAGGGTTTTTTATATATGATTAATGTATGATATACAGTGTCGTTATAATTTGAGTAGGTAGGTATAGATGCAGTTTAATCTATGATAAAACAAACAGTTCTCTCTTCTAGACTCCGCGCGCTATTTAGCAGCTCAGAGGAATAGATCAGAGGCTCAACAGCAGAGACTGAGAATAAGTCGGTCGCCCGAATACATGCAAGCGTTAATTACCTCTGTTACAAAAAATCGTCGTTCAAGCTTGTTCCGGTTATATTCATGGGTAGAAATTCTGTTGTAGTTGAAAAGGCTCCATTTGTAACTGCTATGCGGGAAATAAACTCGAACTCATCCCCCTTCGCGTCCTCCTCTTGCGAAGGAAACCTTGGCTGTGGTACCAAAATCGAACTCTAAGGTTTTCGTCGTTAGTCACCATCGTTTCAATGCATTCTTGTTTACGTATTTTCTTTTTGTGCAAATGAGAAACCTCAAGTTGAAATGTTATCACATTACAGTTATCTAAGGGCAAAGATGTTACTCGAGTTTTGGAAATAAATCTGTGTTATTTTTCAATAATCAGTTTTGTCCTCGCTAAATCTGAATTTATCTTATGCTGGTGCTCTGGCAACAGTTGAAGTTTGACTACATTTTAATGTAATATGTGATACTTCCAGAGAGAACCTGGAAACCGCTCCAGTGAAACACCTAACTGAATGCCAAAGATACGCAATGAATAACACGTGCATCTAACATGTTAAATTCAAATTTTTAAGACGAAAGAAATGATACTTTAATATCGGCAAAAAATTTAAATCCTTTTATCAGAGGTTATAAGAACACCACACGCAAACGAATAATAATTGTGCGTGCGCAGAGTTCTGCATTATTGGGAGGGTAAGGAAGGGTTCATTTCTTGTGTTTTCTCTCTATTGGCGTATGACAAAGCATGAGGAAAAGAGCCGAAGGTACTGAAGTCGAGAATAAGAGACTTGATCAAACGCGGGCCACATACTGCGGAACACGAGAGCAATAGAAAATGTATGACCAAAGGAAATTAAACCTCTTGGACAGTACTTTCACATCGTACTATATGCCTGTTTTTCAGCGTTTCACAGATTGAAAATAGATCATTTTGTGGAATTTTTTCTTTGGTCAGTTTTGAGAGTGAAAGGGTTAAACAAAATCCAACACCGTCCAACAAGTTTCGACGTGTTCAGAGGGTGTGAATGGGGTTAACCGACTAGCGACAAAGGGCTAAAAATATTACTGACTACCGACAAAACGAGTAAAAAATTACCGACTACCGACAGGAAAAATATTAACCGACTACCGACATGGGAGGACATTATCAATATTTGTTTCAGAAAAAAAGAGCATTTTGCATTTTTTTTCCAGCCATTAGGAAGTAACCTCTTTAAATTTATGACTCATCAGATGGTCTAACAGAAAGAACTTACTCTTTTGTTGATACGGCTACATTACTACAACCAATATCATAATCACAGAAGCCACAGTCCTTAAAGATGCTACCGACTTTATATATTTTATTGAAAAGACAAAGCTGAAAAAACTGAACATTTCTTGATTCGGTCCGAGAAATGTTTAGATTAATCCTGAAAGAAAATTCTTTCCAGTTTAATGGAAAGCACTATCAGTAAGAAACCACAGTACCGCGATGAGCACATACAGCAGTTTCCTTTCCAACATTTTCATGGCCGCGTATATTGAAACACAAAGTTTAAGCAAAACCGTCTTTAAACCAACTGTTTGAAAATGCTACATAGATGATATTTTTTCCCTGTGGGACATAAGTAAACCAGACATGGTAGATTTCTTCAAATTCACGGAACAAGTAAACTTACCTTCACCCTACTTCTCTACTGGCTATGAAATTTACGCCCGAAATATGTGACACTGAGACAATCTTTTTATACCCCGTTGTATACCAAGGCACAACATTCAACGAAAAATGAGAAAAAGCTATCATTGACGTAAAGACGTATATACATTTTCACCTCTTACCACCCACCGAATGTTAAAATGGACTTGACCGATGGATTTGGCCTTGAGTATTCTACGAACAAACTCCTCTGAGGAAGTATTTCAGATTTCAAAAAGCGGTTGATGGACAGAGGCTGGCCACATAATTCTGAAATAAAAATTGCTATTAGAAGTAAAACTCACAGGAGAAAAGCAGCTCTCCTGAAACAAAACAACAAGGAAGAAAAAGAAATATTGCCTTTCGTGACACAATACAAGCCCTTAGTGTCTATTCTAGAGCGGTTTTCACTTGACTGTCGTAAAACCAAAACCAAAGCAAATACACTAGCCAACCAAAGGGCGTAGTAAAACCAAAACCAAAACCAACCCCTTTCGACAGTCAAGTGAAAACCGCTCTAAAAGAAACTTTAATGTAAAAGTGTAATCTCATACAAAACCAACCACTACCTTGCCAACTTAACCCTCAGACGTACACGCAAAATCATACCCCCCACCATGGTACAAGAGGATGGTAGATGGAACCCCTCCCCAGAGTTTTTGATATGTTGCAGTATTTTGAAGCGATTTTGCCTTCACTGAAAAGCCTTTGATCTTCTTAACAAGATGAGGTATAATTTATGAATGGTGGCACTGCTGGAGGCCTGTTACGTCACCAACGATGGTCGCCATCTTTGCCGCCATCTTGGATATTACAAAGAATTACAAAACAGGTTAAAACAAAGAGAAATGTTTATTGCTTCACATGAATAATAACACATAAATAAGCACTTTGCATGATTTTAGCTACAAGATTTTTCTTTTATTGTTGAAAAAAGTTGAAAAAAAACATATATTTTCACTCAAAATGGCTTGACAACCTGCTACTTATTACGTCATACCTCGTAACCATAGCAACTGATCATCACTGAACTTCTCTCAAAATGCGTGCGAGGGATAAACGAACATCTACTGAAAACCTCAGGTGCTGATGTTTTATCCTCTTGGAAAAATCCCAGAAAACCTAAAGGGGGTGGCATCCACCCCCCACCCCTTGTATGTCCGAGGGTTAAAGTGTCATTTCTTTGAGGAGGGAAACTTATGGCAAAGGATAGATGTGCAGCCCGTCACCCCTTGCAGTTTTCCACTAAGCTGACAATTTAAGTATCCAAAAGGCTGGTGTCCATTAATTAATTAATTACTTTTTACTGTGCCGTGTAATCGACAAGGAAACCAAGTTCACATTTACAGTAAAACGTTTGGTGATCTTATCAGTACGCATGATATTCATTTGGCAAACAATGGTGAAATAAACGACCACAGGAGCCGATCGGCTCCTGAAGATCATGTTGCATAAACAAACAAGAGTTATTGAAGTTTAAGTGGCAATCAAATGATGCATTCTTACAAGTTTTACTCTTTCCCTTGGGATCAAAGTCTTGAAACTTGGTGAAATACATAAAAAATATTAATAATTAACAAACGTTTTTACTTATTAACTGAGATTTTCGGACAACCAACAAAAATCAAGAAGTTTAACCGACTACCGACAAAGATCGAAAATTTTAACCGACTACCGACAAAGTAACTGAATTTTAACTGACAACCGACAAATGGACCGTCCCATTCAGACCCTCTGTTCATAATCCAATGTTATAATCGATGAAACTGGATCGACCGAGAAAGCTTGTCCTGGACCAACACGATGAGATCCGTTTCAACCAGCGACGGCGACGGGAGGGGAAAACATCGCATAAAAAGTGAGCTTGAACTGTTTTAAACTGGCATCCTTGCTCGGCATATTCCATCTCGTTCAATTTGCCATGGTTAGGGAATTTTTCAGGGGTTGTGTTCTAAAATCTGTATTCAAGGCCCCGTTTATGTGGAGAAAACCTGTCTCGGGTAAAATATAGCGTGCGAGCAAGCTCTCCATTTCGGGGGAGTCGCGAGAAGTCACGTGAGAGCCACGCGAAAGAAGACGCGCGCGAGTGCATGGGGTGGGGAAACAAAAAGGGAAAGACAAGCACCATAAATGGAGAGCTTGCTAGCAGGCTATCACTCTCACAACTGAGTCAACTTTAGCGGGCGTTTATATGTGATAAACGTTGACCCCTTTGCTGGCCTTTACCTTTGCCCGAGCCAACAGCGCTCGCGCATGCTCGCCTTGATTGAGTTTGACCCGGCTGGCGGGTCACCCTTGCAAACTTTTTGTTTCTCGTAAACGCTTTGCCACATTTTCAAGGAAATTTATGATAAAAAGAAATGAAGAAAAGCTGGCTCGCCCAGGGTAGCTGGGGTGCCGTCATGGTGATCCTTCTACCCGGGACAAATTTTCTCTTTATAAGCAGGGCGTAAGTTTAGTGAAAGAAAAAGAAAATGGTGGAAACACCCCTGCATCAGGAGGCGATCATTCTAACTACAGAAACAGCTGCCTATTAAATCACAGTTGTATCATATCACTATTATATATATGATTCGGGTTCTTTATTGGTACTTCACCGTACTTTCTCTGTCCACCCAACGACCGTGTGTTGACAGGAGGTTGGGCACTAATAAACAAGATTACTATTGTCCGCCATCTTGGATATTGGATTTGTTGACGGAAGTTCTATAAATTCTCTGTCGATGGTGAAGCACTTGAAGTGAGTGATTCTAAACATAATCATTCACGATTTTTGGGAAACCTTCGAGTTACATTTGAGCAACTTTGAACGAGGTTTGGATGGTGGGACTACATCAAGAACAAGCGGTTATGCTGGTTAGTCTAAAAATATGAATATTAGTATAATTAGATTTTACAGCTGTACGTACTTCATAGGAGATTTGTCTGTCGAACCAGATCAAGTTCGATCGTAGAATTTTGTTGTGTTTGAGAGTCTCAGATCTCAAGAAATCGAGGTTAAATGTCACGTAACATGACTACCGTAAGACAATCGTCATTTCATTCGATTTGACAAGTAAGCTTACACGCTAATATTGAATGCCCATCGGGGTTGATGCTTCTATAACTTTGTTTCCGGCATCTTTATCACCTGCTTTACTTTTATCGATCGCTGCTGCACTCGCTTTTTTTTTTCTTACTTAAAGGACAATTCAGTTGTAAAACGGGTCACAACTTCTACATTTCAACAAAAATTCACTCGGTAGTTCTAGTCGATTAGCGATTTTCAATAGCGTAGAGTGGTTTATTTGTTCCTCCTAGGATATTCTGTCATCTATGATATTGTCGAAGAATTAAGTTTTTAATTTTTGTTTTTTCAACATAGCTAGTCTTACTGAAAGTAACTTTTTTGTTTTTTTTTTTCCCTCGGCTATCTTTGAATGATGTGTACGGTTTCAGCCTTTAAGTTTAAGGGTTGAACCCTCGCATGCTCGCACATGCCTTGTTTCAGCACTTTGTTGTGTCTGCAAAAGCATGGTAAAGAAAATGTTAATATATTTACCTGAATAAGAAAAGGACATAAAATTCCGTGCAGTAATAATTACATTTCAAATGCCAGCAGCCGAAAATTAAACTCCATGAATCAGTCAATTTCCACTCCCACTATCTGACACATGATGACAGTCTTCTGATGGCAAGATATATTGGGTTGCTCGACAGCTCTTTAGTTTACCGCTCATAAACGTAAGTCAGTTTATAACACTCTTGTATGCAAGAGTTCATAAGTTGATGGTTATAATTTTATTAACTACACCAAATTGCAGCAAAAACCAGAGATAACATTTAACTCTGGACAGATTTACATCATTATTATTGATGCACATGTCTCTCTAGCATGTGCCATGCATTCGGATAGTGGAGTGTGGCTCGAAGTAAGAGAGCGGGAAAAAATAAGGAGGAAGAGAGGGAGGGGGAGAGAGGAGGGAAAAAGTTGTCAATCAAGCAACGGGCGACAAACCTTGCTGTTAACTGAATTATTTCGGAAAAAATATGTATGTGTTGTGGTTCAATTTTATCCTTGGTTTAAATTTTATTTTCTTTTGTTTCAAACTCATTATCATACATTACCATACCCAGAAACAAAAGAAAATAAAATTTAAACCAACGATAAAATTGAACCACAACATATGTATCCAGAAAAAAAAGATCTGTTATATTTGTTTTCAGCAAACGAATATATCCCTCACCTCTAAAAATGGAAGAACTGGCAAGCAACACCCGTTCCACTTTCTCTGCCGGTGGTATTCACTCAGCAGATCATATGCTAGCTGCTGTTGGGTGTACCGGAACAAGCTTTTATTAAAAAGTACTATAGGCATTCCCTCACTCTCACCCCCTACCCCACCCCCTCTCTGTTTTTTTGTTTCTGCTCACATCTCTTTGCATCTTACGTCTCTCTCACAAAACGTCTCCAGCAGATCAGGGTTTTCAGAGAGTTTTGAAGTAGATGGTTGAGTTGTCAAAGTAAGGGGCCAGTCCAGCGATATTTTATTCAAAAAATGCCATCCATAAAGAAATGCCAAGTAGGGTAGTCAGCCGATACTAACCAAGAAGGCAGGGATTTTTCCCAGCAGCCTGCTACTTTTGACAACCCTGCAGATGGTGGCAATGTTTACAGACTAGCCTGCAGTTACACCAACCACCGTATTTTTTTATCAACATTGATGAGTCCCTGGGATGTGAAATAGTCCAACAATCTTTTTCAATCAGATTGTTTATTTTTTTATTGATTACACAAGAAACATCTGGTTTAGCAAAGACAGATAATAATAAGTAAACAGATTACAAAGAAAATCACAAGTACCATTGAGATGGCTGACGAAAAGTTTGGAAATGCTTATTTGTTCACTTTTGAGAAGTTTGAACTTGATTTTTTAAAGGAAAACAGAGTCTCTTTATATTTTTGTTTGATAATAATCAAACATGAGGCATAACATTGCATGAAGGATGGGGGGGGGGGCTCCATTTTGCCTTTTCGACAATGGTAAAACATCAGAAAGGCCATTTGGAGCAAAGTGTCCCAACTAATTTTGTTGCCAATACCACCTAGGGTGGACTTTATCAATTAGCACAATCTGAAGAGGTTCTAACTAGATATTAACACTGGATGGCTTCAAGATTTCATAGAAACAATTTTTAGTTTGTGAAGAGCTTATTTTTATTTGAAAATTTTTTTGCCCTGTCGCATGATGAATAAGTGTAATGAAAATACTCACTAACAGTGCAGCCAACACTTAACTGAGCTGTTGAAAATCCCAAGGCACATTAAAGTACTTATTCAAACCTCTGAGGTAGCAACGTAAAGTGTAAAGTTTGGTTCTGCCACTATGCTGTTCCAAATGAGTTTAATTATCCCTTAAGTCCACATGATTTTGTCAGAGTCTGCTAGGAGGTAGCCTGGGCTGCAGATGTAATCAAACCCCAGTTTGTAAGGTCTGTGAAAAAGACTCAGAGTCCTTATTCTACGCCCCCACCAGTGTACCAGGATCTGAGTAAGCATAATGATTGGCCTGTTAAAGAAACCATTGTCAATTTGCCAATCAGCTGGAAAGGAAATTCAAAACGTACTTCCAGTAATATTTTTATTCCCTGATAGGGGGCTCTGAACAAGGATCTTGGTGCAGCTTAGCAGACATAACTAACCCGGGTTTGATTATGTGAGGGGGTAGGGGGTGCTGTGGATTCCAAGGGAAGGGAAAATCAAAGGATTTTTGTGGGGGTTGCAAATTCTTGATTGCAGGATCGTGTGGAGTTGGAAAATTTGGCAAATATTTATTTCAGGTACTTTCTCGGTTGTAATTTTTGTGCCCTTATTCGATCATTTCCATCTCTTGAAATCCAGATTAACCTCTTCCCCCAGGTAAAACCGTTTTAGGCTGTGATCTGGGGACATCGTCAGCTGTAGGGATTATGGGTATTTTTAAGGGCAAAGAAAAGTCATAACTTTGAAATCAGCCGCACCATTGAGTTTTCAATCGAAAATTCGGTAGCTCGAATGGAGAGTAAATGGAAATTCATTTTGAATTAGTTTTCTTAAAACATAAAATGGAAAAACAAAAATTTTTGTTTTGATTCTTCAAGTAGTGATCGGTGGAATTTCAGATCACTTTTTCTAATCTTCCAGGGATCGAGGACGGCATTTCTTAGAAATAGGCTGGAGTGTAAGGCGGTTGATTTCCAATGGTTTATAGATCTGGCCGGCCGAGTTATCATTTTGATAATGGCGTTTTTGAGAAATTTCGCTAAAAGTGTGGGTCCTGTGAAACCGGTCACAGAAGCCTGCGAAGCTGGCGCAATTGTTCGTCCTCGCGGGGGAGCTTTTTGGCGGCGAAGCGAGTTGCGTAGGCTACCGTCACCGCCCTGCATTCTTGTCAGGAGTACAATGGAACGAACTAGTCTGGTCAGAGTGACTGACTGACTCACTGACTGACTGGTTAACCCTTGTGAAAGGAAAGAGCGAGCGCGAAAGATGTGATGTGTTTAGAAAAATGGAGGTATTCAGAGCTGTCCTGAGAGCTGTCAGAGCCTATGACTTCGATATGACTCGTGAGCTCCCGGATTTGTTCGAAAACGCAGTACTGTGGACAGCGGCGGCGAGCCGCGTCCCGCCAAAACATGCCAAAAGATACCGAAAAAGAGACCGCTAAGTGCTGAAAGTTACCGAAGACAAGACTGAAGAAAATATGCTGATAGTCGCGGCGATCCAAACAGAAGCTCTGTTGCCGAGACGAAAACGAGGATGTCGAAGATTTTATCAGAGTTAACGTCGCAAAGAGTCATGTTCCAAAAGTGGTAGAAAATTCCCAAGTTTTTCTGATTTTTACTTGTTCCTACGATCCGTTGATAGGGACACGAAAACACGTATTTAAGAAAATCGTGAACGGATACGTTTTCATCCTCTTCGTGTGTGTTTGCCGCGCGAGAACCAGCACGCGCGATGATCACGCGTGCGCTTGCGTGTGGTCTTGTTCCATTTTCAGGAAAAATTTATTTTTCCTCTCTAAATTTTTGCCGAAAAAAAATTGGAAATCCATTTACCTGTGAGTGCCTTTTCGATGTTGGCGAAAAGATTTCTGAAAGATATTAGCTGTACATTGTAAAACTGCGCCCATTTTTTTTTTGTTTGTTTGTTCGGTTCTTTTTCTGTCCTTTTTTGCCTTTTCATTAATACTGCCGCTTCAAGTCGGAACAGGCAGCTTACTTTTCTTTTCAAAAATTAACAATTTGAATCGCAATTCATGAATATATCAACGAACTACTTGTCCTTGTTCAGTCAAGTTCAAGCGAAAGTTTAGCCGTTCAGCAGTTTTGTTTTTTAGGTTAGGAGATCGTCTCCGCATTGGGTAAACGTGTCGAAACATTTACCACTTTTCGCAGGTGAGTAGCGACCAGCGGGAAGCCTTTGTAGTAGATCGTCGGTTTCTTCTTTTCTTTTTTTTTTTCTAATTCTTCATTTGAGGCGGCGTCGCGTCGATTCGCTTCTCTGAGTGCTTCAGACGCAGCCGCCGTTTTTTGAGGTACTGTGGCACATCAGTGTGTTTTATTTCATAGGCTACTCGTACCAGGTCAATTATAATTAGCATAGCTTACGACTGCTTTGGCAGCACGGAGTTTACGTAGCGATGTCGTTGCTCTGTATAAAGGAAGAGTATGGAAGCATGAAACCTTGCAAGGTAACATTAATTCCCTACATGTTTTACTTCATTGGAACAATTTCAAACAACGCTGAAAAAAATCGCGGGTGAACGTTGCATCGCAGATTTTTTAACGTGTAACAATGACCTTAGCGAGCGCATGCTGCAACATCCGTTGTATCGTCTCGTTTTCGTGCTTGTTTTTTAGTCTTGTTTTTTTTACATGACAGTTTTTCTTACAAACTTGGCAGGTGGATAATTTAAGACAGTGCCTAACAAGTCATTTATGGTCTGCATTTTCTGTGTTGTTAACTTGAAACATTTTTTGTGGAAGAATTCTAGTTATCGTATAAATTGTTTCCGTGGCACGCGGCCCAATAATTGTTTTATGTTACCCCTTCTAAACTGTTCTTTAACGGTGAACTTTCGTTTTGAAACAACTTCAAGAATGCTTTTGAAATTGTTTTCGACATCTTGTATGCGACCATTTGGTTTTCTTTATTCGTGACTGTTTGAGGTATGATATGAATTTCGTAATCCCATGTTTTTGCTGCTCGTTCATTATTACGAAAGGGTGCATTTGAATATAACGGAAATTTTATTTCGTCAAATATCAGACACTCCTCTAATGGAAACTGTTGCGTCAAACTTATTTGTTAACATAGCCTTCTAATTCCCAACTGCATAAAGAAGAAAATTTGTTTTCATAATTCATGAAAATCTCGACAGTTTTTTCCCAGCATTTTAATGCTAGACAGATGACTGAATACTTCATTCTCTGCCAGACTTGATTTATATTTTGCTTTGGTGTGTACCGCTTAAGATATCTTTCGCTTTATATTATGATTGTATTGAATAAGAGCTTTTTAATGTCAATAGTCAATGGGAAGGGAATAAAACAGATCTATAAATGACAGATAATTCGACTTGAGCTAGATGACCTCTCCTATCGCCTTGAAATCCACCTGCCCGCTTTTACAGTTTGCACGTGCGAAGCGAGAAATTGTCTTGAATAGGTTTAAATTAACATCATTTGTCTTGTTTGTAAAATGATCTTGCTGGAAAGAAAAACAAAAGATCCTTCAAAGGTCGCTTTTTCGACGTTTCCAATATAGCTTTAGATTGCGATCCGTTTTATTTGTTTTTCAACCGGTCTTGTAGAGGCTTTGGTTCACATTTCCTCCTCGGCCCTTGAAAACAAAACGTTTATACCCCACGTCAGGGAATTAGTAAAAATCAGTTTTAATGAAATTAAAACTCGCTTTTTTAATTCCTCAGAATGAAAATGCTCAATCTCCCATCTGTGCTAAAGTCTTGGTAGTTTTTTCTCTCTCTAAAGTAGCATCTTGAAACAAAGAAATGCTATCTAGCATGTTCTCCTCTCATTTTCTTTTTTCATATTTGAAACTTAACTCTTCTCTGCCGTTATATGTAAGTTAACCATCTTTTTTCAATCGCTATTAAAATCCATCTTGATATGAAATGCTATTTATATATCGCAATAATGTTTTACATTGCTATATGATTGGCTGTATTAATTGAAAAAAAAACTTTTTGGCCATAGAATTTTCTTTCAAACTTTCGATATTGTCCGTAATCTGCGTTTCAGGGCCTTTTAAGAATCATCCAAACACAGACCTCTTTCTTGAATTATTCAGTTTACGTTAGAAAAGCCTTTTGGTAAATGCTGTGAGTAATTTAGCGTACCTTGTTAAAATTACTATAATGATCTCTATGTATTTTGAAATGCAGTTTTATATTTGTCCACATTTGAATTTGTATGGACTCGTTGTAGAGTTAATGTTTTCAAACTTCTTGTGACATTTTTGTGTATTGTCACTGTTTCCTGCGAGTTTGGACAATTTATTCTCACCTCCCAGCCATATATGATCATTATTTTAATTTAAAGTACGTTTCAGTGTCCTGATCTAATCAATAATTCATCAGCCTAAACCTTTCAGTTCTAACAATTGTCCAGAAACTAAAACAGCGCATTAAATACCGTTATTTCCGGTGGCGAAACATATTACGACTCAATTGACACCGTCTTTATACGTTTGAAGACTTACTGTACCTTCTTAGAAAGTGAATCTCCAAAACAGAAAAACACTGACAGCTTCATTCTTAAAACAGAGCGGAAAACGTTAACACACCTTTGGTATAAAGCGATAGTTGTAATGTAAACGAATCAGTTTGTCTCATCCACGTGAGTTAATCGAAAATCGAGTTCCCCTTGTTTGCGTTTTCAAATTTCTTTCGTTTAATCGCTAATGTAAACTGGAGTAACGCCATTTAACTGAAAACTTGAAATATTTTTAGCAAATGCTCGTGACCCACGCCTTGTATTTACCTCCCAGAAAATTCCAGCGATTCATCGCTTTTGTTTTGAGAGCTGTCGGGTACAGGAAAATGCAAATTGCACTGAACACCCTTTAGTTCTGCCTGTTGTTTCAAAATACCAGAAATGGTTGCTTTAGCACAACAAAAGTTAAGTGCACTAAAAACAAGTGATAACAAAAGTGTAATAAATAATAACGAAAGACTTAACCTTCCGTTCTTGACAAGGATTTTTATTTCTTTATATTACCCAGTAGCAGTATTTCAAACGATGAAAACACTGGCTTCCTCGAAAAGGAGAACAGGTTTTCGCGACATTATAAACTCACGAGAAAAAAGGATTTGCTAAAATGCTTAATGTCTTTTTTAGTTTAATTCGCGAAGATTTCTCTAAAATTTTGTTTCTGTTTTGTTGACTCGGCATATTGTAATTTTTAACGTTTTCTCGTTAATGTAATGTACTTGAGATGCAGAAAGTAAAGGCGACTTAAGGTATAATACAGGTTTGGTAAAGGTTTGGATTTTCGGCAATCTGGTGCAGCCTGTCCTAAAAATATTTTATGACCTACCTCCGGGGTTTGAAAGTTTGAGCCAAAGCCGAGTGCGGAAAGTCGTGTTTACCATTTGACAATTTTTCTTCCGTTTTTCTGAAGAAAACGAAAACGAACTTTTATGTATGATTTCAGTTGTTAATTTCCTCAAAAGCAGAAATTTTTGCTGTTGGTTCAGCTCAATGTTTTTAACTTGGCCCGTTTTTCCCTCAAGAGACAAAACGCTTCGAAAGTACGTGTTGTGATTAAAAAACAACGCAACTAATGTATTGATCGCTGTGGCTGGTTTCAACACATTCAAACACAACTTCAATTTGAATTTTACACACAGAACTTGAAATGTGCGTGAAATTGTCTTGAGTGAAAATCAATTTATAGTTCGGAAGCTGACCACATTTCCAGCAAGTAGTAAAACTTAAAATCTGTTTTTTCGTGTCGAAGCGTTCTTCGTCCATGTTTGGGACGAGTCAAAGACTGAGTGTGTAAAACGTGCATCACTTTAGCAATATTTGCCCATTTCAAAAGCAACGTCCAGTGATCAATAGAAGACAAAAGGAGGCAACATTTTGTATGTTATATCGATTTCCCTGAGGAGCTCTGCTCCTCCCACTTAATCCATTTGACCAATCACAGCCCGGGATCGCTTATTATTATGTCATGTTATATTGGCCTATTTGAAACCTGCGAGACTTCGAACAATTTTGAGTCTTGCGGGTGGTTTGGTCAGCCCCACAACCGAGTTAAATACCATCACCTTCTTCCCGACCTCATTGTGCCCGAGCTTACTGTGCTTTCATTTCGCCAGATGACCACTGCTTGCGAGGAAAAATCTACGGCGACTTTTACTCGCGAAGTTGGTGACCAGTCCTCGGTAAGTATTCGCGTTTTGGATCAGTGCCTTGGTCTAACTTATTACAGTAACGTAGTTTGGGTAGAATTTTTTGTGTACTCGCTAACCTGTTAGATGAGAAATTGTTTGTTTATCTTGATGGATAAAGGCAAACGATTGCTGCATGAAGGAGTAATTTGAACAAAAGTGTGATCCCATGTTTTTAAATCTTTTAGATTAATATAAAGTTCTCTAGGAAGTTGATTAAAACCTTGCTTCCTTTCTCTGAATCAATTTAACTATGTTAATGTTGTTCTCTAGAGTCAATCGTCGCCTCGCGCGCGAATCTTGCGAAAAGACTCCGTACGAGTAACAACCAGCTGATTAATTATATGCCTCCACATAAAACGCATTTCATAGTGGCTGATACAATTTTAACCTTGATTTTCTGTTATTAGGCACACGGAGAGCAGTGCGCAGGCTGTAAAGGTCGAATCATGGACAGATACTTAGTAAAAGTGAGCGGTAAAACCTGGCATACCAGTTGCCTTAAATGCTGCATGTGTGGCCTTGAACTCGGGAAAGAAGCAACATGTTACACCAAGGAGGACAAGATCTACTGCAAAACAGATTACGCGAGGTTTGTTCAGTTATTTGTTTGTTTGCATGATCATATATTATGCTTCTAGCTTCGTGGATGGTTACGCGATCTTTGCAAGATTTTAGCTACCGTATGAGATATATAGTTCACACGACAGCTTGGCGCTACCATACATCATGAAAGGCGTCGTACCTTTTTTAACGTTCGAATACACAAAACAAGCGCAAAGGCTTCATTCACTTATAGAAGTGATATTTAGGGGTTGTATTCTGACTCATAATTATTCGTAGTGGTGTTTTAACCATGTTCGATAGATAATATATCCGGCTTTCGTTGAAATTTTTTTTGGTCAAACTCGTTCCAACGTTAAGGTAAACAGTCATTTAAATTTAGCGTCTCGAGCAGAAATTTGCAGGTTTACAAACCTTTTTTTATTTGTTATACTGATATTTCCATTAGGAAGCGAGTGAGAATTAGTCTCACCAACCTATTTTATGCTGGACGGTATTAAAGACCATTAAACCGTATATGCTTGGAGACTGGTGAAATTAGCATATTCCAGTTTTCTCTTTACATTGAAAAATATAGAGACGCTTTATAGAATAAATGTCTTCAATTCCCCTCACACGACTTGAAAAATTAGTGCGGTAAGCAAGCTGTCTGTCGAAGTTTGAAAATATATAATCTCATTGTGTTTTATTTATCATTATTTGCTTTCTTTGAGTATTTATTTTCAAGGTGAGACGGTGTAGTTCATTTGTTTCGATCTTCCTTGACCGTTAAACAATCAGACGCCCGAAACGTAACAAAGGTTTTCCTGTGAGGTTTAAAAACCGAAGCTTCGGGCAAGAGGACTGAATATGGGGCAGATTGTGTTAACTATACCACAAAAGCTATTTTTTATGCAGTCAACAGCTAAAACGTTAATCCTTTGACACGCCATCCCTAACAATATCAGTTTTTTAAGTGTGCTTTTGAGTTGTCAAACAGAAAGCTAAGCCTTTTTTTCTTTCATGTTATTCCTCAGACATTTTAGTTCACTTTTGAGTTTCATATAGGCGTCTGAAAAAAGTACCATGCGATTTGCGAGTCAGAATGCGCGGATCGAAGCTTCCTTTCTGTTGTGGACAGAGCGACCATCAACAGAGACAAAGTGACTGCATTTGTGAATATCTCTGATCCATTTTATCGCTTTCACCAAGGACGATAAAGTTGTAATTGTTTTTTTTTTCTTTTCGTCTGTGCGCCCTTCTTTTTATTGTCTTTATTTTCCTGTTTCCTGTACATCAAGTGCGGTATTTCTTAGCCAAAATTTTTAGTTAGTGTTGTTTAATTTCAACTTTGCGATCTTTGAATTTCCTGGCATAGACAAGAAAGGTGGCGACGTAGAAAGCCACCTGTCTTGGACGTGTGAATGTAAACATAGCGAACTGTGTTTAAAATGCAAACTGGTAAATTATTTTTGTCGCCTAGCCAGAAAATTTATGGGTAGCATTGTGTCCAAAAATGGGCGATTTACCAGTTGCAATTTATAGGAAAATAGTAAGCTTCCCTTGGAAAAATTTCCGTATGATTTTAAACTCAAATAAATAAAAATGAAGAGCGGATATTTTATTTACTGGAAGTACAAAATGAGGTCCCATTATTGCAACGAATATTTATTCAGAATTAAAAGTCATCTAGACAATCTCGTATAACATTTTGCTTACTTATAATTGTCTCAATTTAGGAAAAAAACTTTCAGCCGTCATTCCGTAGAAGAAAATTTTATTTTCCTTTTTATTCGTAAAATTTCCTCTTAAGTTTACGTCCAGATTTTCCAGTCAGTATGCCGGGGTAGGATATTGAAAAAATAATGATAATAATAAAACAATAACAAAAAATATATAATTGAAATTCGGTAGCTTAACTTCTTCGAGAAGTGACCTAAGCCGGCACTGAATGTTAAATAGAAGTGTTTACCGCCAAAGCACTTGCATCTCCTGTTTTTTTTTTTTATGAATGAGCTTGATTTGGTCAAACTTCGCTCAATGTATTCTACTTACGAAGAAAAAGGTGATGAATCAAACCGAAGTGGTTTTAACGGTAATCTGTCGTCCCTGGCGATCGAATAGTGTCTATGAATTTGTTTTTGTCACTTTTGGTAATTGCGTTTAATTTTGATAGTATATTTACGCAAATCTTCTGTTTAATAACGCGCTTTTCTTCGTAAGTTATCAGCGTTCAGGCTTTCGTGTGTCGTCATTCACTTGTGTTCTTGAGGCAAGTTCTCAAGAGCTTTTTCTTGGTGTTTTGACGGAGCTTTTTTTTTCGTTTAGATGTTATAGAAATTATATGAAAGTGCGCTAAGGGATCTTGTATTCCTTCTTTTTATGCGAGTGTTGTTTGTGCTCCGTTTTGGTCTTTGTCTGTTTCTGTTAAGTAGCGATCTTGGGCAATTACCAAAAGTCAGAACAAGGTAGCCAGACCGGTCACCTTGAAAATAAGATAGGCTTTCGGAGAGTTTTCGCCAAAAACCATCTGCGCTGTACATGGTATTTACTGATCTGAGTTATGGTTATTTTCTTTACGAATGGGCTGGTCTGGCCGGCGGACCCGTTCTGACAGATGGTAAGCGCCATTACTTTATGCATGGTTCTACCATTATTAAGCCTGGCGTTTTTATTTCTGTGACAAAGCGTGTTTTACGCGCCATCTCTCCGTTCACCGCCATGCGGCTTCTAAATCAGAGTACATAAACCATGTTGTTATTTATCTCCTCACAGACAGTATGGTACCAAATGTGCGCGATGTGCTCGAAGCATCCACGCGAACGACTGGGTACGACGCGCGCGAAGCAGCGTGTATCACCTTGCGTGTTTCGCGTGCGACGCGTGTAAACGCCAGCTATCTACTGGTGAGGAGTTTGCGCTTAAAGAAGGACATGTTCTCTGTAAATTACACTACATGGAGAGTTTAGAGGTGTTCCTGCCCGACAACTCTTCTCAGGAAGGTAGGAGGATTTTATAGTCTTATTTTGTATAATGGCCGAGAATGTTTCGTGAGTAATTCGCAGTGAATTTGTTGCCGTTTTGTTCGAAGTTGTGCAAATTTACCGTAACCAAACATGCTAAGCTGCTTAACAGTACTTTTCCTTGGTGCTGTATTTTTATGCGGCACAACGGGTTTCAGTCCAACTCGGTGCAGGGATGCCAAATGGCCATTTGAATAAAAGTTGATGAGCAGCATTTTCCTGTGGTGCTCATTATTAATAAGGTGCACAAAGTGGAATCTGAACAAATTCTTAAAATGTAAAAGGAGAGCTTCTCCTCCGGTACTGTGTGCTCAAATTTTGCTAGAACAAGGCAGTTGTCGACTTGCCACATGTTTTCCATCGCTTGACTATTTTGTATAAACTGGATTTCTTGCCTGATCCCTTGGCCATCGGCAAGAAAGCAGGAAAAGTTTCTTTCCTGGCAGGAAAATCCTTTTTCCAGAGCGATCAGATGGGATTTTTATCTAGCCCTGTTCTATTCTATGTCTTGATCACTAGTCAGGGATCTTTAGTTTCGAGGACGACTACGAGGGCGACATTAAATTTTAAGCTTTCTCGCCTGTTCTCTAAAATAGAAATTCCGGAAAGCTGCATTGCACTTTTTTTCACCACCAAAGTTAGCCTTCTTATTCCCGTTGAAGGAGATTGAGCCCTCCCCCGATCACTAAATGATAAAATTTCTAACATTTGATAACTTGTTTTCGCCACTACGACATTCTCGCTGAAACTCGTAGTAGACTGACGACAGCTACTACGTTTTCCCCGCAAAAATGACGTTGGTTGGCGCGCGTGCACTACTCAGTATTGAGAAAGCCACTCAAAAGGACAATCTTGTGCGACAGTTTTTTTTTTCTTTCAACAGACCTGAATCCTAAACTACGTAAAATTAATTTGGTGTTAAAAAGATTAAAGAGTCCTGCATTTTTTTAATGCAAAATAAGGAATGAGTTGTTTGACCTTATATGATTTGATTCACTGTAAGTCGCGCAAATGTTAGAACCACCTTGCAGAGCATCATGAAAAAAATGTCTAGCAGGAAAGTACTAATAGGTGGCTTCATTTGAGTTTTCACGATTTTAAGATGCACCATAATGGCATCGGAAGTTAGAACCGCCTTGATCGACGTCAAAAACAGCACGAGAAAGTAGTCAATAGTACCACAAGAAAGTACCACTCAAGGCTTTTACCAGAATGGTCAAACTTTGGGGCTACTCGCATGAACGTTAGAACTTCCTTGTCTACCATATCGCTATAGTGAACAGTTCTGCTTGGTGAGGTGTCTTCAGTTGAGTCGACGCAATTCGTTCGGGTTTCATCCACACAGTCACAAACGTTAAACTCAGTTCTAAATAAGAAGTGTCATTTGAAAGTGCACCCTGCCAGCACAGCCTTTCTTTCGCTTGCTCGATTTTGGGGTGAACGGTCGTTTCGTCTACGCGTCGTTTCGCTAACGTCCCGTTCGCTAACGTCTTAAAGAAGCGAAACGAGCGCTGCGCAAGTATAGACTTCGTTCTCTCAGCAATGATGATCCAAATACGTGCAACACGCATGTATATATCTCGTTATTTCAGCCACTCATCAAGCGAAAGCAGTTTGGGAACTGACCCAACACGTACACGAAACGACTTCAGAAGTTAGCGAACAGGGCTGAGTTGCTCAAAGCATGGTTAGCTTTAACCATTGGTTAAGCAGTATCAAAACCAATACGTTGTCAAGGTATTAAACGCTGGTTAAAGCTAACCATGCTTCGAGCAACTGGGCCCAGGACGTTGGCAAAACGACTCGTAGGCGAAACGACTGTAAACCGTCTAGAAGTTTGGGATGCGGCGGCCTCAAAGGTTTGACGCGATTCAGGTAGGGCCTCTCAGCAAACGGTGGCTCTGTTCACAGGGTGTTGAAAGTGTTGTTGAAGAAGTTTGATTTGAAAGGTATTATGGGACTTCATCCACAGACCCAAACATTACAACCATAAATCGACTCTAGGAGTGCGAGGGCTTCCTCAGGCCCACGGCTTTAAACATGGTGATTGTATGGTTGATAGTCCTTCTTTATGTCCTCTTTCTTAGTTGCCCTTTCTTTCTGCACTCAAAATGATGGAGGGATTGAAGACACGCTACAAGGTGATTGATTACGACCTTTTTTCTCACGTAAAAGTGTTCTTGGAAGATTTTGAAACAATGATGTAGGCGTTACTGATCAACAGAAATTGTTCCTTGATACTGAAAAATGTCTCAAGGAATTTATAATCAAACGACTGAATGTAAGCGCTCTTCAGTCCGTTCATCGCTAGCCTGTTAAATGTGGATGCTCTTGCAGTGTGTTCTCTCTCAGTGCTACTGAGTATTACTGAGGTTCGACTGTAATTTTATAGGTTCAATCATGTTTTCGTAAGTTTGGAGACTTGCTGTATGTTAAGTGAATGGTGAACGGAAAAACCGTTAGGGATGCGTGACCCTTGTACTGAGTTAGACAGCTGATGGGAAGATATTCCAACAAAATATAAAAAAGTGTCGAATGTTTTTAAGACACATTGAATTTTTCTTAACACTCAAGAAGGGTTATACAGCTGAAAGGTGTGTTTCTTAAAAACATTTGACACTTTTTTATATTTTGTTCGAATGTCATCCCATTTGGTTTATGGTAGCCTGCGAGCAAGCTCGCGTGATGAGCACGTGGAGGGAGACACGCACTTTGCCTCCCGGTTAGGTTCGCTTCGCTTTCCACTCAACAAGGAGAGCTTGCTTGTAGGCTTGCTGAATAAGTGAACCTCACTCCCTGCTTTGTCGGTTATTGAACGATCTGAGTAACGAACGATTTGTTTATCCTTAGACGCAGACAGCGAAGACTCTCCATCGAGTGGGGGAATTATAAAGTGCAATAAAACAAAACGAGTACGGACCACATTTACAGAAGAGCAGCTTCAGATCCTTCAAGCGAATTTTAACGTGGACTCCAATCCGGACGGGCAGGATCTCGAGCGGATCGCGCAGTTGACAGGACTCAGCAAAAGAGTCACACAAGTCTGGTTTCAAAACTCGCGCGCAAGACAGAAGAAGTACGGAACGCCGCTGTTCACAGCAAGCCCGCGAACTCCGAGCTCGGCTAGCTTTTGATCTTTAGCGACAGTAATTTAGGTAAGGGCGTTTGTAATTGGTTAGAGCGCTGCACCGGTATCGCTGCAGAGGTTAGGGTTCCAATCCCGCTAAGCCTGAATTTGTTTAGCGTTCCTTTTCGCAACTGCATAAGTTGTGTATTTGGCTGTGATGATCTTCTCCTTATTTATTTTTTGACGTTTGTAGTGTTAAGAAAAAAACATTAATTAGGTTTATTTAATTATTCTTTTACTTTATAAGCTTATGTTTAACCTGCTGTGAGTAAGGTTTCGTCGACTCGCAGTCATGCGTGCTCAGACTGCTGAATTGGGATAGACACACCCTGCAATTAAGCTTTCGACTAAGGCGCGAATATGACCGTTCACCTCTTACGATAGACTTCTTAAAGTCCTTTATTTTTTTCCTGGTTGGTTATGCCATTTCTACCTGTTTGGCGCGAAATTCATCAGTCGAGAATTCCACCGGTGACGTCATGGCAAATAACTAATAGGAGAGTGAGTGATATTTGACGCCAATCCCGCCATGGCATATGTCAATCATTTTTTCCTGACTGAATTTATAGTATGATCCAAATCTATTCAGGTGAAACAAGTC
The DNA here is from genome assembly GCA_964035525.1 of Porites cylindrica. Taxonomy (NCBI): domain Eukaryota; kingdom Metazoa; phylum Cnidaria; class Anthozoa; order Scleractinia; family Poritidae; genus Porites; species Porites cylindrica. The sequence continues at coordinate 20,206,642 of OZ037779.1, read as the reverse complement.
AACCACGCGCGCGACTTCGTCACTCGCACGGTCGCTGCGCACCCTTATTGAAGCTCCCCTCTCTCGCATTTGACAACTTAAGAGAGGCCGACTTTAAGCGAGTCTACGTTTGCGATTCCCAAGTGCAGAGTCCGCTTGCACGCTAATGTCCACTTAGAAACGAGGCTTCGATGAGATTTGACATAAATGTTTTTAGCTGTTATTTGGAAGTGAGAAACAACAGACATCCCCTTGTATTCTGTGTTTCTCCTATAGCTTATTCCCAGTTCGTTCTTTTCTTTTGTAGATTGTAAAGAATGTTCGAATCCATTGCCATCTACATGTATCACAAACTACAAGCCTACGTCAGCCGAGCGAGAATCGAGAACGGAGCTGGCACCGGATGGCATGGGCAGAGAGGCAAAGGGCAAAAATAGAACCTTTGCTTCATTTTCTATTTCTTTCTTTCATAATAACAACTCCTTCTGAGCGATTCTAGAACTTGTGGGCTAGGATTCAAAGAGTTCAGTGCAAAATGTGAATGTGGAGTAGAGAATGGGTCAGCTGCCTTGAGTGCATAGGTTCTGTTACTAAGTTGGTTTAAAAACAAGCCGCAGACCGTGATCGCCTAATCTTAATTGGCCCTCAGGCTATAGTCACGTTATACCAGATAGTTTTTGCGCCTGCGCGATAGCCATACCGGATTGCTAGGGCTTCTGTTCGCACATAAGAGCGGTGATTTGGGTGCGATTTCTGTAACGGAGCGAAGTTGCACCGTGCCGATCTCTTAAGTGGAGAGTCACATATCGGAAAAGTGTTATGGACTATATCGGATAGATTTTCCTGTAGGCGCAAAAAGCAATCAGGTATAGTGTGACACGTAGCCTAAGCTGTTTCAAAAAAAGCCACAAACCCTGATTGCCATGAGACTGCAACAAAAAACAGTTTTATTATCTGGTTCTGAAACTAGTACATCTTCCCGTGATTTGGTGGTCTGCGGCAAACATGTTTGGCTTTCAACAGTCAATGGAAATTAATTCTACTTGAAACGTACAGAAAAGATAAGCTAATTTTTAGACCCTTCTCGGTTATACTCCATCCACGCCAAATAAACATGTTTAATTAAACAAAGTTTTAAAAAAAATGAAAATCAGACTAGAGAACGGGAACACAGCCTTTTAACACAGGAGTAAAATGAACTTCAACATGTTTCGTAATTTGCGCTAAATTTGCAATCAACTTAGGTCGTAAGCAGTTTTTATGAGGGAAACAGTTTTAAACTGTCTTTAACCAAATAACTTTTAAACTTCTTTAAGCTTTGGTGTGGATGGGGCAATCGTATTTTTTTTTTTTGGTTTTTGGTTTGTTTGTTTGTTTGTTTGTTTTCTTCGCCAATTCGTGCGAGAAAGACTGATCTCCTTCCCTGGCGTCGTTGTTTACTTAATTCTCGCCCGCTAAGGAAGAGAAAGCTTGGGTCGAGGTTAATTATATAAAAAAGAAAATGTCTGGCTTGATATGGCCATGGTCCACGTTGTTCTTGTTTGCGGAAACAGGACTGTACCGTGTTTTCTTCAATGCATGTCACATACCATTGTAATATAGTGCCCAAAGAAAAAAGAAATGATATTTAACGTTTTCTTATGCAAGAAATGAATGTATATTATAGGTGATAGCTACGTGTAAATTTTGTCCACTGGCTAGAAATTAACGCGCCTCCTTTGGTAGAGGTACAAGCTGTACAACTGATGCAATTTTAAGTTGCTATTAAAAAGTGGAAATTCTCTCAAAACTGTGTGTTTCTTCCCATAATCGATCTTCGATCCTTAGCGCTTCCCATTCTCTTTGTGGTACATCACACCTTTGTAAGGACACCTTTCAACGACGGACATAGTGTCGGGCGAGCGGCGTTAAGAATAGTCTGTGAAAAAAAGCTAACATTTCACGACGCCCTCACTGGTTTCTTTGGGAAATGATGTTTGAGAAACGACTGGAAAAATTCCATACTAATGACGTTCACTACCCAGATCTTGGTTGTGCTCTTGATTGGTTGAACCAAATTTCGCTAGCGGCACGACCAGTCAGAAGCACTTTCCAGATCTTGGTAGTCACACGTCATCAGTATGGATTTTCTGTAGTCGTTGCTCAGACGTCATTCGCGGGGAAACCAGTAATCTCAGCTGTTTTATGGGGCTACGGTAGAAAGGGTTCACTCTGCCTTCTTAATGAGACGTTAATTCTTCCCTACAATGAGAAACACTGCATAAAGTCTTTAAAGATTTCTATTTGAGCATTCGCTTAGCGTTTTATTGCTGTTTTTCAACAATTAAGCCGCAAAATGTTTAGGAGATAAGTCAATGGCACCACTGTTGACTCCCCTTGATAGTCCCTCAGAACAAACTACCACAATACAAGCGAGACGACGGTGAGAATGGGATCGAGGCTCTATTGGCTCTCAGTCGACTGGCTTCAGAAGATCAGAAGTTGGTTCAACTGAAGGGAGTATGTCAGCCCAGTCCCTCTCGAACCCAGGGAGTTTGCTTTTCGGTAATAGAATCCGGAATAGAAGTAACTGTTCAGATATGGTTGTAGTGTTGAGATGCCCGGAGTCTTTAAGGCTCTATCGTGATGATTATTGTGCCCGAACTGAGTCAATAGGAGTCATCATTTAAATGGAGAACGGTTATGTTTAAGATGAATTCTCCTACTATTTCCTTTTTGAACTTCAGGACTGCCTGCTTATTGCAGTTTCCCGTGTTGCCACTTCTACACACTTAACGTATCTCACTTCAAATGGAATGTGGAACCTACTTTAGACTCATTGACTTTAGTAATAGTTTCCTGTAATTTGATAGGCTAAAAGGCGTAACGTGACTCTATCAACTATCGGGTATCAGCATGTATGAAGTTGCTTTGAACTGCTCCTTCTAACAGCATGCGGGCTCCAGCTGAAATGGCTATAAAGGGTGTGTATAAAAAAAATTATAATAAAAACGGTGTCTCTTGCCATTCCAGTCTTTTTTGCCCATTTTGTCGCAAAGTTTAGTCATGGAGATCAAGAATTCAAAAAACAATTGCATGCTCGTGATACGCTCACATGCGCAGACTATGCTTCTATTCGTATTATTAATGTTATTTAATTTATTTTTGTTTAAGTTCTTCTTTAATATCGGCGCTCTTTTTACAATGTATTTATGTTGACTGTGAATGAAGCGGAACAGCCCCGCGTCATATCTAACGAATTCCCCATATTTTTAAAGACAAAGAATAATTCTCGCGGGCAGCATATACTACCTACTTTCAGTGAATGTTCAGTCGTCAGTAAAAAAGACCCTATTTTATTGTTCTCTTATTAGGGTTCGTGCTTATTCAAATTTAATTGTCCTCTAGAATGTTGTTTCTCTTTACTCAAAAAAATAAATCTATACCCGCGAAGGCGATTAGTTTTGTTTAAATGAAAGTCACGGTTCTCGAGTTATCTAATCAAAAGTAAAGTTGGCGGGAAAATAAATCATTTGTCAGGAAGTGCAGATAAGTCCTGCTAAGCCTATTTTGTTTAGTCCTATGTACTTTACAGGTACGCTCAGCAGCAATTGTCAGTTTGTCTTCAACAAAAGTGATAATTTTAGCGTGCTTAACATCTATCACAACTTTCCGTGCGTCATGCTCTTTTAGGAGTCTCGGAAAAATGATTGAAGAAAAGAAGGTCATCAAATGATGCTCAAACTGGGGTTAATGCATGCATGAACTGAGATGATGCCGAATGAAGTGGAACATAAATTCCTGCGTGTTAGCATTTATTTGCCTTTGGACCCAAAGTTTGACTTGCATGACAGATTGACAATTACTTTTGCGCCTAAAACGATAACTACATCTAAACCTCCAGGTTATTACGAAAGATTTCCTCTTACCAAAACTGGTACGAAATTGTATAAATAACTCTAAAAGAATAGAATAGAATGACTTTTTTAGGGGTAACCCAAACACTTGTGACCTATAGATCGTTTTCAGTCACGTGGTCAGCAGCTTTGCAAATTGCTTGGAACAAAAGAAAGTTTTAACATGTGAAAAGAGATCAATTTCCACAGGATTGTTTTTGTACACAAACATGGCTGCCGATTCATTGTTTTGTACACAAATATGGCCGCTGTGACGTCATGTGAAAACAACCTATAAGCCAGAGTTTACTTTGTGGCCGAGGGCAAACCATTTGACTGTTTACAAATGAGTATGACCAAGGTCACCAAGGCTGAATTCGGGACGACCAAGAACTGCCCCAGTCATCGGCCCGAGCATTTGAAACTGTTGCGACGGGGTTGATCCATCGCCAGTTAAATCCTTGGGCCTCGCTGCTTTCCGGTAAAGAATAGAAGACATGTAATGAGGTAAACTAAGATTAGTAATTAATTATACCATTCCAGAGAAGTCACTGATAGGGTGGATATTTGTACTAAATTATCATCAATTATGCATGTTAAATTCGTGTAGTATAAAACACTCAGCTGAATCGTCGTTAATTCATATATCAGTGAGCCATCGTCCGCGTCCCGCTTTGAAGAACGTTACAACTTACTCAAAACTTGTTAAATTAGGTAGGTTATGAAGTTTTTCAACTCAGTTTATATCTCATGAAGTTCTATGTTAGCAACATAGAAATACTTTCTATTATGGCAAAAGTTTTTGCTTCCTTTGTCGCCAAAATGATACATTGTGCAGCTAGATAATCACAACAGGCGCGAAGGGTAGCTAGTTACAGAGAAACTCAAAAGGTCCTGAGAAGTCTTTTCAGATGGCTTTTTATATCAATCACTTACCAGCGGTGTGTTAGGCTTCTCGTACTTTTTTTACTGCGAAACTGTTTGAAATCTCTACTGAACTTATTGATTATACGATTGGGTTGCATCACTAAAGTTTTCGCGCCATTTTTGTTTTCACTGGAGACATTGTGAGGACCTCTGAGTTTCAGTTCCAATAGTGCCCAAAATCAAACATCAATGACAAAATATGAAATTAGTAAAAAAAACAGCATTATTTTTAAAAAAGAAGAAGCAATGGGATTTTATTTCGGTAAAATGACTACACGCCAGTAATGCTCGTGAAGCACAGGCCAAACCTCTTTAATTAGTCCACTTTCAACAAACTAGTAAATTTACTTCGTCTCTTTCTCATTTCCTACAGTCAGCGATCAGTTTTGCAAGATGAAGGTCATTTATGCCATACTGCTAGTTGGAGTTGCCTTGACGTTCTGCTCAGCGGCGAGGTACGCTTACCGCTCAAGGCCGCATACACGAGACGGTAAGTGAGAGTTAAATTCAACAGAAACCCTAATTCGTGCAAAGAAAGCAAATTCAATTACATTGTAACGTCTTGTATGTCTTTACAATCTATTCCTTATTTGGAATCTTTCACGTGACCAATTAACATAAAAAATTTGAAACTAGAGCTGTATAATTTTCAGTAATTTCAGTCAGCAAAAACTCCAACTTTTCATTTCAGTCCTAAATGGCGAGATCCTGTGCCGGTTTAATTTCAAACTGTAATAGAGCTTTGTATGGAATGACAAGGCCTTGCCATCCAATTAAAGTTTTATCTCTTTCAAAAGAAAAAAGTTCTTCATTATAGCTAGGAAAAATAAAATCATTGATTATGACACATAAACTTTGGGATTGTAAGGCGAAAGGGAGAGATTTAACGACGGTTTTAAAAGTTCAAAATTTATGAGGGTTTGTATTTATACGTTAGCTGAAACTGCGTTTTTTGATCTTTTTTTCGAAGAGCATTGTTTTCGTATTTACAGAAAGTTTTTCACGTGACCAAATGGAGCAAAGTGATGAAGAGGGGTGATGGAAAGACCCTGACTTGTCCCCAGTCGTCTTCTTAACGCGCACGGTGCTCTCCTCCTTCCCATCACAACCTCCGCGCAAGAAACGACTGGTTTCGAGTCAGGAAAAGACCCTGGGAAGGAGATAGGGAAGTAAGGAGTAAGGCAAGGCAGTTTGTCAGATTACACAAGCCAAGATTTACCCTGTTTCCTTGAAGTAGTAAAAATAACCGCAAGAATGGTAAAAGCAAAGAATTATTTAGCCTGAATTTCATCCGATTGCTTCGAATCATTTTCTCCTCTCTGTAATAACGACTCGAAGTAATCGGATGAAATTCAGGCTAAGAATTATTGCAACTAGACAACCGCTAAAAATGCATACATTTATTGGGACACAGCCTCACGCAGCGTTGCCGTGAAAGGATCTTTTGTGTAATGTAAGACTTTTCACATTGACCGTTTGTTCACAGATCTTGGAATCTGTGGAGCGTGCAAAGACATAAATAGCGGCTGTCCCTGCTGGTATGTCGACCTGTGCTCCGAATGCTGTGGAAAGAACTACTACAAATGTACTTCCAGTGACTGTAAGTATTTTCAATACCCTTTGGAACTGAACCATTAGTCTATAAGTATTACGTCAGGGGCACCCAACGTCAATTTTCGGAAAACATCTATTCGGAAGACGATTTGAGATCTAGAATTTTCGGAACATTTGTGGTAAAATTTCTTGCTTGCCTGCCTCTCCTAGGATTTTCGAACATCTAAAAAGTGGTATGATTGCCCATTTTTAACGGATTTTTAACCTAAAAAGGTCACCTAGAATTTTCGGGAGCCTTTTTTCTGGCTGGAATTTTCGAAAAGGTAAGTTTCGATCCCTATAATCACGGATCACTAGAATTTCAGCTAGGAAATCCGAACAGATAAAAAATTTTTAGGGGATAAAAATATGCGTATGTATATCGTTTAAATACTAAAATACGTTTAACAATGCTACGTTTAAGTGGTTTTGAACTATATTCTCGTTGGGTGCCCCTGTTACGTGCTTAGATGCTATGCTCAAATCTCCCAAGTCAAAATACTTTTGTATTTTAACAATAAAAAAACAAAAGCAGTTTGTTTTATTATAGAATCCGTTATAACAAGAAGTTAACGTTACTGTTAACGTGATATCGAAAAGCAGTTATAGGTAAGGGTAAAAGAATACAGAGACACCAAATGCAATGAGGCGTTTGCCGTGCCTATCGGGGATTTTCGAAGATATATATTTTAAAACAATTAGTGCTCTATCAACCGTGCTAAACCTGTAGCTGTTAAGTTAGGTGCAAAAACTGAGAAAAGAAGAATTCTACCGCAAACAGTAGAATGGAGTAAAACAGTAAAAGGTCAAACCTTAGTGTACGACTGATCAAACACAAAAAGGAGCTTTGATTTTCGCGTTCAGTAGACATTGTAACGGCTGTTTCTATGATTTTATATTCCAGGCGACAAATCACAATCTGAAATGCCGGATTGGGTCCAACGCTGCAACCCAGGTAAGAGAAAAGTTTGATCAGTTTCAAAGTAACACAGTTCTCAATCAAATCCAGAGTTAAAATGTCAGTCGCGATTACCATGAAACATTTTCCCACGCGTGTGTGACCGCCTCTTTCAAGATTAAAAAAAATATGTGACACATCAGGACGCCGAGAATACCGGGACCAACTGTCATTGCTTTTTCCTCCGTGTGCCACATAACATGATGTCTGTCCGCCAAAACCACGGGAAATTGGTTTTCTTTACCCTGTCTACGGTCATAATTCGATCTGACTGTTATAAGCATTTATTCATGCCGTGTCGAGGAATAGAATTCAGTTTTTTATTTCACCAACTTCAATTTGAAATTATTTTTTTCTTTCTCTTTCAGCAAAGAAGTGATCTATGAAACAGCCGCCGATATACACTAAGAGCTGACTGAGGGTTTTGCTGACGGAAAGCCCGCAAAAGTTTTCCACGGAAAAGGAGTAAAAGAACCCCGTAATTTGTTGCAAAGTTTAGGCTATGAAGGCCCGTTCTGGTCAAAATTGCATGATTAATTTTTCCCTCTTGATGAATTAATTTGATGAGTACCTGCTATTAATATTTTGTCTGTTTGTAATTATTTTTTCCTATGCCTGTAATTATTTTCGTGTTCTTTTTAACTTTTCCATGCGTCACAATTATTTTTTCCTCACCAGGAATTAATTTTTTTATGTGCCGTCTTTATTATTACGCTTCTTTGAAATTATTTTTGTCCATTACACAAATTATTTTACGGTTGCACTTTTAGTTTTTTGTGTGCTATAATATTTTTTTTTTGATAATTAATTGATTTTGTCCTACGCAACTCATAATATAATGATAATTTAATTTTTTCCATTCGAGAATTATTTTTTTGTTAGTCATAATTATTTTTTCGTAGTTTTGGCAAATGTCCCATAAGCCTCTGAGGTAATGCACCTAAAACAAACATAACTATAAACAAAAAAATAATTCTCGAATGGAAAAAAAAAAAAAAAAGATAATGGCGTTCACGGCTATCCGAAAACGAAAGAGCCGAATTTTTGAACGGGAGAAGTGCAAGAATACGTAAAAAAATATATACATCACTCAGTGGATGTTACCTACTTTTTGACGAGCCGATCTGCAAGAAAAAACCGATCTATGTATACAAGAGCCATAATAGCTCTTGATTTATATCCTAAAACTGTGACGAGAAACAGGCAAATGTTTAAGAAAAGTCAAGGAGGAGAAAAGGTTGTTAAGAACTAAGAATATCTTGAATGAAGATGATAAAATGATTGAACTCGGCTTTCGTATGACGTGAAGAATTATGCAGATCTTGGCCAATCCTTTTCCGTCTCATTCAATAACTATAAAATAACTAACGCAAAGGCAGATTAAAGCCCCCTTATCTGAGCACGGCTGGTTCGACTGACTCAGACTCCCACGTAGACGTTCTTAGGGGTACGTCACGCGTTCTCACCCTTCGCTGTAATTGGGAGTTATTTAATAACTTAAGGACCAGAAAGCCGTATTGTGTTTTCAATTACCATATGATTTTTTTCATTTAGAAAGCAATGTAACACGTTTTTTAAATGAAAGAAGCAAACTTACTTGGTATGGGGACAAAAAAGATCCCGCACCTGCCGCCTGACCGAGCTCGTGTGAAAGACTATTTATTCGAGCAATATTTAATTGCCCCCATATTACGCCAAGATCTTGTTTTTCTTTCTTGACAGACCATCATATAAAATTTGCAGAAGACAAAAGTAAATTAACATGTATAACATTGCTTTTCATAGCAACGAGCTCTGAAAAACTTTCCTGTTGACTTTCCTGTCTGCCAATCGGTAAAATAGTCTAAGAAGACCCACAGGTCACGTACACATGCCTTAAATAGAATGGGCTTAAATTCATTTAAGCATTTTGTGAATTAGATTGCTATAGGACATATCTTAGAATATCTAAAAAACGTCTCCGCGTTCATATATCCAGATATATGTTGCGGCTAGGATTTCGTGAATGGTTTCAGAACCGATTTATGGACTCTGTGACATGTTATTGCTGCAAATTTTAACTCGATCGACTTACGACACCTGACTCAGCACCAGTCAGTGTCCATTAAGACCTTCTACAGTAGTGCAAACCATTTCCATTCGGAAGTTGTGAGAACGGCCGAACCACATCTCAAGCAGGTCTGTATTTCAAGCGTGGACAACTTTTACGACTGGGAGCGGCGCGCAAGGATACAAAACTCATTTGGTGAGTAAAACATTGCTCATTATATTGTTATTATTCAGTTATTAAAGTATTGTTCATTTGTTTCACATACAATAAGTAATCCTCGCCGAAAAAATGGTGCTAAGTCGCCTAGCCTATTTTAAGAAGAGAAGGAGTCATAAAGGCGCGATGTCTGACTCCTTAAGATATTGGTAAAGTTTCAAAGTTTGAACAGCTGAAATGATCATCACGGACTGCGAAGACTTGTCACAACACTAAGATGCGGTTTATACACTTTATATTGGTGGCACTTTGCGTTGCTCATTGTTTCAGATATCCCATAAATAATCCTTCTATTGATTACATGTATTCTACTAAAACACCTTGGCTCAAATATTAGTCGATACCCACTGTTTTTTCCCTCTGATCTCGTAAACAAAAAGTCTTGAAAGTACGAACGGGAAGGCTTGCAACAGTTACAATATCACACAAACAAAACAAACGCTCAAGTCGTATTTTTCGCGAGGTGGCATTTTAAACTGTTATATAGAAATTATTTAACAAAACTGTGCAAAGTAAAAAAGTCAGGAATACAGAGGTTACACGAGTCATCATTAAAAACGTACGGAAATATAGAAATAGAAATAGATTGCTATAGCCTGATTTCCGACTACGACCGCGCTGCAAAAATGACCCAGGGATCTGAACGATCATGCTCTGATAACAGGGGAACAAGCGTTAGAAGGGAACTGAAGACTGTCTACGATTGCTGAGGATGGTTTCCATTTACATGTACTAGCTGCAATCACTGAACGCCGGCGAACGCGGTGATGATGTGGAAACCGGCCTTTCTTAACAAAAAGCGCGAATTGAAAACTTTTCGTTTACCAATTGCAATAACGCAAAAAGGCAAAAAGCAGATAAAAGCTAAAAGTATAATAGGAATTGTACTTGCTAATAAACCAGCATAGGGTTCACCCATTTGCAACATACGCGTAGAGCCGTTGTATTTAAATTTGTTTTTACACCTTAAAAACGCCTATGCTGTGAATGAATGCATCCTAGAGTCATTTTTTTACTAAGCCTTATTAATTCCTCTCATTGGCTTTTTCCTTCTGGCATTTTTCTGGGCAAAAGTTGAGTTCGAGTGTGGTTGACGGGATAAATTGGCAAGTAACTCCAGTTCCAGAATCCTAGCCTCTGATGGTTCTACATTAGCTACATTAGTTTCGTCTGTCAACGCCCTCGATAAATCACACAATGACTTTCGCGGCAATCACAACACTTCCGAAAACCTCTCATAATATTTCCACATTTGACACGGGCGAAACATCGTCAAATTACTCCGAAAAAATCTCGCTTTCTCCACATACATAGTCGCATGGAAACTTTTCTCCACTCACACAGTCGATTTATTCAAAATCCCGGATATAAACCAGCGGTCGAAAAGGAGACATAGTGCCCCCGCCTTTCCAAACAATTTTTTACTAAGTCTTTGCCAGGCCTGGTCAGAAATCAGCATCAATTTCCATCTCGCCGAATAGACTTCACCACTAGAACCTACTTTGTGAGGGCAAAGACTTTTTACTGCCAACAACAAAGCGCGTTTATTTTTTTTTTCAGTAAAGAATAACAAGGTCAACTTCTGATAAGCAGTTTTAAAATCATCTGCGGCAGCCGAATTTTCCAAAAACGAGCTATAAGTTTGAGTTCATAACTCTGGGAAGATAAAATTCAGTTTTCAACACCTGCCTTTAGAAAAAAAAAAAAAGAATTGCGCATTTTCATTGGCATCCTAATCTTGGTATATTATTCACGTTTCAGTTAAGCCAGGATCTCCTGTGCAAGGCCTGATTGCAGATTTGTTGAATCTACTGTATCAGCGCGCTACAGAGAGGATGTGAGAAACCACCAGTTAACAAGCATAATCTACAAGAAAAAGACATGGTTTCACCTGAGCAAGTTTGGCCCGAGCCATTCCCAGATTGGCCAAAAGCCATTCGTGATTGGGGCTGGATGTGGCCAGCCCATATCTTTGGATTTGGAATTCTGTTCGCTCTGTTAACGTTATACGCGTTGTACTGTCTTTATCGATTTTACCAAGCTGCCTTCGTGAGACAGAGGATCCATTTACTGACTGTCAATCTTGAATTGTTTATCGCGGGATTGGGGCGATCCCTCGGGCTCTTTTGGGATCCTTACTTTTCTACCCGCTCATCGTTTGCCAACCAAAACCTAATTCTTTTGATTTCTTGGGGGGTGGCTACCGCATGTATCACTTCAGCGTTAAGCATAATGCTTCTTATTTTCTTGCAAACCACAAAAACCAATCTGGGATCACCGACACTACGAAACTTAACTTTCTTAACCATAATGACGCTTTCGAATATCATTTATATGGTCATGACGAATCTGATTGTACGCTTCTACCCCCAAACTAAAGTACTGATTTTCACGTGCCACATTACTTTCTCTCTCTGGGGTCTAGCTATTTCTGTGGGTTATTTTGTCGCAGGCTCAAGAATGTGGAGAAATCTCAAGCCTACGTTACAAGCTCGCTACGCACACAGACATGATCAATGCTTCCTTCGTGATGCGCGAAGATTGAAGCGGCTGTTTTTCCTCATGTGTGCGGCATCTGTTTTCGGTGTTGCCAAGTTTGCCCTGTCTTTATACGTCAGTGCTGGGGAATTTGGAGTTTTCTCAGACCAACGCTACGCTAAACACTGGCCATGGTTCTTCATACAAACAACTTTCAGAATACTTGAGCTTCTACTGAGTGCTTTGGTGTTTCGTATCGGGGTCAAAGGCCGAAAAGATTGCGATCAGCGCGTCATCTTTGCGAGAAAAACCATTGTTGAAAAACCAGTTAAAGCAGAAACGGCATCATAATACGGCCTATTTCAGTTTTTCACTAAGCACTGACGCGCTCGTTTCACGAAGAAAATTTTCATCTTTCTCATTTACTTATCGAGTTAAAATTTTCCAAAACATTTCAGAGCAACAGTATAATTGACAGTGAATGAATAAGTGAGATTATGGATCTGTAGATTTCTTCGCACCCTTTTACGATATTGGATGCATCATGGATGGTGGATCAATGGTAGTATAATATGTTAAAGGTTGCCCTTAAGGTGGCTCCACTAGGTTTTGGGGCGGGGGGGGGGGGCAATACCTCTAAAGTTTGACCA
>OZ037779.1:20103916-20183916 GCA_964035525.1 Porites cylindrica | reverse complement strand
ACTTAGAATTAACCCCTGGCAAATGATCTCCTCAACCTGATGAGACAGGGAATTAACTTACAATTAACCCCTGGCAAATGATCTCCTCAACCTGAAGAGACAGGGAATTAACTTAGAATTAACCCCTGGCAAATGATCTTCTCAACCTGATGAGACAGGGAATTAACTTACAATTAACCCCTGGCAAATGATCTCCTCAACCTGAAGAGACAGGGAATTAACTTAGAATTAACCCCTGGCAAATGATCTCCTCAACCTGATGAGACAGGGAATTAACTTAGAATTAACCCCTGGCAAATGATAAGGCCTGCGAATTTGTTTGGGTTTACACATTTCCTGAAGCATTTTTACGACAGAAAGGCCTCATGCAGGAAGCTTATCAGAAGGGAAGGCGCCTTGACGCCCAGCAAAGACAGCACAGGAATAAGTGAGTGAGTGAGTAATGAGAACAGAGCAAGCCCTTGAGTTCCAAATTTCACCGTGGACAAAGTTCAATTGACCCGCCATCCCCCCTTGGGGTTATTCTACTCTCACACCCCTTGGGTTACGGTGAACCCCTCGAGCCATAAGAATGCCCCGTTAATACTACAGAATTTTTTTTCTGCTACGAACAAAAAGTCAGGTCATTTTCGTTTGGAGAAGCTACAAGTTACTTTCTTCACACATAGACCTCTAAATTCGACCAGCTGAAATATGCGATCATTTTACAGGAAAACAATATCAGAATAAACTGAAGAAAGCTACAGTGCAAAATACTCACGATTTCAATTTGTCTTCACTAATGCCTTGATTCTCGTCTTCTTGGACTTCTGAAATAAAAGTTTAAAAACGTGATTGGTTTGTAAACTTTTATTTAAGGCGGGGAATGACCTGAAGTGTTTCTATACCCTAATAAGATTTTCATTCCCCTGTTCATTCAAGCTTTTCATTACCGCAAAGACTGATCCAACTTCTAAACGCTGCAAACCTATTTACCTTGGCTTCCCTGTTCTTTCGTCACTTGCTCTTCCTTTTCTTCAGCTACTTTGTTTTTTTCCTCTTCTTCTGAAATCGCAGACGAAAATATCTCCTTACTTTCGTCTGGCACTGGTTGTGCAGGGATTTCAGGGCTAGTTTTATCTACTTCAGTTGTAGAGGACTCCTTATCTGCTTCAGCAGAAAGTTCCTCGAGAGAAGGTACATCTACAAGATTCCCCTGCAAAAATTCATCCTCGGAAACATTGTCTGTATTATCAATGTTTTGGTTTTGCGGTATTTCCTCATTTGATTCATCAACCGCTAGATCAGCGTCTACTGACTTAGTTTCTTGTTTTATCTCTTCTTCAAGTTCTTTTTCCTCTGCTTCATTCACTTTCGGTGCACTTGAGTCTTCTTCGTCTTTGTTTTCTCCACCATCTTCTTCCTCAGTGCCTTCAACTTGTGTTTTATCATTAACTACTTCGCCCACATTGTTATTTTCTTTTTCATCGTCCTCTTCTTCGTCGTCGATTTCATCCACGCCTTGTTTAACAGCTGGATATTTCTCCGTTACTTCCACTTTGTCTTCATCTTCTCCTTCGCTGTGGTACTTCCTTTCGCTTCCTAGTTTCTCATCCTCTTTATGCTCCTTCTCTCCCTCCTCCTCCTCTCCCTCCTCCTCTTCTTCCTCTTCTTCCTCTTCTTCTTCGCTCTCTTCTTTCTGCGCAGTTTCTCCACTCATAAGTTTTATGGTTACCTCCTGCATAATGCAAACATCAAACAGCATTATGAGTGCGATTTCCGTTAAAAACAATAATCAAGAATCTGTATAAAATCAAGCAACTTACAATAAATAATAAACACTTAATCCAGGGGAAACAGTTAATTTTGCTTTCCGAGTATTTCATTAACAATTTGAAGTAGTTTTCAGAGAGACCAGCCATTAAGTGATTTGTTTTATAACCCAAGAGGGGTGACTTCCACGTGTTCCAATTTATGAAAGTTCATCTCAGCGCGCGGTCAACATTCGCGTCGGGAGCTTGAGTAACGATGACGAAGACGACGACGGCGACGTCAACGAGGTCGGCAAAAAGAGCAATAGGTTTAGATTGGCAAAACAACAACTCTGCGTGTGCACGCTTTTTTGTACATTTCCTTGCACGACTACGATGTAAAACTGCCTAATTTCGGGTTTTGTGGAGGACGTAAGCACAAGACAACGACTTTCTTGTTCTTTTCCTCGACTTCGATACAGTCTTTTAGAATTCATGTCCAGTAAAAATTGTCAACATTTGACGAACTGAATGAAATGGAATAAGCGCGATAAAGTTGGAAGCAGGCCGAATTCACTTTTTAAGCAACGTTTTCGTAGCCGTCGCTGTCGTCGCTGCTTAAGCTCACTGTTTCAGATTTTGCTCGCTCAGAGACTATTGGCAGGAAAATGTTTTATCGTTCGATGTCATGTGACCATGAAGTAACCAATGATAACGCACGCTTTTCGGGTAACATTTCAGCTGTACAACAATGAGAGATGGTCAGTGAATAAATTAGGAGGAAGTTATCTTTGTAACATCACAAGCTAGAAAAAAGAAAGTCCGCTGACGGGATTATCGAAACAAAAGCATTTCAAAATATCGCTGGGGCTGGTGAACTGGCAGCACGCTAAGGGACCAAGCCAGTTTACTCATTTGGCCCTTTCAGAGTGCCTCAATCTGACCATAAAACATCCCGCTCAATAAGAACGAAAAGAAATGAACTTCACTGATAAATGATCTTGGTGAATTACCATGACCAAAACCACGAAATAACTTTTCTTATGGCTTGCGAGCAAGTTCTTGATTCGAGGGATGTGGGCGGGAGTTTTCTCCCCAGCCCAGTTCACACCCTTCAAGAGCTTGACATATACATTTGAATACTTCAGTCTCCAGGTCAGATAAACTTGTTCTCAAACTAAAGAAATGCAAGCTAGTAGCATACCTTGATAGTTTTCAGTACAACTGCCATTATATCCGAGCCCGTGTAACTTTCATCTGCCTCAAATTCGTTCCTTAGCATGTGGAACACTGTATTCATTATACGCTTCACCTGAGGAATTAACACAATCGTTAATCTTTCGCACTAGAAATCCCCAAACAATGTTCGGTTAGCTTTAGATCCCATCGGCCTAAAACCCCTTGGACATCTTATGAAGTTCACCCGACGTAGTATTCCTTATCGCTTCCACCCTAAAAGATAGTAATGCTGCGGCACATTCTGTTGATACTGGAATTAGTTAGGCAGTGAGACTTAAAGGAATCAAAAATGACATTGAATGTCCTATTTACATGTTGGAAATTACTAGAATAATTACTATCAGTCTATAGAAAGAATGGGAACGTTGTTTAGAAAATGATCAAGTGGTTATCAACTCTGGTTTTCCCACAGTAAATTGTAGGAAATAATAGAAATTGACATTGATTATCCAGATATTTAATATACAGTGCACGATATTTTCTCTGGAAACACAATAATTTTCTTGCTGTTTGTTGCACTTTACTAAGTAACAGTTATTTAGCTATATATTTATAGAAAACAACAACACAAGAAAAGGAAAAAAAAAGAAAGTAGGAATAAATAATTCGGCAGGACTCGAACCCAGCACCTTCGACTCGACGCGACTACACCTAACCACTACACCACAGAGGCTGATTACGTAATTACTGGGAAAAGTGTTTCATTTTACCAGGAGCACCCAACGACAATTTTCGGAAAAATATCTGTTCGGAAGACGATTTGAGATCTAGAATTTTCGGAACATTTGTTGTAAACTTTCTAGCTTGCATGCCTCTCCTAGGATATTCGAACAAATAAAAAATGGTATACTTGCCCATTTTAAAATAATATTTACCCTAAAAACTTCACCTAGAATTTTCGGGAGCCTATTTTCTGGCTAAAATTTTCGAAAAGGTAAGTTTTGATCCCTATAATTTTCGGATCACTAGACTTTCAGCTAGGAAATCCGAACAGATGAAAAATTTTTAGGGGATAAAAATATGCCTATATCTACCGTGTAAATACTAAAATACATTTAATAATGCTATGTTTAAGTGGTTTTGAACTATATTCTCGTTGGGTACTCCTGATTCTATTCCTTTTCTACGCAACTTCCGCCGGCAAGATGATCGCCAGCCGCGTTAACCGAGCTATTAACAGTGAAAAAACAATGTAAACGCATATTCCATGGCAATGAATGAATGAGAGAACATAATTATGCTTTTCAAAACGCCGATACACGTCCTGGTCTGCAAAGTAGGACACAAAACATATGTTTTGTTATCTCGATTTCCGCTGTTATTTTGAAGCGAATGGTCAAAATCACATCCATTTTCGGCTCATACAGTTTCTTAAGAATAGCATTATATGACATTTTCTCACTTTCACATCACCTTCTAGTAAGCTGGAATTTGTATATCCCCCGTGTTGCGGAGTCGAAGAGCAAATGCTCATCTTCTCGTCACGTTTAACACCTGGACGAGTCAAATGCTCTTGAATTGAAATCCACTCCCCAAGTTAACCATCGTACTCATCTGAAAGACTCCTGCGTGTCTTAAAATTTGGTAAGACCTCTAACCGTGCTGTAGAACTGAGCAGCGAACGATGCACTACTTTCCCGTGTTTTTTTTTTTAGTTGTTCGTGGCGCAATGCACTCTGGTTAAATGCAATGCATTGTGGTAAAAAGTGTGGTTAAATGCAATGCATTGTGGTAAAAAGTGATGAATTCGGGAATTCGTCGCCCCTTTATGTATTTCCTTTAAATCCTGATTATGTTGCTGCTCGCTCCCTTCGGTCGCTCCGCAGCAACAAGGGAAACCGAACCGATAAGGAAAATCCTACGTTGTGTAAACTTCATAAGGCATCCAAGGGGTTTCAGGCAGATGGGATCTACCGCTAACCGAATCTTTCAACCACTTGTGAGTTTTTCAAACTTGTACAACAACACTGCGTGGCACAACTCAGCCTCTCCGAACGGCGAGTTTTCCAGTAAGCAAACGCGAAGGCGATGCTAGCAGGTAAGTTAGACAAAAAGTTTCAATTTTCTTGCTGTTCTTCTGTTCACAAGCGAGCTTTCCTGACAAACGTGACGGCGCAATGTTCTCTCAAAGAACACCAAATTATCGTCACAAATTCATTGCTTGGAATATATCTCCATGTAAGATAAGAAAAATTACAGCCCCTCTAAAGTTATTAAAAAGAGCTTGAGTCTTTATCAAACGATGTTCTACTTGACGTCACTATCGTAGTTCCTTAAAGGGACTATGTCTTACGAGTGTTTTCTTTTTAAAAAGCTAACAAATGTCTTCGAATCAACTGAATTCCAAAAATAATGACCCGGTTTTGTTATATAAGACTATATTTAGCGACTGAAACGGTTTCCTGTCGTCTTTAGCCACGGATGATAAGAATGGAAATGGATTAAAACTTGAAAAAGTTGGTGTTAATGTTATGCCTGAAAAGATCACCACAAACATTATTATGCTTAGTGCTCCTTGATGAAATTTGTATCATATCTTCTTCATAACTCTACCGGCGCATTTTATGTATGGGTAAGGACACAAAGTAATGACTTCACAACAGAATTGACATAAAACAGCAATATACCTTCAAACTGAGAACTGTTCAAAGAAAAACCACTTGGGACTCCCTCGCATGGATTTGACCGCACTTGGTACCGGTCACGTTGACTGGTGAGAGTTTTTAATTGGTTTAAGGGACTGTTTTTGAGGGCTATGATCGGGCAAAACGTTTTCTGGTCGCCAGTTGAAAATATGTCTAAAAAGTGAAACCTGGACACGCTCTCTATTAAAGAGCCCCTTTTAAGACTTGCCTGAAATTTCTGATACGTAGAATATTTAAAGAGCGTTTCTTTTAGCGCTAGTTTACACAAAAGGCGCAGGGATGAGCGCAAGCACATGTGCAGGCGAACAGAAATTGGATGATAATTAGTGCGTTTGGCTACGACAATATCCCAGACAGAGCCTTTGGACAGTCTCTGTTGAGGGAGATAAGGTGAGGAGAAGGTGACAAAGCACAAGCTATCCCAAAGAGGCATTCATGAAATATCTACGTCTGCTTCTGTTGTAAGTGCAGTCTAGTCCAAAAGTAAACAAACCCCAGACTTACTTCATCAGTCACGTTGACAGGGGCTTGTTGCTTATCGCCGCCCGCCTGTTCTTTCCCTTCCTTCAAACCTTTAGCGTAAGCTTCTGACAGAGCGGATTCGCGCTCCTAAGGGAAAAAATGTAAAACGTCGAGCACAGCAAATTAAATTTTCCCTAGGTACCATGAAACACCAATTGAAATACTCAGAGTAAGGTTACAACAAAATGTAGGGATTGCGTGGGTGAAAAAAAAAACTAACGCAGATGCAGCAAAAACAAACCAACTAAGCAGTAAAAACTCAAACGCAAGTTATTTGAAAAACCGACCTCCTTGCTTTCTCTTCTCTGCTAATTATGATCACACACAGTTCATGGATTTCAAATAGTCTCAACTTAGTGTTACTTGAAATAATTACATCCACAGTCAAAGTTAGGGCCTGTCTGTATGGAGGTGGGGCACCCCAGGTAGGCGAGGTAACCCACTTAGGTGGGGTTTCCCGTCTGTCCATATATATCTCCCATTTTAATTTGATCCCATTTACATGATAGGTTGGATAACCCGTCGCATGCTACCTAACCTATCTGGGGTCCCCCACCTCCATGTAAACAGGCCCTTAGGATCTTTTTAGCAAGATGTTTCATCAATTTAGGTTTCTGGGAAACTGCCCACCTACCCCTCCCGTAAGCCAACATTAACACTTACTTCTCACTTAAAGCAAAACATTGGCTTAGGGGAGGGGTAGGTGGGCAGTTTCCCTGAAACCTAAACTGATTCGATCTTTTTCCAGTTATTGGTCCAAAAACAAAAGAAAGGCCGGGTTGTTGTTACGGTACCTCCTCAGCCGATGCAAGTTGTTCCTCATATTGTTCTTTCATTTTCAGTGTTCTGGAGCGCACATCTTGATACTGTTGATATCAAATGGCAGAAGACAATGGAGAATCTAAGTTACACGTGGTTCCAACCAAGAATAAAGCAGTTACTTTGGCTGGCAATCCATGAATCAATCACAAGTCAAAGAAAAAGTCTGGCTGGCCCCTTCTTCGCAACAGAAGAAGGAGTGTAAACCAAAATCACGTTTCCGCAAATTAATCTGAAAGCGCACGATAGTTGTTTTTACTCATTTCAAAATGTTTCCAACGTCGTGCTTATAGCTAGGTTACCGCCTTTAAAAAAAAATTTGCATTTTCCTCATCAGTTTCAGTGAATGAATACATGTTTATTCTAGCGGAAATTCACTGTATGGGGGTTGTCATCCGTCGAGTGGTATTTTTGTATCTCCTTGCCATGTTTTTGAGGCAGTAAATCGGTTATTTCGTCTTTTCATAAAGTCTGAAATCTTCCGCTATTTTCTCCAGCTCTGCACTGCCAAAAAGCGCTGAGCCATCGCGTCGCCTGTCACTTCTTCTATCAATATCAGTACACTTGACGTCAATTATGTTGATATCAGCAGGCATCACTTACATTTGGTCACCACTAGCTAATTATGAAGAATTAGCCACAGGGATTTAAGTCAATCATAAACTGAGGAATACTTTGAATGAATAATAGAAGTCAGAAAGTCCGCGTTGTTTAATAGGTGAGAAAAAAAAAATATTCTAACCTTAGCCTGAAGTGCATCTAGCTCCTGTTTTGAGGATTTTAGTTCTTCCAACTCAGAATCTTTATTACCTTGCAAAGATTGTAGCTGTGTATACTGTTGAACAAAAACAAATAAGATAAAAAGTGAATGCTTTGAACCCACGAGTCATTTCAAAAGTAGGTGGAATATGATCGTCCGGGTGAGTGTAGTCCTGTTGAAGATGACTACCGCACAGATTGTCGAAACGTCAGTCACTGTCAACA
This sequence comes from Porites cylindrica, assembly GCA_964035525.1. NCBI lineage: Eukaryota > Metazoa > Cnidaria > Anthozoa > Scleractinia > Poritidae > Porites > Porites cylindrica. Next base: position 20,175,977 of record OZ037779.1, on the reverse strand, counting down.
ACAGTTCTATTCAAGACAACACTCACCAAGATCGAATCATACTCCACCTACTTATGAAGGCAAAAAATATTGTCTCATGATAATATGACCCTCATGGTAACATTATTTTGTTCTATCCCTAGGAAGACCATGTTCTCTTTCTAATATCCCGTACGCACCACTTCGCAATGAAGTTCCCCTCCCCGATGTAGTTTAAGCCCCGCCTTTTAACTGTCGGTGTTTCACCAAAAAAAACTAACCTTTTCTTGTATTCCCTCAAGATCTTCTACTTTTTCTTGGAGGTCTTTAATCTTTTCATCTTTGGCGTCTTCACTCGCCTTTGCTGTAGAATACTATCGTAGAAGTAAGAAGGAATTACAGATCACGGGATGTCGCTTTCAAATCAGTAGTTTGGCTTAGTTAGCTCAACAGGTTGGGTACCAGACTTTGGAACGGTAGGCCCGGATTCGATTTCCGGCCGGACCAACGCTCGGGATGTTGAAATGAGTGAGAAGAATGTGCTGTCTTCGGACTAACTAGTTAGACACTTTATTCTTGTTGAATTAAGATGAAAAACCCGCACCCTGGTCTCACAGCACTTTCACTGATCTGATTCTCGAGTGACGTGAAAGAACCCACAAGGCTTTGCAAAAAGAGTAGAGGACATAGACACTGGTGGTGTGGTCCATCACTCATGCGTTGGGTGTGTAAATAGGGGGTTGCTATCAACTGGGACGCAAAGCCTGTTTCGTCCCTCACCAAAAACTAAACAAGATCAAATCATGTTCCATTCGGCAAAAGGTATGTGAATACTGGTAACACGCTTTTAACTTGGCTTAACTAATAATTTCTTGTACCAAAAGTGCAATGCTAACCTTCCCTTGAAGCTCTGCAAGTTTCATGTTTGCCTCTTCTTTTTCATCCGTAACCTCCTGGAATCTTCTTTTCCATTTCTCCTCCGCTTGGGCAACCATTTTATCTGCCTTCTCTGTCCATCTTTTCTCAAGTTCCGATTCAGCTTGGGCAACCTACATATCAGTCAACAAAGGTGTTTTAGCCATTTTTCCGGCTTCCCTCCAAGATCCCAGACGTCTTGAATTAGTATAAATAAAAGCAATCACTTTATCATCATCTCTCACCAAAATCGCACCGTTCAACGCTCGTAAGCCCCTCAAATTCGCTACCACTTGTTTAAAGTAAAGCTCGCACCTTCGCATTCCCTTCACAATAGAATACCTCGAGAGTACCGTTCTTCTCGATGAATAGCTCAAGGCCACTTAATATGCTGGCAGCCACTGGAGACAGCACTGAGGACTGGGATGTTAACCTCAATGACAGCCGAGCCCTCACATCAACAGACACAGGACTATATTAACTGGCCTCAACTGACCCTTGAATGAGTGATGCGCTACTCTTGAGGAAGGTTTCACCCGTCCTCAGACTAAATCCTGACTCGAGTGTGGGAGAGGTTATGTAAACTAAATGTATGTCAGGGCTTGAGGGGTGACGGGAGGTGGGCAGGTTGGTTGATTTCTTTCCTATTCCAGTCTTTGAGTCTCCATGCATAAGAAAGAAATCTATCGTTAGTGAGATACCCTTGAGGAAGATGTCGACAGTCCCCCCCCCCCCCACCCCTCCCGTCTCCATTACTGGCTTCTGCATCTTTACTTGAGTGTGTGAGAGGTGAGAGGTTTTTAAACCAATAGCATGTTAGCTGAGGCTCAAATTCTCTGAGGACAAATCTTCCCCAGTTGGGAGAGATAATTTCCTCTCTTCACAGCAACTTTATCTTTGAAAAGCAGTGAGTAAATTCTAAGTTCGCCGATTGCCAACCGGGTTACTCTAAACTACCACTCTACAAATTGGCAATGTAAATTTTGTTTCTTACCTGTTGGGCTGTCACTGTTCCGCTGCTTTTTTGCTCTTTTCTGTGTTTTTCTTTTAAGAAAACAATCTCCTCCTGTTAAAGAAACACGAAGAAATCGTTTCAACAAAAGCAGGCAATTATAAACTGGAAGGAAAAAAGGAAGAATATCAAGCCATTAGGGAAAGTTCATTTAATATGACAAGGGGGGGGGATGAAGATATTGAAACTCGAAGCTTGAAATTTCAGCAGCCCCCCTTGCTAGCGGTTCAATTCTTTAGGAGCCCCCTCCTTGGTAGTCGAAAAAATTTCAGAGCCCCCCCCCCCCCTCCTCCTTCAATTCCTTTGCTCCCCTGAAAAAAGAGCGCTAGACTGTATTAAATATATTTACCGTTATTGTCTTCAATGGTTTATACTATGACAAACTTGAGATACAGTTGTGATACAATTTTCTAAAGCATTTTTAGGATGAACAAGAGTGTAATAATTACTGAGACTACATTTGTTATATCTGTAAACCACGTGATATAGCTGAGTTGCACAGGTCATTAAATTGTTGAGTTGAAAACCATCCGATCTGTATGATGATGTCATGTGTTGGTTTTGAAGTATACAAATTTTCGGAGCCCCCCCTCCTAGCGCAACAATTTTTTCAGAGCCCCCCCTTCGGGTGTCTAAAAATTTTCGGAGCCCCCCCTCAATATCTTCATCCCCCCCCTTGTCATATTAAATGAACTTTCCCTTACATGAGCATTTATTGCTTCATTTTATCAGCTGGATAGTTGAAAAACAAAAGAATTAGAGAAAATGGTTTTAAGTCAGAAACCGTTTAGAAGTCGTTTTAGTTGCCTTCTTTCAGACAAAGCTTTAGCCAAAATCAAGGAAATTTGCCTAAGGCAGGTATTGACAGTAGAGACGTTAAGCATCATGTTTACGTCAAACGGCAAAAGCGAATTTGTACCACGTGACCAAGTTTCCCCCATTAATTGCCGTTTACTGTTCATTTTCTACACATAAAAGAGTAGTTTCACCTAATTTCCACAAGAATTGTCTTGAGCTGTTTTTATCTGCTCACATTCTGCTTTGAGAAATTCTCAACTTGAATCTGACCACCATGCAGGAGTGTAGGGGACGCAATGGAACAAGACAAAAAAGTTTTACGTCATTTTTAAAAATGGTAATTTCCTTTTGTTTGTCTTTTCCCAATGCGTATCTTGCTTTCCAGTATGGAGGTTTTTTACCACGTGAATGACTAGCTACAAAGAGCCTATTTAATCTTTTAATCTATTTAATCTTTTAATTTTTTAGCTACACATGACTGGTCACCACCTCCCCCCTCCCCAACCCTACATACAAAGTGTATGCACAATTTTGCTTCAGTTTCAACATTGCATAGGGTGGGGGAAGGGGAACTGAAAGGCATTTGTAAAAAGATGACACTGCTTTATCAGGGACTGAAGGAATAAAAACAATGTCACGTGGTCTCTGAGGGGGCAAATAACACATAAAAGCTGCCCATACAAGCAATCACGATAGAGTTTGTTTATTCCCTTAAAATGAGAAAAAAGTTTGAATCACGCAAAATGTACAGATAGAGTTCTGTCAAGGTTTACATCGGGATATCTAGGCTCATTATAACCCCCCAAAACGAGGCAATCATCACCTCCATCTATATTTTGCTCTCTTAGAAACCGTATGACATTGCATTTATCCCTTTATCCTTACACACGTGAAAAGATCAGGGCTGTTATCATACATAAGGTTTATAACCACCTGCCTAAATTAACCCCCACCCCACGCCCCCTCCCATGCTCCCTTTGGCCAGATTTTTCGAAAAGAACTTGCGCGAAATGATGGTGAGGTTTCAACAAGCGGGTTCAAAAACGTCCAGGAAGAGGTTAGTTTCTAAGGGAACAATGGTGTTGCGACAGCTGGAGAGTGAAAGACAAAGAACTGGTCCTGTTATCTGAGTTGACATGAAAACCAAATGTATGACTTAAAACATGACTGTGAATGTATATATACCGGTAGTTTCACACTTCACCTTGAAATAAGGCAGAGGAAATGAAAGAGAACGTTAAGTCTTATCTATTAACAAATACTATGAACATCTTTAGAAACCACATCCACTCACCTCTTGCTGAGACCGTAGCTCCTCAAGTTCTTCTTCAAACTTTTTCTTGTCCGCTGCGTGTTTTTTTTTCCGCTCTCCCAGAGTCTGCTCAACAACAACATTAATTAATACATACACTAAAAGTGATTTTCTTTCGTGCACGCTCTAGAAAACAACTAAATGTCCATGCAATTTACTTGTTTATTATCAAGTCGATATTGATAGATACTATTCATAACAGCCCGAAACAGGAAAATCCTTTGTTACGTGAATATAATATGAACAATGATCTAAACCTTTGAGGTTGATATTTCTCTTTGCCCTGATGTTTTCTACTTCCCTCTCAGAGAGTGAGCTCTTTGTTCCACAGAACATCTGAATGACTATTTGTATGTCAATACAATGAAAGGAATTACTCTAATGTCGGACCTGTTCCATTTTCTCACCTTTTCTAAACTCTCCTTTTCGTGTTTCAGATCGTTGAGTTCCTCTTCGATGTGGTCAACTTTGCTTTCTAGTCTTTTCTTTGCTTGCTTTTCTTCCTTAAGAGTTTTCTTCAGTTTCTCAGTTTCCTCAGTACTTTCTACAATTAAACGAGATAGAGGAATTTCAGTTACAAATCACTTACCTGACGGTAGACCAATTCGACTGGCCGGTACATACAAATTTCACAATCAAACAAGCTATCCAAAGCTGAGGAATACTGAAGAGTTTTCCACTATCCTGTTACAGTTAATGTTTCCTCAGAAACACCACCAACTGTTTCATCTTAATAAATTGGTATAATCATATAAACGATTGTTGCCACTGCAATCTCTAACTGTCATCACTGTTTCTCGTTAGGATACCTCACACACATGCAATTCCCTGACTGGTTTCAGCGTCATCAGTTTTGTTTAGCTTTACTGAAGAGAAATTACTTGAGCCACGTCACAAGGATTTGCATTAATGTAACTAATGGACAAACCGGGAGGGGGTGAAGAAGGAATGCATGTGGCTAAGATCCGGAAATACAGACCCAACTTTTTTAGAGATTACCTCAATATCAGGGAACAGAAAAGTGATTTACAATGCTCAGAAATGATCTTTCCTTGCAAGTAAATAAATTTGCTTTGACAATCTGATGTTGACATTTAACAACTAAAACACCAGAGCCTCGCCGCTTCACCCTGAAGCTAACTAACCTGTGTGTGAGTCTTTAGTGTGAGTCAGTTCGTTTTTGTACTTGTCTGATTCTGCTGTCACTTTGCTGAGCTGGCTGCTAAGCGCTGCTTCCCTCTGGCGAAGAGATGCAACTTCATTCTGAAGTGCTGCTAAGTGCGTCTTAGCTGTTGTCAGTTCACCACTCATTGAGATCTTCAAAGGAAATCACGTACCCATTAAAGTGTGAAGATTATGCAAAAAGCCAACTTCGTAAAGTCACGACAAGTGAAAACCATATAGTTTGCTACAAAAAGTCGCAGCATGTGCTTATTCCTAAATACAACATCATTGTTATTGGTTGCTAAAAAGATCAGTTCACAGACTTTCCTGAATTTTCCTGATAAAAATATAATTTTCCCGACCAAATAAATACAAAATGCAAGATACAGTAGCGGCCTCTTGTCTTACCAAGTGTAAATTGCAGCCGTTGTTTCCCTTTTCCCTCTCGTCGTTTATGAATCAATTGAGTCTTAAAAGGAGATAGTTTCCCTAATTTTTTATTAACGAAAGACACCTTGAGATCACAGTGACCTGGAATGGTATTAAATCAGTGGTTATTATTTTGTTTTGTACCTTTTCTTGCTCTAACGACAACACTCGGGCTTGCGATTGCGCTGTGTTGACTTGAAGCGAGTCACTTCTCTGTTCCAACATCGTGTTGCTTTGTTCCACAAATCTGAAAAACAATAATCATCATCACCTTCACCACCACCACCACCAATCATTATTAATAGGGAGCTTTAGCATCGACGACGGCAACGACAGCGAAAACGTCAGTTTCAAAATGAATTCCCGTTTTTTCAATTTTTGTAGCGTTTATTCCAATTTGCTGAAAATGGCAAGTGTAGACGAATTTCCCTAGAGTTGATTTCTTGAGGACCGAACTCAAGTTAAGAGAGAGAAAAGGAGATTCGTCGTCGCTTGTTTACGTCCTCCATAAAACTTGCAATTAGGCATTTTCACGTCGTAGTCGTGCAAGGACGGTAAAGAAATGTACAAAAAAGCGTGATGCACGTCCAAAGTTGTTGTTTTGCGTAATAAACCTATTACTTTTTTTGACGTCCTGGTTGCCGTCGCCGTCGTCGTTGCTAAAGCTCCCTAATATCAACACCATGACTACCATCCACATAGTCAATAGTCTTACGGTGGTCAGCACCTCAGTTTTGCAGTTGCCTATGATCAGCTGATTTATGAAAGGAAAACAAAACTATTAGGTCTACTAAGCACGATACTTAGTTGCAGTTAGATACCTCTGACTTTTTTGCAGTAACTCTGAAATCTTGTCGTTTAGCATCTCAATCTTCCTCGTTTTCTCAGCACTTTCAGCTTTGAATTTCTCGTTTTCCTATTAATAAGGCATTAGAAATACAAGCATTAACAAAATGACTTTTTACGCTGAACAGTAATGGACTGATGTTTGGAAAACATCCTTCTTAATGAACCGAATTGTTCGTTAACCTAAACTCTTAAGTGTAAGAGTATTGCATGCGCGAATACCATACCTTTCCACCTGCGGAGGAAATGTTATGGTGACGGCATTTAAATGAGAGCTCGAAAACGTAGGAGAACTTTCACTGATATTAAGTGTCATGGCGACTTCGTCTTTCATGACACTCCTTCAAACCGGCTTACAAATGACTTAAATTAGGGCGGATTAAAAAGTTTCTCGATGCGACTGACAAAAAAACTCTCCCCTAAATCTGTCTATGCCATTCTTCTACGGCTAACCTGTAATAAAAGGTCCAAAACTTAAAGGCATTTGCTAAATGTTTAGGATTTTGAGATCTTTCTGAGCTCTTTCGGGAGTCAAATGGTTAATGGATACAAATACTCTGACTTAACCCTTTAAGCCCCGGTATCAACATCGACATGCTCCAAACTTATCTCTATACATTTCCTTAATAAATGAGTTGAGAGAGTTTGATAAAAGATCAAAGCATTTTCTCTTAGGTGATCATTTAGTTAATTCTCATAACCTCATCTCATGACAATGTATGGATATCGTTAGGAGAAAATTGATGTTGGTCACTATTGGGACTTGAAGGGTGAATCATTTCTGTCTATCCCTGATCTACGCTCCCGCTCAGTTTATATAAAGCCATGAAGTCGTATCTTTGTACTATCAGTGGTTGTCTCGGCGATCTTATACATTACCTGCGCTATTCTGGTGACATTGTGAACTAAAACAGAAGCCTCTAATGCAGCTTGTGGATTACCAAAAGCACCAATTCCTATCTGACCAGCTGGAGCTAGGGGTCCAGCTAACTGAGATGAACTTTGGAAATGACGTTCAACCTGTAAAGATATTTATAATATAACGCTGAGAAAGATGCCACATTCGAGTTCACGAAAAGGATTCGAACCTACCGTAACGTCTGACAAGTCCCACCACAGTCAATCGACTTTTTACTTGCCTCCTGTGATCCTCTATTTCCCTATACTAAGGGTAACGCACAGCGGGGTTTATGGCGGGTTATTTGCAGGAAGTTGAATTTTTACTTTAGAGCTAATTCTCTGTTCTACAGTTCTACCAATATCTGACAAAAAACAGGGGCTCATTAGATTGAAAATTTTATTCCTATTTGTGGTGGGGCGCAGGGTTTCACTGTGACAGGATTCTCAGAATTTATCGCTTCTTTCATTGGCTATTACAAGGTTGCGCCGAGAACTGAGTCAAAAATCATCCCTCAAAACAGTCCCACAGTGCAATTCGAAAAGCACTGGCCCAGTCCCAAGCGAGGCCTCAAAATGGCCAAAGATTCCAGGTGACACTCAACAGCAGCAAAGCTGGAAGAACCCAAAACTCTCAAAGGCAGCGAGAGGTCAAACTCTACCATTACATTAGCAGGAATGTATCAAGGATTTCTTAAGTCTACACATAGAGTTGCGGATGTTAAAACAGTGTAAACCCAGTAAATTCTTTGCTTTAACTGTACTCACCTTATTAGAAAGGTCGTCAATCTTGTCGGACAGTTTGCCAATAGACATGCGGATCTCTCCCTGTTGTTGCCGAGTCTCAGCCATAAGTACAGGGACCATGGCATCACTAGCAGTGGGCTGTGCCGGAGGGGGTGGCGGAGGGGGTGCAGAATATGGAGGAGTAATAAACTGTGGCTGGGGACCCATCATGGGATATCCCATGCTACTGGGAGCCGGAGGCTGAAAGAATGGCACAAGGAAAGGAAAGTACACTTAGCAAAATCGTTAAAATAAAAATTATCTTCAGCAAAATACTCACATTGTAATTATGGTACACTTATCAATTACATGGGAAACCGGAAACTCAGGTTAGAAATCAAATGGTTCACTCCAATCTGTTTCAGAAGCCTCAGAAAATATGGGCTGTGATTTGAGGCGAATCTATTTTTGCACTATTTTTAGTCTGTCCAGCTGACTTGGATATACTTTGTGGCGGGTCGTTCTCCCACCGAGTCAAATTTAATAGTAATACGTTAATGCACAAGATTTCCATCCGGGTTGCTTGCGTAAATGGTAAGCACCCCAGGTATTCCATCCCTTGCTTTTATTTCAAAAGTTACAGGTGCACAAAAAGATGACATCTATCTAGCCAAACGTTAGAAGAGCCTTCTGAGCAGTAAAAGCAAAAATTCTCACCGCAAGGTTTAAAACAATTTAATTTATGGCATCATTTGTTAGATCTATAAGAGTATAAACAATAGAAAATATTATTGTGCTCTATTCATTTGCATTCACATTACACAAGAAAAAACACAAAATCTGTGGCATTTCCACAGACAACTCTCGACTACTGACCTCATACTGCAAAAAACATGAAATGCTGAGAGTTTCTACAAATTTGTACAGTTAGTATAAAATGTAAAATAAGTATGAGAAACATACCTGATACAAAGCAAGTGACTGTTGTGGTTGTGGTTGCGGTGTGAAGGCTGACGGCACCAGTGGTTGTGGATTCATTAATGGTTGTGGGTTGATTACAGGTTGCTGCATTGTCTGTGCAGTAGGAGCTGGATTGTGCATTGTCTGATGGACTTCAGGATGAACTTGAACAGGTCTGGGGGGTGGTTGAGGCTTGGCTCGTGGGCTGGGATGTGGATTGGAGTTGATAGCTGGAGGGCTTGTTGCATCACTCTCTGATCTTGTGTCACGAACAGCTGGCTCTGGACTGGGGGGTACCTCCTATAGAATTTATTGTCATCATTATAAGATTAATCTGTAATAATGATTAGCGTTTTTCCTGCAACTTAACTAGACTGAAATTATAAACAATTAATGGAAGTGGTTTTTGTGATATCTGGAATAATCAAGGTCGAGGTAAGTGTTATCAGTCGAGCTGAAGGCCAAGGCTGATAGCACTTACCGAGATCTTGACTATTTAGGATATCACAAAAACTGAATCTAATGATTATTTTATTATACATTGTTTTGATGAAAATAACTACAAACACGACAATGCAGGGAACCTAAATTGATATTGTGATTAGAAATCATGCAGTGCACACTCAACATACAGATTAGTCAGTTATTTGCTAGCAGATAACTAACTAATCTGTAGGTTGCGTTGATTTCCAAAATTAGCTGTAGGATCTTAGCCAATGAGAAGACAGATAGTGAGCACAATGTATAATAATCATTATGGTATTTTAAGGGTGATTCAATTAATGTAAACAGTAAGTGTACGTTGTACAAACTATAATAATCAATTGTAGTTAAAATAAATATTTTGTAGTCTACAATGAATTTTCAGAAACAGATATTTCAAACTGGTCAAACAGGCCAGGTGATTTGTGTATATGATATAAGCACCCCTGGGATGACTATCACTGCTATGCACTAGATAAATCTCTTTCCAACGGATAACTCAATTCTATCGGTTTCACTTAGACTTACAATCTACTGGCTAGTGATTTATCCTGTGGATAGCATTATCCAACATTTGAACAATCAGGAGCCAGTCTGTTACTTTGCTACTCATAAGAGTACCTGCTCCGGTTCGCCCATGTAAGCATCATATTCTGGTTCAGCCACAACTGCTCCAGGAAGAGACAATGGATTCTTACCCATTTTAGACATTCTAGCAAGCAAACGAGCTTTGTCTGTGCCTTTCCCAGGAGACTACAAAATTTAGCGAATAATAATTATTATTTCACTCACAGTACAGTGACCACATTAACCCTTTAAGTTCCAAGAGTGACCAACATCAATTTTCTCCAAACAAAATCAATACATTATCAAAAGAAAAGGTTATGAGATTTACTAAATGATCGCCTAAGGGAAAATGCTTTGATCTTTTATCAAATTCTCCCAACTTAGTCTTTAAGGAAATGTATGGAGATCAGTTTGGAGAATTGGTAAGTGGATATTAAGGCTTAAAGTGTTAATGTTTAACTCAGTCAGGCCTCTCCAAAGTTTAAGCAACTGATTGCCCATTACTGCTATAATAATGATAGCAGCGATGGCTTGAAAATAGCTGGCTCTTATTGCTCTCTGCTCCAGATTAGTGTCTCTCACAAAACATCTCCCACAGTAGCGAGCAATGAGAGGCAGCTTATTTCACAAGCTATAGTAGCAATGGATGTCATTTCAATGTGATGAATGTTTCGCCAAAATTGAAGGGGAACACAGATTTTGTTAACCCAAGATAGCTATGCCACGTTGAGTACTATTACATCTTCCTTTTCTTTCATGATTCTTCTTTCACTTACACCGTACAGGACACTACCAAGTTGCTGATCTTTTCAGCTACGAGCAACTGGTCAGATCAGGTAGGAGACCTGTGGCAGCAAACTAGTCTTTTAACATACTACATCTAGTACCATCCAACTTCTTATTGCCACCGATGTTAAACTGATGTTGAGCACAGAAGCAATGCAAAACATGATTTCAAGGCATCAATAGAACGTACATTCTAACCTGAGAAAGTTGTTCATTGATAGAAGCCGTTCTCCCCTTTATGCTACTATCAGCTGGTACACTGTAAAAAACATAGTACTTCATTTGAGTATCAATGTATTCAGTGTGAAAGAACTATGTGAGGACACTATTTTTTTATGTCTCCTTCGGGAGATGGATCACCACTGGTCATCTGAGCCACGTGAAGGTGATGCTGTTTGCAGGGCAAAGGAGGTACCTTCATTTCTCAGTTACTTTAAGACCCTGGTTATTAGACCTGCCACGGGGATCGAACCCGGGACCTTCCACTCTGTAGTCAAGTGCTCTACCAACCGAACGACATGTAATCCAGCTAATCCAGCTGTGGTAAAACAGAACTTTCCAAGGACTTTTCTAGGATTTATGCTGTCTTCACATTGAATTTGTACAAAATGTGACACAATAGCATTTAAATGAAATTAATATCTTTCACTGCAAAAAAGGTTCACATCAGACAGTGCAGTATGAGAATTATGATCAAAACTGTTTAATCTGAGCATGATAAAACTACATGTACTGCCTGGGGAAATTTTTTTTATCTTGATTGGAAGAAGCATTTAAAAGATGGGAGCAAAAAGCAAGGAGAAAGTGTAGAGGAAAGAAACAAATTTTAAGTCAAAATTAAACTGTGTAGAGGTGAACAACAAACAGAATATTTGAGAGAATATCACCACCGAAAAATATCACCAGTTCCAGCATATTTCCTGGTGAACAGGCAATAAAAACCCACATATTTCAGAAAAAGGGAGAGAACTGTTTTGGAACAGACATGTCATGTGAAAAGTGCAGTGTTAAGCATGTTTAGGAGAAAAATATTCTGGGTATACTAATGTTTCCTCAAAAATTGTATAAATATAGTGAGAAAGCATTTACAAGGCTGCAAGTTTATCATTTGCTACAGCTTTACCGCCACCTTCAGTAATATTTAATACCACCCAACAGTCTATGTAACACATTTCCAGGATACTGTAATCACATTCTATTCTCTTAGAAATTAATGCTAGAATAAAATCATTAGATTCTCCAGAGCCTGTATGAACCATGTTACCCATTATGCCATTTTTTAAATTTGATCAGTTAAAAAAGAAAGATGAGATGGCTAATAATTACCTCATCTGGGAGGCAGCAGAGTCTGTGGAGCGTTTTCTGGTACCACTTGGCTCAGACAGGATATCAGGAAGCTGTTCGGAGTTGCTCTGGGAACTGACTGTGGGCTCTTGAACTGTCAGGGGAGACTCACTTGAATCTCTACTGGATTTGATCTGTCACAAAGAGTAACAAAATTTAATACCAGCAATTGAGTACTTCTAATTAGCCAAGTTTAAAGCATTTAATATAAATATTACTGAAGTAAATGAATGAATCATTTTTAAAATGGTATTTTCATAAATTTGAATGTTTTTCACTGACAAGTTCTTTTTAAACATCTCTTTAGATATGGATGCAGACTTTGACAGAACGGCTTCCTTTTTTAGTCTCTCTCCAATAGCATTCTGTTCTTGATTGCGTCATTTCTGAAGTCAAAGTATTTCCTCTTAAGTGGGATTAACTTGTAGGGTCAGTTATTTAAATGTAGTTTAGCCAGTGTTTAACAAAACCGCATTCTAAGCCATTTTCAGTTTACCCAACGGCTTTATCTAAACACCATTTATTGCGGACAGCATCACGAAAGCATACAGAGTAGACAAGAAAAGTATTTATCTTCTTAAAGTAAACCACTAAGGAAGAGATCTTGAGGTTCAAAGATTTGTTACACTGCAGCTTAAGTTAGACTTCGTTTAAATAATCAACCCATCTGGTTTTGTGTCACAGCTCATTAGAAAAGAGCCGCCAAGATAATCTGTTGTCAGTGGCAACTTTCTTCAAGAAAGGACCTACACATTAATTTACTGTACATATAGAACTGTACCACAGTAAACACATGAAGTGAGAAAATTATTTATAAAACTGTTCCCTGAAGCCTTGCACAGTCTTGTATTTTTGTACATCCATCAGAAGCCTACTGACAAGTTGTAACATAATGGACTAAGTAACATAGTATATAATGTGCTACATACCCTGAGAACTTCTACTTCAAACAAGAGTGGGGAATTAGGAGGAACTCTGCCACTCACACCCTGACAAATTATAACAAAATTATACTTAATTAACAGTGCTAACATCCATACTAAGATACATGTATTAAATCCAAATTTAACCCTTCGCCCATACACTGCCTTTAACCACCTGTTCGGATCCATGTCCCTTGTACCTCTTGCTACGTCAGTTTTAACAGTCACAACTTTGACACTCAACTAGCTAGAGTAAGGGGAAGAGACCTTTTAAATAATACCAGAATGAATATGATTCAGTCAAGGAGACCACAATCATGCAAGAATGACCAGAAAATTCTAATGAACATAAGGAGCTTTTCCTGTAAGTTAAAAGTTAGGTTTAAAAATTGCCTGAACTTCAGTACACAATGTAGCTGCTATTTTGCACCTGGAGCAAAAGGCGACCACCTATATAGCCAGAGAGTGACCAGAAAATGGTTTGACAGGCCTCAAATGGTGTTTTATCTGCAAAATTCCCAGGATTAATATCAATTATTACAAACTAAATTTATTTAAGAATCAGTAATTTGTACAGTGTATAAATAACACTTACTGAACAAACCATACAGTTTTGCAATATGTTGACCGCATACCTTTTCACCATAAGCCAGGGATGAAGGAATAGCAATTAGCCTTTTACCACCTTTCTTCATGCCTATTACACCTTGCTCCCATCCCTTAAATAAATGAAGGTATGTAAATATATCAACAACTATTATTGTTGTCATTATTATTATTATTATTATTATTATTGATCATCATCATCATTATAAAAATATCAAAATATTTCTCTGTTTCTGATCAGCTCAAAATCCCGTGGATAATTCATCATAACCGGTGACTGTTGACCAAATTTGGAAAAAGATTACAATATGTGAAAAATGATTTCAATTCTACTACCAGCATAATTGCCAGAAAGCTAAACAGTTGACTGAGAAGCACTGGAGATGAGGTTGATTTGGATTGGTAGAGCAATGCAAAATGGTGGAACATTTCACCCGTTTTGTGAAGAAGAAATAGGCAAACTACTAGCTAAAAACATTGCAAGAACAGCAAGAATATAACTCGATGGATGACATCTGCTATTTGGGGAATATTATGCAGAACTAAACATCCCTTTATCTCCATGACTTGGCAATTGAAAATGAACTTAACATCGATGGAGAAAAGCATATTTTGGCTTGTTTTTAAACTAGGAATTATTTTGAATGAATAATAAAACAATTATTGACTTCAACTTATGTACCATCTGAAGAATTATGGATGTCTCGGAGGGTGTTATCCTCCTCCATCTCCATAATGATATGAAGCTTCATCCAATAATAATTTATTGCTTATTATCATTATCATTGTTATTACTATAATATTATTATTGTGGAAGTGGGATACCCTAAAAACCTGAAGAGTCAAGACCATAACTATAACAAATAATATACATGTAGGCTTCCTTAGGCTAGATTACTAAATACCTGGCTCAGTGCAGTGTACAGAAACATAAAAACTAAGCAACAGATCCACTTTATATTAGATAATCCTTCAGAATTTTTTTTTTAATAACAAATATGGAAGGAGAACTAGTTACTGAAATAGGCAACAAGATTTTAAACAATAATAATTATTTCATTATAATTTTTAATATTGAGAATTTCAAGAAAATTAGATGTTCTGAAGACTTAATGTGAAAATATGCACAGCCACGAAAAGTATATGTTAATATTACATTCAACAATACCTTGATAACCTTTCCCTTTCCTGTCTTGAATTTAAACGTCTTATCAGTTTCAGTATTGCCATCAAATACCTTTAAACAGGCAAACCACCACAACTTAATATATAAGTACATGTACATAAGCAACCAGACAAAACAGAAAGCCGCATGAGAAGTCACTTTAATCATAACTCACTCAATAGTGATTTTTGTTTTAACAAAACCATGTCAAAAGCTGAGCATTTACTAGACTTTTGCTTAAAGTCTATTTTGGTTCAACGGCTCATTTTTGGAACTTCAGCACTTGAAAAAATTGACTTGTGGGCAAATCTATGTATCTAACATGTTATCGTTAATTTTCTCAATGTTTCTTAACTGAGGCCTCCCCGAGCCTACCTCAAACTTTCTAATAATTTCCGTCAGGTATAACTTGCAGGGAATGGCCTGCCCAATGAGATAAGGGCAAAGCAAACCTTTAGTTGCCTTCAAGCAGGGGTTTAAAAAAGTGCAAATGTAATTATTTAGTAAATAGCAATTAGATTATTGTAAATAGAAATGTGACAACTGGAAAATTGTAAAAAAAACTGTAGATAGAAACCTGTAAATACTAAAATGTAAATAATTTCATGCAAAGTCAGCCAGGAAAATGTTTTTAGTATCTTTTTGATACTACTTTTTATTCAGTTTGAGGTATATTATACACGACCACATCAGCTACACTGGAAACTTATTGTGTTTAATATAAGATGTTGTTGTTGTTTTTTTTGAGCCATTGAAAATATACAGTAATTATCTGGCCAGTGAAACATTTATGTGTCTATGTTAATTGTTATTGATCTTTGACACGTGTACAGGTGTATGTCACTCTCATCAGTTCCCACCATTTTTGAGCTTGTACACATGACCAACTCCGATGTCAGCATTTCTGCCTTTTCATACTTAATGATAGACCTTACACTTTCATAAAATGTGAAGTTTATAAAATCCTCCATCTTTCCCTTTTGAAATTGGTGTACACTGTAAACACAACTAGGCTAAAATGCATAACAATGTACATTTGTAAAGTGCAACCTCTTTTAATATAAATGCGTCCTCGGCTTAACAAATGATATTCTTTGCCCCAGCAATAGTAAAATATATGAAAAAAAATCTCAGTATAGTGAAACCTTGTGATTGCGAACATATTTTGCCAGTCCCTTGGCCCTTTTATATTTTGAGGTTCCACTGCATGTGTTTTCTAACAAAAAGACTGGCATCTGGGCCAAAAAGTTTACTTGAATCATTAAAACCCGAAAGTATAACTACTGTGTTATTCAAATTCTTGTATTGTGTGCAGGTTTCAAAGGAGGAAACTTTAGTTGCACATAATCATTATTTTTCCCTCCTTCCTACTCACATTTCCAAAATTATGATTCTTCCATAACCACCCTGTATATTTGACTTCCAAAGCATCTCCTAGTTCAATTGCCTAAAACCACAAAATCAACCAGCAAAACAAAGATTTTATTAGCTATTTTATAATCATTACATTTGTATTATTAATTATTATCATACACATGTACATTTAAACAAAGGGCACTTTCCATTCAACCCTAAATTGAGAAAATTTCGGTTGGTACATCAAATGGAATGGACCAATTTGGTTTGGTCCGACCGGAATATTCGGGACCAGCTTTGAAGGTGGTCTACTTTGACCAGTCTCGTCATTTCAGTCGCTCAGACTAAAAAATTCCCTTTTCCATTTGACAAAATTGTTGTCCCCAGTACTGCTCTTTTGTATCCTGCTTACATGAACAATAACCAAACGCACGGTGGCTTAGGTCGTGTCTGTGCAACCAGAATGTATTGTTCCATTGGGCAAATGAAATTTCCGAAATTTCACACCGGAATTTTTGTTGAATGGAAAGCACTCAAAATCTTTCACTATAACTATTAAAATAAATGACAAAAATTAATTAATTCAAAACAATTAATAATACCGACATGAAAAAAAAACTAGAAAAATTCGATAACCTGTCCATCACCAGGAATAAGGTCTTGCGTGCAAAGAGTTGTAGGAGCAGAGTTGAACTTGGACAATCCAACCTACAAAAATTAGGCAATTTTTAAAAATGAAAGTGAAGCAATAGATTAATAATATAAATTAGTCCACCCAGGATTTCCCAGTTGGAACTGCACAAAAAAAATTATCTTGGCCATGTAATAAACCCTCATCGACCAAGTGTGTTTGGTTAAGATGGATAGATAACAGGCTTGTTCTTTTTATCGCGTTTTTATGCACCTCAAATTTCTCTCCACCCCTATAACTGCAAAAAACAGAATTTGGACAATTATCCAGGCATCTTGACCTCAAGATTGGTCAAGAAGGCATATTCATAATTTTAAGGAAGGGTAGTTACAAACATAGAAAATTAATGATACATGTACATGTACACCTTAAAAGGTCAACCATATGTCATTTACATTACAGAAAAGCTATGGGTTCATTCATTGGTATGTTATTTTTTTTAGTACTGTCAACAACATAAATTAGGTTGAGATTAAATTTTTAATCACATGGCTGTTAACAATTTACTTGTTTATTATAATTTGGCAGAAACCAAGATAAGCCCCTAAGAAGTTGATCACCTTGGCCAAACCAGTGATAATTCATTGATTTCTTAATTTTTGCAGACACCAAACCTCACTACTGCAGAATAAACAGCTGACTATCATGGAGTAGGGATGAAACGCTAATATTTGTGATAAGGCTTTCTTTTTTAAAAAGATGGAACATACTGCAGCTATAATTGCCATAAATTCCCTGATTAAACAAATAATTGGCCAAAATGGAAAATACCCTAATATTCTTCAAATTTCTGTTTGGGTGGTGCTTCTTGTAAACCCAACTTTTGCAATGTCTTTTGTTCTCTGCACGATTTGCACGTGCAATGCATCAGCACCTTGTAAATTTGCATATACTGCACGTGCAGTTTGTGCAAAAAAACAAAAAAACTACAAAAGTAAGGTTTACATGAAGCACCACCCAAAATACAGTTTAAAGAATATTATGGTATTTTCCACTCTGGCCAGAAACATGAAAGCTAACAGTAGCATTGTAGAACTTTGTTCCACTTTGAACTAATATACAATTCTGTTTGCTTTACCTGCTTGGCGAAGTCTGAAATTGTCTTTTCTGAGTCAAAACAAAGTGACCATGTTTGTCTCTGGTCATCATAAAAGCTTGCATAATTGTTTCCTTGAACCTACAAGAAAGGTGAAGATAGTTCCTTGCTTTCCATAGATCTAGCAAAAATTATTAATTATACATTTAGACAGTCTCACACTCAAAAATACTTTCATAGTTCATAGTTTCTGATGAATTTCAAGGACAGGAAGTTGACCAACAAAATTATGACTGTAGTGGTTGTAAAATTAAAGGGACAATTTTTGGAATAACCTTTTTCAGTCCTAAATACAATAAAACATGACTCACATTTCACGCATTTATTTGCTGAGTTTTGAGTGATTTTTGAGCATGGGATAAATAGATGTGGCAGGAGTTTAAAACTAAATTAATCATAGGTACAGTAATAGTATGCTGATCATCAAAATAATCCATCCTCTGTTTTCACTGACTTGCCATAAAAATAAAAATGCAAACCATTCAATACAGAAAGTCCAGAATCTGGGAAATGAAAGAAGATAAATATACAAAAGGCCTCGCCAACAACCAGGTCTGTACGATATTTCATATTCAAGATATTCGGAAAAATGTTTCACCCAAATTATTATAAAGCTTTGTATGTTGACGTCCCTTTGAGGGGCACAAATATGGCCGCCAGAATCCAACAGAAAAATCTGTTTTTGCGTTTTCCTACTAATGCGTAAAAACCATCGCTTGAGGAACTCATACAACTAAGGATTAAAGTATTATTAACTTTATTCTGGGACAAGAAATGT
Organism: Porites cylindrica; assembly: GCA_964035525.1. NCBI lineage: Eukaryota > Metazoa > Cnidaria > Anthozoa > Scleractinia > Poritidae > Porites > Porites cylindrica. Next base: position 20,157,165 of record OZ037779.1, on the reverse strand, counting down.
TTAGAAAGCAAAATCACAAAAAGTCAGTAATGTTTTTAACCTACATAAGAGCTTTCCCGAGCACTAGCTAAATGCTGCCTCACACAAAAGCCTGGAAATTCAAGTGTCCTCTATCACAAAAGGAAGAACCCTTTCAGACCAGAAATTTGTTTAAGTAAAGGTGTCTAGGTGCTGCAATGCTTCGTGAAAGTAGAAACTCATAAGAATCGATAGTTTCTTAGTTTGAATTTTAGTGACGTCACAGGAAAACCAATAATAATAATTATTGATCAAAAATTTTAAGTGACACAATAATCAATTATTATGAAATGTTCAACATTTGATAATATCACTACTGACAAAATCAAAAAATATATTGTTGACAATATTAACGCTTGTGTGTGGTCTTTTTATGGACTCCTTGGTTCAGTTCAGTTCAGTTCAGTTTATTTTCACTCAATACACTGTATTTTGACTAATGCTAAGTTACAGACTATATAGATCATGTTAAACAAAATAAACTTTTCTATAGAATTAATATGAACGTTTGAGTATGACGGCCAAGTGAACCATTTGGTTTTCTAGTTGGCCACCATAACACAAATTACATTTAATATAAATACAGGCGAGGAACCACAAAGAGCAAAAATAAATAGATGCAGTAACCATAATAATATAATAATATAATAATAGACTGAAGAGAAAAGAACAGTTAATTACAATTACAGCAATATCCGAAAGATTTTTAAAAAAGCAATCTAATAATCACTCTTTTGCTGATCATTTCACATGACATGTTTGCCATGTTCTAAAACACAGTGGAGAATCTAGCAGTTTATCGATCAAAAGAAACTTAGAGCTTTACTACATGCACCCTTTTATTATGACTAAAGTCCTACAAAATTAATCCAGACAGAGATGGCTTACTGTGAATGAAAAGTTTCCATGGATTTTGCCTGTTGTAACTTGCTGTTTTTTGGCTGCATATATAAATATCCTGTACTGTAAAAAGGAGAGCACTTTAGTAAGTTTTGCATTAAACACCACTGTCAAAGCTATTTTCCTAGCAACAGAAAATAACAATAAGAAAAATAATTGACTACTGTATTAAGAGGAAATCATATTGATGCTCTACTCAATTCAGAGTAATTGAAGGGGAAAAAATAGTCTGTACCCCAACATTACATAATAATTCACATGTACAAATAATTCTTATCTGCATATAACAGTCACAAAAAACACATGACAAAAAAGTTGTAAGATACAGGGTAAACCACAATTAAGTACAGTCAAATAACAATTAACTGGACCTCCATTAACCAGAATTCTTAATAACTTTATTATCTAGACTTTTTTCATGGGTGTGGCCTTTGAAATGGATAAAAATTTGTTTTACCCTGGGAGCAGAGGTTTCTTTCTGGCATGGCTTTTAGGATTTATTAAAGTCGTTTGCATGGCTTGTCAGTCATGCAGTTGCATTTGTATACGCCTGGAGATAAAGCAATTTAATCACCCACGTTTCGTTGTCCAGAAATAAGACTACCTGTCTGGAAATGGGATGAGTAAAAGTACTTTTCGATACTTTATACCGGTACTTTATATGAGTAGGTTTAGAAGAAAGCAGCCATAGGCTGATGTCATTGTATTTCTTCCAGGTGATGAAATTTACCCCATTATCCCTTTAGTAATGATTTAACAATCTGGTGTACATATGCTTAACAGAAACCACAGACGGCCACTGCAAAGGTTTCACTCCAGGTGTATTGAAACATACCAACTATGTGACTGACAAACCATGCGAACGCCTTTAAAAAAAATTAATGCCAAAAGCCATGCCAGAAAGAAACCTTATTATTAACCTCATTATTATTATTCTACCCTGGGAGCAGAGGTTTCTTGTTTATTGTTTTCCCTTTAAAGACAAAGCAGTAGTACAGGTAGTTACATCGTAAGCAATGAAGTGCATCCAGCTGAATGCCAAAACTGACTTCCCAACTATAATGGACAATCGTGTGTAGGAAACAATAACTGTACTGACTAGAAAAATGTCATAAATATTCAAATTTTCAGTTATCCAGACTCTTAATTATCCAAACTAATAACCATGTCTGAATAATAATATTGAGGTTTGATCAGCAATTTTCAACTCTCCCTATGCTTGCAGGTCTTACATGTACATAGGAATTGAAATGAGCTTTCAATAGGACAAACATCAGTCAATGCTTACATCATTTGCAGCATGATTTGCTAAAACTGCTGCTCCAAGCTTCCCTTGGCTAGCATACTGGCCATTGACACTAATAAAAACAAAAATGTAAGACTAAAATCAATTGAAAATGTTTCTACCAACTTACAATGTAGAAACAGGCTGGAGCTATCAGTACAATGTACATGCCGGGTTGTGTGATCTTATGGCGCACAGTTGCCCCCGGCACTCAACTTTAGCTCTTTGTTGACTAAGAAATCTTAATTATTTTTGGCACGAAACCTTTTATGCTGGGTACGTTACCCTAAATATCACAGGTTCAGAGCACAACCTTGAAATGATATTCACCAACAATGAAATCTCTTCTTCAAGGTGTTGAGAGAAAGATGACACTGAGACAATAGGGAATACCACCAAGAATTATGCATAATAGTGTAAAAGGAAAGATACAGAGTAGGTTTTGAAAGGTTTTGCACCAGTATAGTGATCAAGTGGCCTGTCAACCCTCGCAGTTTTCTACTTTAACAATTATTTATACAATGAGAAACTTTCTTTCAGGGTGTCACTGAGTAAATACAATCCCATGCTACAGCTACTTAATCGGTACATTCAGGATGTCCTGAATTTGATTCAAGTGCAAGAATGGAGACTTTCTTGTTAGCTAAAATAATGCAAAGTTACTAATCACCTCTGGCATACATTTAGTGCCAGTGAGTGGCACCATCCACCCTTAAGGTGAAAGTTGTCTGGAAGGTTATCCCTTTGACAGTGAATAAGAACACAAAATATTGATCAACAGGCTTAATGAGCCAAACAATAACTCTGCAAATTGGCATCACTCTTTTTCAGTGGAGTTGTCATCGAGGTTGGTGAGGTTTCCTATTACCGAGGGGTCTCCCTTTTTCATAAATTCAAGGTTATAGACTTTGTTAGGAACTTACTATTTGTAGGCATGGACAACTGTTGGAGATAGGACAGATGTGTCTCCACCTGACTGAGCTGCTGCTATTCAACAAAACAAACACAATGCAGATAAGTGAAACCATTTTAACCCATATAAAACAGCTTTGAATGATTCAGGTGACTATCCTTTAAATTCAAATTTACTTTCAAAATTCTCATAAACTACCTCTACATCATGTCTTTGTCCATTGATTTAATTCCCAGACCCTTACAGATTAGCCATGGCTAATTATTGGCTGAGAAAAGAAGAGCGAGCTGTGGAATACAGAATGCCTTAAGGGGTGATGAATTAACATCCCCAGTCCTAAAAAAGATACCTACATGTACAGCATATATGTATGTTCAAGAAGTTCCCTTTAAGGGCACAAAAGCTTCACAATATTATCAGCAGTGAAATAGGGAGAGGCCCATTAAAATTTGGCCCTTCTTGAGAATGGGAAATAAATAAAATCATTCAAAAACAGCATCCAAATTTAGGGTCCTGGGTAGCATATACAATTCCCATACCCCATCTCCTGGTGGACATGATGAGACGCAAACTTCCTAATGCACCTATCAATGTTAATTTGGAGGGGGCCGGGAAGCCGGGCAAAGGCTGGGATTTGAACTCGAAGCATATTTTATGGGGGTGGCCATCATAACTGGTCAGAAGAGAACACATTCTCCACCCCTCCATTTATTAAGACTAGAGGTCAAATATGTTTCATTGAAAGCAGCAACGTACTTTAACAATAATTATTGTCATTAAAATGCTCTGGTGAAATGCCAGCATCACGAAGGAATGTTTTCCACCTACACAGTGTAACGAATTTGCAGCTGTTAAATTAACAAGCAAATTTACTTTCTTTCAAACTCGGCCAAAATATTTGCGTTATGCAGTCATACTGAATAAGAGTCTAACTTCCTAAAACAATTTAACGTAAATGAACTGATGTATTTATCTGAATAAGAATACAGAGGATAAAACAGATGCCATGCCATGCTCTCTTTCAGTCGCCATCTTGCACGTGTGTATAAAAAATAACCACAAATCCTTGCGGGAACAATGGCCGCCATCTTCAGTTACCAATACCCCTTCTAACGCAACTGATAACTGACTGGTAACCAGGTCTTTCACAGCTTCCAATCCAAGATGTCGTCAATAATCCGAGGAAATTAAAAAGTCCTCACCCCCAGGACTTGGCGATAATTAAAAGTCCCCACTACGGGTGATCTTCCTTTGTCAAAACCCCAGCCTTTGTCCCCCTCCCCCCCCCCCAACCATCCTGATTAACGTTGATAAGTGCATGACATTGGCAAAAATTAATAGTTGACACATGGAGAAAATGATGAAGCAGTAGAATGGATGAAGAAAAACAAACATCAAACCCTGTGAAATTACTTTATACCCTTTGATAAACCAAAGAAGGCTATGTTCACACCATGCTCGATCAATTTTTGTGGCAGAACCGTCAAGTATAGTGTTAACAGCGACAACAGCCACGACAAAAAAACAACAGAAAACTGATCCAATAAAAACTACACCATTTTCACAAGCATCAGTAGCCACTCTAGCACAAAAGTCACACTGCAAATCTACGGATCGCGCTAAGTATGGTTTTTGAGATGAAACAAAGGCTTTCAGTTACAGTGTGAACATAACCTATTAGGCAAAAGAGATCAAAGTTTACCGGTACTGTGTTTACAACAAGTGAATTATGCCAGATTGATATGATCAGTAGGTGTGTACGGGTAAACTACATTTCAGTATTTCTAGTTACCTTTATGATTCAACACCAATTCATACCTGGTTTTTCTTTCTTGGGCTGTTTAGGTGCGGTGTACGTCAAGGATTCGTTTCCTCCTGAAAATGAAGCTCTATCCTGACCGAACAGCGACGCGAGTTTTGAAGAACTGTTTAAGACACACAGAAAGTTGTCACGCGGGCTCGGTTTACCGCCATCTTGATGACCTGATCACAAAAAGAAGCAAAAATGGAGATCAAAGAGCACATATGCTCACCCTCTTGTCGCTGTTGACATGAAATCTCCCTCATCGTCATCAAGAGATGATCCAAACATCCTAAAATGCGTTATCTGACTAGCAAACTAGATGGAAAGAGTTCACTTTTCAGCGCAAGCCGTGATAGGAAAATCGAAACTTCCTTTTACTTACTCTTGAGAGGCTGGGTTCTAGCGTTACGATAACATGCATACATACAAGCTGAATCATTCTTGCAAACTACCGCTGGTCAAAAATAGCACACGCGAACGCGCTAACACGAGATACTTTTAAAAATCAGAGGGTCGCAGGCCATGTCTTCCTTGTCTTACCTTGGGATTTATTCGCTCTCTTCCTGATATACGTCCTCTTTGGAGGTTTGTACTTTAGTCCTTGCGTCACAGCAGATTGGGTTTCCGCTGAGTGTGAGAGATCTGTTTGGATACCTGCTTCGCTTGCTGTCTCAAATTCCGTTTGACTAGCTGTTTGGGCAAGAGACCAAGGTACATACATGCGGTCAGAAAGAAGAGATTTTTTTGATAAGATTCTTGAAAAAAAAGAAAGCACAACACTACAGAAACGCCATAAATTCTAAGCTGCAGGGGAAGTAGAAAGAAATCTGAAACTAATACTAATAGCCGCTAAAGGATTTCCAAGAGGAAATTGCTTCGCCGGGGAGGTTTAATCAGGAGCCATAATCAGGGGTTCCCTGATCATGGCTCCTGGTTTAATAAGAATCTAGGGGTAGGCCAGCCACTTCTATTCCAAGCGGTTTTCAGGTCTCTTATGCATTCAAAAGGATTCTCAGAGCATAAGTGGTAAAGGAAAAAACCTTGACAATTCTAACTTTGTCTGACAGCTGTATCTCCAAGAATCTCGAAGTCCTCGTACGTTCCTTCGAGCTGCATTGTATGGGCTGGAGCGACTGTGGCAATACCATGAGAGTCGTCCACTTTAGGGATATGTGATATCCAATCTGGCAACACAAGGAGGGAAGACATATTTGTTCAGTGAAAACTTAAGCCAGAACAAGAACACCTTAACGTACATGTACAATCCCGTTGATCGTTCAAGGTTCATTGTCAGTCATCGGACCATCAGTAGTCCGGCAGGTGCCTCGGGACCGTTCTCTATTTTCAGTATTTTCCACGCTAAAAGAGGACCTGCTCGAGATGACACTTGACCTGCTTGGTCACGTTCCACAACTAACGACAAAAAACAAGAAGAGGCTTGACCACAGACGGTCACAGACAACCTCCTCACCGTCTTCTCAACACGAAATGTACCGAAAACTGAGTCTACGGAAACTCGAGAAAGTGAAAATTAAAAAAAAAACAAAACAAAGAAAAAAGTTATTACCGTGGCAGAATAAGGGAAGTGTTCGAGGAACGGGGGAAGTTGTAGTTTTCAGTTTGCTATAAGAAGCCTGCGTTGCAGGGCTTTGAAGGGAAAAGGGAAATTAAGGAGACCCTACCTCGCGCGCGAGCGCCTCAGGCGGCCCAAGGAAAAAAAGGGGGTTGGCTGAAGCTGACTACCAGTCCACGCGTTCCCGTTTTACTAGTATTTTTCTGTAACCTGAAGCCTGTGATCTCGATGGTGTTAGAAGCGAGTAATTCAATTTTGCTTTTTGAAAAAAGATGTACCAATTGATACTTTTCTGAAACGCAAATAAGTCTGACGTAACCTTGAAACGGTGACAACGCGCGAGACCATCACGCACGCTCCAATTTTGATGGCGATTTTCTACACGCTCGTGATAATCAGCTCGTTCAACGTTCAATCAATACTAATAATAATAATAATAAAAACGATTTTTAGTTCGTTCAGATTAGGATTTTGATAGTTTAAGGAAACAATTTTGTACACAGTTTTTGAACGAATAAAAACTTTTCTACCGAAGTGGTTTTTTCCGTGATATGTCGTCTCTATTCCGTTTTAATAAAACGTAGTTCTCAGTTATAGTAGATCAGATACCCTGAGGTAGATACCAATCAATTGGCTGGGACATCACTAAAAGTTAGAAAGTATACCATACGGTGAAATAATTCGAGCAATGGGCAGTATGACAGGTATGAGTCGAATCTGTAACTGCGTATTTCGTTTTAAATCGTTAAAAACAAACTTGCGTTACCTTTAGCTTCAGTGTTAAGGTCATCGAACAGATGTTCTTGTCCACCACTCGTCGTTTCTTGATCCTGCCAGACATTTTCATTATCCCCAAATCTTACTACACCAGTTTGCTCCTCGATACTCTCTGCAGCCCCCATGAACATATGAACAAGGAACTTCGCTCTTTAATCTGTGCCGAATGAATCCTGAAGTCGAGTTTCATTTTCACCACCACGATGTGGCTAAAATGTCGATTTCAACATTTCCTCCAAGAAAAATTTTACTGTTTCATTTGCTAGTTCGAAGTTTTAATAAAAATTTTATCAAGTACCGCGTAAAAACATCAGCAAAAAGCGCGGATGCTTAACGTAGACAGCACAGTTGTTTGTAAATGCGCATCGGACGCACAAAAGCGTGACGAGGTAATCGGATTGCGTGACGCGCGATCGACACGCGTTCATTCGGACCTTGCGTCGTTCACACCACTTTTATTTGAAAGTTTCAAACCCTCAACGGCTCACCTACACCCAAATATTGGTCGAGAAACCCCCCCCCCCCCCCCCCCCCCAAGCTAGAGGCCTTCGCTATCTTTTCACCGGAATCCCTGACCCTGTTTAGGACAAAGAAATCCTAAAATACATACCCTGCTTAATGCCCGCTGTCTTGTTTTAAAGCCATTGCGTTAGGAAACTATATCCTGTCCAGGGGCACACCCCCGTTTAGGCCAAATGAGGGAGTACCCCCGCCCCCCGGACTAGCTATGCTATTTTGTTCATTACAAAATAAAGACGCGGTAACCCAAGAGAAAATTCCTCCTGCAATCGAGTTCAACTTTGACGCTAAGTCGGTGAGAGTTAAGTAAAATCCGAATGAGATGATCGGTTGTCACTTTGAAGAGATTCAAAAGCTAAGGTTTTAGGTGTCAGGGGCACCCAGTGACGATTTCCTCCTAAAATACATTGAAAACACTCTTTTAAGCTGCCCAGAGTGCTTTTAGATCTCCAGAAATACTTTCCAACCGGCTCTATAAAATTTGTATCTGTTCATCTTTTCGAAATAACAGAGGAGCGAGGCGCGAAGCGCTGAGAGAAAAAAAATCCGTATCGGGAGTCTTATCAAACCGCGCGTTTGAACGGTTCAAACATAGGTATTTTGGAGAACAGACCTCAGGAGCGGAGCCAGGATACTCACCTCCTCCCAAAACAGTTAACCCTTTCAGTCATCAAGTCAATCCCCAGAGTCTTGTTTTGTTTTTGTTGATGTTGTTTTTTGAGAACTTTATTGGTCTAAATATCTCAGTGCCTAAATAAATGGTTCTGACGAAAAAAAAAAAGATCCAAAGTCCATTAAGTCCCATGAAGGGCATCTCCCAACTAAATCATTAAAAAATCACCCTTAAAAAACTATTTAGTAATGCTTATTTCAGTAACTATTGTTGCCAATGGCAAGCGAGCGAAAAGAAGGCCGTTTACATAGACCAGAGTAAGCAGTTGTACGTAAATAAAAGCGCATGGCACACGCAGTCTCATTGCTTTGCTTAACATACATGCGTAAGTCAACAGATGACTACTGAAAAGTTAGAGAGCTTACCTGGTCTTACCTACATATAATCCGCAAGTGAGTTAAATTCCTTTGCCAAAAAAAGAAAACAAGAATTTCACTATACTAAGTCACTAGACAGGTGCTTTATTTGACTTTTACGCCCTAGCAGACACGGAAATAACTCTTTCTAGCATGAACTCTCACTACAACCCCTATCACTATGTACCTATATCATCTTTTAGGTAGTCTGTTTACGTTCAAATATCGACAGTATTCGTATCGCGGGAACACATATCGCGTTGCAGCACCCGTGATCTCACCATTGGCCCTACTGACAAATTAACCTAAGAGTACATGACTCCGAAAATGGACACAATCGTTTCATCTCCGATATCAGTTTAAGATCAGGCTGCTGGTAAGAATTCGACCCAGAAACTTTCCTCCATACTTCTTTTTTTTATCATTTTTAATACTTTCGAAATAAAAAAAAAATGCACAGCACGATAAGAAAAAAAAAATTCCTTTTTCACTAGGACGGTATAGTAAGTTGGGAATCTTAAACGAGGCAAGAAAGTTAATGCCTCGAACCTGATGAGTCATTGAATACGGCCTGAAAGAACTTGAAACAAGGTCTTGTATTTCTTTAACATGTATAGTTTTAACCTAAGCAGCTGACTGAAGAGGAACAAATTTGCTTTTTCCTTTTTTTTTTTTTTTTTCATTGCATTACCATGACCAGTTTTTAAACTAAATTAACTGTTAAGAAACATATAGTTCTTTACTAATTAGCCAAGAAAGCAGCTGTGTTTTAAGAAAGGAAACCACTGAGTCGGAATAAAAGAGCTACAATGGGGTAAGTGTTGCTGGTCACACGGTGATGACTGAGACCGCAGTATATAGCTAAAGTGTTCAGCGGGGTTGACTTTTTGTCCCCAGCACAGCACAGATACAAACTGCTCAAAACAGCTGTACTTGCAATAGGCCACTTCCGAGTTCCCCCGGGCCTCTGTTTCAAAACGAGGGTAGGTGCTCAGCCTTTGATATAAAAATCATTTTTCATTCTCATGCAAATAAAACTCATTTTCACAAGAAAGTTTGTGCACTTGGCCTCATTTTGAAAGTGAGGGTTTTTGGAACTCGGAAGTGGCCGATTGTTGAACGTCATTCACTGGAACAAGCCTCGCGCCGGGGTTGGGTCGTCAGTTGGTACTAGTCTCCCTTGGGTCCTAATCAACCCATAGCCCTCCTTGTGTGATGCAACATTGCCTTTCAGTTCGATTGTGCATGATAATTATAACTATACTGTCAAATTATTCATCATCAGGGTCTATTCGCTCGAGCAGTTTGTTTTCGCTTCTTTCACCAGTGGAATCTCGGCGTTCTCTCTGACTTGTGCAAAGGTGTATTCCTTGAAAAGCACGCCATCTTCAAACACAGTCTCAAGAAGATCCTGTTGACAGAAAAAATGGCGATTAGCCTGTGTCGTAACTCTACAAACTGCACAAAGTTTCCTAAGTACCTTCCCCATGTTCCCTTTCTCGGTATAAACAACAATTAATTTTGGTAGAGATGATTGTCCCAGCCAAGTTCATACTTACCTTTAGTCTGCCCAGTTGGCTGGTAGAGCTCTAGTCAGCCCAGCTAGAGGTACCAGGCGCTTGGCTTGAAACCCGGCGAGGGTAAAAAGTACCGTTCAGGGTAAGGTCAACTTTGTACCCAGGGCTCTATCCTACTCGTCCCCTGAGAACGAGGTTGAGCAGGGGTGCGGGGATGAAAGGGAGTGCTAGGGACCCACAGTAACTAACGCTAGTTGCAGTGGTGATACTGCAAAATCCATTTAAGCTTCTGAATAAAATGGTTGTTCAAAAGGAGAAAAGTGGTATCAAACAGTTTCATCTCCATCACCTAAATGAGGAAGGTAAATCTTTAGTTAGAGCGATTTTCGTATGACCTTGAAAAATGGTGTCGATAAGTGTTCGTTATTTGTTTTATAAGCCAATGTTTTCCCGCCAAAGAAAACCCTAATATAGAGAAGGCATTGTTCGATTGGCCAATCGTGTAGAAGTATGACGTCAAAGCGAAGTATCGATTGATAGAAAGTTGTCGGGCATGAAGTTTTCTCAACCGAGCGTTCGCTTAACCAACCAAAAGCCACGTGCGTTTCTATCCGTTCGAGAAACCAATCAAATCGCCCTATTTTCGTTCGTTAGTTGTTTCTGTTTTTTTTTTTGCGCGTTCTTATTCCAAGGTCATACGAAAATCGCTCTATCAACTGTCTACTAGAGAGCGTTAAAGTCGGTAGATAACGCCACCCACGATATACAGGCAAAACTAACCTTCTCTGCGTTGCCTCGCCCCTCTTCAATTGTTATGTACTTGCCCTTTTCATCCTTCTCAAGGGACAACAATCCCTTCTTGGAATGCTTTGATGAGTCAGTGATGGGCTGTTTGTAAACGTTTACCTACAGAGAGAAAGATGGCCATGTTGAGATTGACAATGGCAAACACTTGGGTCTATCCCAGAGGACACCACAATATATTTACAAACGCAACCACAAACAGAAACACAACTTACTGGTTTGTCATTTATAACAGCAAAGCAACACTTGTAAGCACACTTCTGCGTATCGCGATCCATTTTTTGAAGCAGCGCACCTGCAAGACGAGAACGATTTCGCATCAGTTGATTCCTTAATGGTAGCGAAGAGGACGTCTAATTTTAACCGACCTTGACGATGAAGGACAGGTCACACTGTATCAAAATGGCGTGAAAATATGACTACCGTCCTATAACAGAGAGTAGGCGCACTGTGCTCTAGCAAAGCTCAGTGGCCCCTGGCGTCTTACTTTTGCTCATCTTGGGCGACTAGGCTATCTTGGTTCTTTTTTTTTTCTAACACAAATCATATACTAGGCACCCTGGATTTCTCGGGGTAAAAGCACGTCATGCTAGCGAGTGTCCAGAATAAACCCCTTTGCGTAAGAAAACAACTGCCATAAAACGTCGAAGGCTTGAACCTTTGGTGAAGGCTTTTAAAACCCACACACGTGGAAGTTGCTTCAAAAAATAAGCAGTAGTTATTTTCCCTTTGGTTCGTCTTAAACCCCGCGTGCCAGAGACTTTTCATGGGCGGATTCCCGCGACACCGAAGCATCCCGCCGAACGAGAGAAAATAAGTCTGGTGCCCAGGGTACGTGTCTTAAGGGACCCATCGTTTATTACGTCCGGGGGGGGGGGGGGGGGTTGGGGGGTACAATTTTTGAAAAGGTTTAATTTTGGGGGGTCAGTTTTGAAAATGTAAAAAGTGTGAGGGGGGTCGAAATTTTCACAGGATTGACATTATATGTTGTAGTTGTTAAAACATATCATAATTGAAACAAAAACAAGAAACACTTTTCCTTCATCGGACTTCACACCGTTTCTCATGCCAGCTGAGCCCCACCTGACGTGCATCTTTACTTGATTTGGTAGCCGCCATATTGAATGCTATATAACCAAGCTTGTCCCAGGACCCTATCAACTATTTTTACCTAACCAGACTACCCCATCTAGCTTTAATATGAAGTCGATGTCCAAAGAAAGAGAGAAAGTCGAGTCATCTTAAAACTTGGTCTAGGAAAGTTGGGGGGGTGCATTCTAAAGGCCCTTATCGCCTAGAGGGGGTACAATTTTCATATGAAATTATTTTAGGGGGGGTACGGTTTTCATACACCACTCTTTTCTGAAACCCCCCCCCCCCCCCCCCCCTGGGTCGTAATAAACGATCGGTCCCTAAGTAAGCAGCAGAAAACTGTGCAAACTGTGGCTTGACGTGAAGAAGAAAAATCATCAGCATTTGCAATAGCGAACACAATTCCAACACACCTCCACTTCCAAAGGCGATATTTTCAGCACTCCACTTATGCCTCTTCATGTTTTCTAAAATCTCTGATAGAGTCTCATAACTTATACCGTCTCCCTACAAATAAAACGAAAAAAAAAAAAACAAAGCAAAGTTGCATGTCTGTGTTAGCCTGTGCACAGACGTTATTTTCTTTTTCTTTTCGAAAATCGCTTAGCACGCGAGCAAAGCTAGCGCGCGAGAGCGCGAGAACGAGGGCGGAGCATAACAGATATTTCCCCACTCCACCGCCTTGCGTTAGCGGTCAATAAATCCCACGCAGTTTTTACTTTCATACGAGCGCTCGACGATCTCTTAAGAGGAAATAGAGGGTTGTGACATGCTATGTCTTTGATTACGCCTCCATAGCATATAGTACTGTTAATGTAGAGCCGCTTTACACCTGAAAAATACTTTTTTGACACGCACGCTAGAGGGCCGGCTCAGCACTTTCTCCAAAGAATTTAGGCCGGTGGAAGTTGGATGATTCACTATTCAGCATGTCGCATGGGGTGATTTGGCCCAAATGATCAGGATGATGTTGGATGAAAACTCTCAACATACTGAACCCGATCTATTGTCATCCGTCTACATCCAACACCGTCCAACAAGGCATTCAAACGGATCTAACATGTTACTTGACCCAACAATGGTGGATTAGACTAGAACCGACAACATGTTGGATCCGTTTTCTTTTGATCCGTTTAAATAGCCTGTGATTTCACACAAAAGCTGTTCTTTTACTAAGAATAAAATCAAAATCAAAATAGCAAATTTAAGGATTTTTTCTTACTTGAATTATTCTGAGGTAAGGAGGCAGTAGATGGAATCCTTTAGAGTTTTTCTCGCTACCAAACTTCCGACCTGAAAGATTTATGAACCCTGCATTTTAGCTTTGAGGTTAAGAGGTTATTGCGTTTCACACTCTGTGTATACCTAAAGGAAATTGATTATTTATAATTCTGATAATTTCCATTCTAATAGTCTTTTTCTAAGCCAGTGAGCAAAATTAGCGAGCGAGGGTGAAAATCAATGGCGGATCCAACCTTCAGATAAGGAGGAGGGGGGCGGTCATCCAGAAAGGCCCCCTTCAGTTTTTTTTTTTTTTTTTTTTTTTTGCTAGAACGGACGGGCCTCAGTTTGGTCGAAAAATAAGGGGGGCTCACCCCCATCCCCCACTCCCCCTCGGGCCTCTTCCCTGGATCCGCTACTGCAAATGACTACCGACGAGGCAGGTGACACGCGAAGGAAGCAAGAAAATGAGGGGGGAAGGAAGAGTGTAATTTAGACCTACTTTAGGTGTCATGGGAGGGGGGGAATTCTAAAATACGCTTAAAATCTCTTTCCCTTCCTCTCCCTCCAGAAATGCCTGATACTCAGGCTATGATAATAAGGGAACCTCTGTTTCTCTTTCCCGTGTGTGGGTGGGTAGAGATTTTGACGCGCGCTCGCGTATTTCGCTCATTACTCTGTTACACCTGACAGGATAAGGGGACTATCCGAAGCGAATAAGTTCCTAGAATCAATGATAAAGTATTTACTCTAGACTTGTGAAGTTCGGATTCGGTTAACAAACAGAGGGCCATAAAATTTTGTGGATCTTGCTATTCTTATAACAGTTTTCACTCCTAGCATAACATAAATTTTCATAGGAAATATTAACTAGCACATTTCAACGTGCATCAATAAAAAACTGTCATTAAAACACAGCCTTTAAAGCAACTAAAATCTAAATAAATATTTTCTCGCTTTCGAACCTGGTGAAAAAAGAAAAATAATAACTACGACTCAAATTTACGAAAGTTAAAAGTTTTAAATTAACTTCGTCAATAAATGAATTCCACCCAAACGGCATTCGGTAGGTATGCTCACTTACCCAAAATATTCAAAACTTTTACCACAACGTCCGGAGGGTTACCAGAATCAGGCCGAATGACAAGTACACCTGCAAATGTACAAAAAAAAATAAGCGTTGGTTTCTCGGAAAACGTTCATACTGTACATAAACAACTGTTCAAATATGTCTGAATAATAAACCGAGGGATGGAATGGACAGTATGCCAACTAAAGAGCAAGTTACTAAGTCAAAGTTTGAACTAGTTGACGGGCGCTTATTACATTGTAATCAGTAGTGGAGTTGCATACATAACACATGAGCGCTTAAGTTGCCAGATGTGACATGTGAGGGTGTCAGCTGGAGCACCCTCTGTCACACGTCCGTCCTTTTTTTTCTGTCAGTCATTTCACTTAATGAACTAAGATATAAGAGGGACTGCTCGAAGTAAGGGCTTTTATTTAAGTGAGAGCTCTTGATTAGAAATTTATAAATTATCCAATTAGTATAGTTTTTTTCATGTTCGATATTTTAAAATTCAAACATGACTCTGGCTTGGTTTTCTTTGCGCTCAAATCTCTTCTGGGAATTGCGAGACAATGTAGTCCTGAAAAATTTGCAATTTTGTTCCTAAATCGAATGTGGGCTATTGCTTTTTAGACTAAGCTTGGGTGGCCTGCAATCAAGCCCTCTATTTTTTTAACTTCTTGCAACCCCCTCAAATGGAGAGCTTGCTCGCAGGCTCAAGTTAAAGCAGGTTAGGTGCTCTAGTTGCACATTAACTATGTTGTCTCATATAATCAAATTGTACATGTGATTAGAGTTTCCTACCTTTGTTGTTTTTTCCACGATCAATGACTAGTTGTTTCAAATCTTCTCCCCAGTATTTCTCACAGGCATCCCTATAATACATTAGGTACAAAAATTATTTCCAACAATAGATTTCCAAATTTAAGATCATACAAATTTGCCTTAAACTGAATTTTAATTAAATGTTTTGGTCTAAATAAGAACATTGTCAAAGGCATTCCAAAACACACGCAACTCTGAAAATAACTCCATGTGAAGGTACCAGTTGCTTGCAACTATAAATGAATGCCAAATAAAGTGGAAATCATTGGGAAAATGTTAAACAGTATGTTTTCTTACCCCCCTTCCCCCCCCCCCCCCCAAAAAAAGACCAAAATTTGGTTAGTTTGGTACACACTGGAAATTTTGCCAAATATCTAAGTGGTGTTTTGCATGGAGCCCTTCAATATTATTATCAGTTACCTAGCTTTTGCTACATGTTCAGACTTGGTAAAAAAATTAAGTTCTCCCTAAAGGGCACCCAAAAATTACAGAAAATCACGAATACTGTATCCCTGTCCCAAGGACTTTTGTCCAGGATTCTAGATTTAAGTGACAACTATCCTACACACTTCAAATTTCTTTATGTGTTTGAATTTATTGTTACAGAACAGCTTTAATAAAAATCAGACTTCACTCACCAGATGTTATAGCTATCACTGACACAAGCAACCAGGCCTGTGGGAAACTAAAGGACAAGTACAACAAAAAGATCATTTCACTGAGTGATAGCAGATGTTTCTAAAAATTCACCATCAACCATTTGACAAAAAGTATTCAGTGGCCTTAAAAATATAAAATTCTCTATTCATTTGATAAAATTTTTCAGGAGCACTTTTCAGTGCGTATTTTAACTTAGGCAGTTTTTACTACAAGCTGACATCTACTGGTCGTGGGGTGGGTTAGGAAGTAAAGTTCCCCTGTATGGCAATGGCACCAGTTTTTCCTAACTTACAGCCAGTGGCTAAAGAAAGGTCAGATCATACCCAGCATGTGAAGCTGCACTTTGCTGCCACTTCAATCCATGTTTTATCCCACCTCCAACCACCCAAGACCAATGACAGCACAAATCAGAGAGTCCATTACCCTAAACCCTACATTGCCAACGCTTTTCAAAAATTGTCACTGGTTCTTTGACCTCCTGTGTAAGAATGAACAATGAAGGAGACAAGGCCAATGGTATAATGTCACCACCCAATGACTTGATCATCTGAGGGGTTTTAATCACAGCTAGCATGATCTCATCAGTGCAAGTCAGGATCATAATATCAACCCAGTAACCCAATCTCATGTACAAACTAAAACTTTACCAAGAGATCAGCACATTTATATGATGAAAGTAGGGTAGTAGTTAGGTAGCAGTAACATGGGGATGTAACTCCCTTAACAACCAATAACCAGATTTCAGAGATCAAGATGGAGGTATATGACATCAAACTGGTTTACCGTAAGGGTGGATTACCACTCCTGCGCAATTTTTAAGTGCTTACGGATGTAACATTTTTGCACCTAAATAAAATAGAGATGATGTATAAAAGGCTCATCGTAAACATAGAAGTTCACCAAGGTTCACCTTTAACATTTACACACGACCTTCCTTACATTGCCTCGATTTTATTTACGCATGTAAAAAAATTATGCAACCATGGAAATCCACTTTTAGAACAAATTTATTACATGAATATCTTCAAGAATAGTAATTTTTTATTATCATTATTATTTATTAAACACACCTGCTCCAACATATTCTGAAATGCTTCCTTTTCTCCTTCTTTTCCCCAGGTCGTAATAGTACTGTATTCAGTAAAGAAACATATGTAATTCATTATAAAAATTAATAATGAATTAGATATTATATTAATATATTAAAAACTCAAATCTTTACTCTTTAAAAAGTGCACCTGTGCTCAGCGGCTGGGATTGAGAAACCAGCAATTTCACATCCATAATAATTCCTGAAAAAGAATTGATAATGTTTATGGCCATCGTCAATTACACTAGAACAGAAAGAGTTTGTAAACCTCTTTTAGCAAAAGCACTTAAACTACAATCCTGCTGGACAAAAGTCTTGGGACATTTCTGGGTCATTTTCCAATTCACACAGGTCCAACCCCTCCCCTCACCCCACACACAATGTTGAACGTCTGTATCCGGAATTTTTTTTCGAGTCTCAACTTTGTATAGGGTGGGGGGAAGGAGAACTGCAAGAAAATTTCACAAAGGATGCACTGTTTTATGAGGGCACCAAGAAATGACAGGAAAACATGAATACTGCAGTACTGTCCCAAGGACTTTTGTCCATGATTGTAGTGTTAGGATTGCATGGCACATACTCACCTATAGTAAATTTAAGTGCTCAATATTATAGTACAGTTCTACTATGTTACATGTATGTATTGACAAATAGTTAGCCTTCTGTCGATAATTTGCAACACTTGAGCACTAGAAATAAATTAAAACCAAGTACAAGAGGAATTAAAGGGCTGTTGAACTGAAGTAAATTTCTACGAGGTTCAGGGGTTGACCTAGTTCACCGGGGGTCACTGTATACTCATCACTAGCAGAACAATCGAAACTACATAATGCCTAGGAAAAAAACCTCACCTGGCTAAAACCATGCCTGCCACAGTGTCAGTCCCACAGAAATTGACAAGATGAGCTGCCCCACCCAGAGATGCTGACTAAAAAAAAAGAGACAGAGACAGAGACAGAGAGTTTAGGTGACTGGCATGGACAAAGAACACAAAACTTCACTTTATTAAAATTACTATTTATCATCAAATTGGAACTGCATAGTGCTGCACAAGATCCCCGACCGCAAATGATCCCTTAAAAAGTACAGGAATGGAATGGATTTTAGGCATAGATCGATGGTGAATGGTGTTGGGCACTTGACCAATGCATAAAACAAAGAAATGGATATTAAAACGATAAATGACTGTTCTGCTTCTGATTAGGCGATTGGTTTTCTTTCTTTTTAGCATTGATGTTTTTTTGCTGTGAACATTTAAGACAGGGAGGACATCGCCAAGCAGGAAACTCATTTTTTATTTTTAACACAGAGGAATACGGAAATATGACCCCATATGAATTTATCTCTCTCGACAGGTTCCTGCAGTTGCAAAATACTAGCAACTACAGCTCATGAAAATGTCACGACTAGCTGTAAGGAAGATGTCAGCACTACACATGCTAGTCTAGCATGTGTATGTTGTGGTTCAAATTTCATCTTTGGTTTGAATTTTTCAAACCGGCTTAAATTTTTTAAACAGGTAAGTAATTTTTTGTGCCTATATCAGAATTCCCCAAAGGGGGAGCACACTAGAGCAAATTTTTATTTGGGGTCAGTTTCAGAGACTTTCACCATATCAAAAATAATCTGCTAGCTTGGGGAATTGGAACTGTCTGAGAAATGACATCTATGTCAACTACAGCATGTTGGAGTTTTGTTCAGTTTAGCCTAAATGTTTGCAGTGGGGGATAATTTCCATTTGGGGATCATTTGCGGGTATAGGATCATTAATTTTGTGGTCGGGGATCTGAAATGCGGTCGCAAGTCTCTCTGCGGAGAAAGAAGGAGGAGGAGGTATGGCTACAGGTACATATAGTAGACTAATTTTAATTCTGAAATAAAGGAAAATAATTTATTTATTGCCTTTTATCGATGTCACATTTTCTTGAAAAAGTGGAAAAAGGGTAGGGTGAGAGAGTGACACTTAGAATTGCCTTCTGAACTCAATTGCCAAGCTGTCTTGTTTTATATCCCAGCTATCTACATGAAAACGTTTTAAGTGAGAACCATGCATACCATATTATTAGATATTAAGTAATCGCGCACTTAAAAGAACTGAAAATGCTATGTGTTTTTTTTCTAAAATGAGAATCACAATGCAATATATTAGCAACAATATTCTAACCTCAACTGATGTGCTCCCGCGGAAACCAAAGTCGTGAAGTTTAAATGGAAGTCCATCTAAATTTTCAGCTGTTTCAACAAGGTACTGAAGATTTAAGTGAATGACTGTGTGTTACATCACTGAAAGCAAATTATTGTAGCAAAATGGTTTGAACCCAAGGGCAGGGCTGTCATTAAGGGCCGGGGGCCGGGAATTTTCCCTGGCTATTTAAAGAACTTGACCCCTACCTAGTTTTGTAAGAAAATAGAAGAAAAATAGAACCTAACAAAATCCCTAGTTGTTGGATTCCTCATCTACTAATTCCAGCAACTTGAAATTTTAATGACAGCCCTGCAAGGGTCAATAAAACAAGGTTAAAATAAAAATCAATATTATGATAATTTATACGTAAGAGAAGTACAGTGGAACCTCTGTTCAGGGGACACCCTCAGGACCAAGGAAAGTGTCCCCTGAATATAATGGAGGTTGGGCTGGGGTTTGTTACTAGTCAACTACCAAATAAAATATTTTTATTAGAGCCCAAAAAGTGGTCTCCTCTTGCAGGCTACAGAATCTGCTGCAGTCATTATTTGAAGCAGCTTGATAATGTATAAAAAATCTATGCAATGTTGTGTGTTGAATTCCAACAAGTGCAGTACATCCATTTAAGTCATGAGTTAATTCATATTTTGAAAGGTGTCACCATTGTGTCTAGTGAACACTTTTTGTGGCCAGTCATGTTTTGATTGCTTATTTGGTGTCCCCTGAATGGAGGTTAAACCCGGGTTTCAGGACCCAGAAAAAGTGTCCCTTTCCCCTGATTAGCAGTGTCCCTTCAGTGGAGGTTAAACAAATATAAAGATTATGTGAACATTTTTCCGGGACCAAATTTTGTGTCCCCTGAATGGAGGTGTCCTAAAGGGGAGGTTTCACTGTACTCAAAAACTGTTGGTGCAGATATTGTTGATCAACATACACTACAAGCTAAATTTTGGAATTTGTCTTCTTATTCAGGCCTGCTACGATTTAAGAAAGGGTTTTATGAAACGGTTTTAATGCCTTCTTTCCATTATACCTTGTTAGTTCATACAATACTACCCAGCTGATGTATGAAAGGACTGTGGCAAAGAGATTTAACATTGAGAACACATATGGTATTATTTTTTTTGGCTGTTTAGAGTTAGACTTAATGAATTAACCTGCTAAAGAGAAATTTATTGGAAGGATTTTAGCACACGTTTATAGGAGCAAATGATAACTTTTATACCCTTTGGTACAAAAAGTACATGTGATCTTACTAGCACTTACCTCAGCTATAATTTGCTTTTGTGCTCTTGAATTTGTAGCCACTGTCATTGGGTACCAGCTCTGAACAAGTAACGTCTGTAAAATAAAGCAAGGAATGAATGTATTACATACTCCCCTTGAAGTTAATAATCTTTTTTTCATTTATTACTAATTACTAGTTCATATTTTTTACGTGATTTATTAAGCCTCAAACTTGAATAACTGCATATGAAAGCAATCAATGCCTCCAAAATGTACTGCACTGTTACAATGCAAGTTACATATCAAGTGTCATGGTGCTATTTCAAGTGATGTAATTCAAGAAAGTGCAGCAGATATCTCACCTCAACCCAGTTTGTTAGCCAGGGACACTGTGGATCTGTGTTTTGAACCGTAAACAAGACTAGAAAACACAAGAAAATACAGTATTACAAAACAATAATTAATAATAATTATCAACAAGAAAAAACAATGGGTAGGGAGACTAAGCAAGTCAATTGAAGCATAGGTTTGAGCATATTATTCTTCATCTCACCATTTTTCACAGGAACCACTGACCCTTCTGGCACAGCCCTAATCCTGAGTGGCAATTTTCCACCATGGGCTTTCAAAATATACAGCCATCCTTGAACAAAACAGTTAAAGTGACTTGGGATTAATACCTCACAGTATGACTTTCTGCAGATTTTAAGCTGCAAGCTAGTGATTTTAAAACTGGACTTGAAAACTTTGTTGAGAACTAGTATAATAACTGTAACCATGTACTACGCAACTAAATTATTATTATTAATTGGCAGGGTTCTGCAGAAAATTTAAAGAAGAAGGAGAAAAAAGTTATGTAGGTGGTAATACATTACGTGGAGTTGGGGTAGGTGTGGAAAGGGTTAGGGTTAGGGTTAGGGGGACTCCCCAGGGACAATTTTAAGACTTATTTTTTTTCTTAAGAGAGAACTTAGTGCATTTTGAGCTACCAGATGGGCAAGAATTTTAACCTTTCTTATTATCATGCTTGCTTTTATCAAACAAATATAGGTACAGATTAATTTTCCAAGGTCCTTACAAAAAATTATTTCATATGAATCGCTGGGTTCTCATGTTGACTTTTTCTTCGTATGTTTATCTGACACCAACATAGCTTTGTTCGGGGCCACTTTCACCCCACACCCAGGAGTCTGAAATTGCTACCAGCTGGTTGCCAATGCAACTGAAAATTTAGTTTTGGCGACCAGAAATTCAAGGCTATAGTCGGCAGCAAGTGACTAACATTTGTTGCCTTGTCAATATGTTTTGAAGCAGCATTCAAGGAATTAATTTTGTTTTAGATGGAAAAACTTCACATTTTAATCTACATAGAAAATAATTTAGATCAAAAACGAAGGTAAGGTTGAAAATCTAAAAAGCATCGACTGTGTGAGGATGAACAAAATCACCGACATTTTGAAGTGACCTGGTAGGAGGAAGATGGCAGATAGCTTTGTGCGTAACCGCATGCTTGCCAAGGCTTTTGTTCAGTCTTCAAACTAAGAGAGCTACGTAAATAAAAACAGAAAGTCCTCTTCAACTAAAATGCCTATAGCTACACGATCATTTTAATACCTATTTTTTACATGGCAGTCTGACTTTTGCATTTCTGAAGATAATATCTTAAGCGAAAAAACGTTTTTAACTTTATTTTTTGTGTGTGTTTCAATTCTATCACCAGAGGTTTGGGGAAAAAAATTCTTAATACACAAACCAAATAACCCATACCCCCCCCCCCCCCCCCCTCAAAAGTCAAATTGGCCACTTATGAAGAAGCCATCAATATCCCCATCCCTTACAGTCAAGCCAGGTCAACCATACCCCTCCAAGCCCAAGATTACATTAATTAATATATTATTCAAAAGTTGAATACGTTTGTAGTTGTAGATTTCAGATTCATCTCTGCATTCCCTTCTTTTTTTTTTTTTTAATGCTTCCCTGATCTCTTTGAAGAAATTTTATCCATTGAAATATTTTCAATCTGACCAAATACAGAGAAGTTATCATGAAATATTCAGTACTCATTACGCATTTTGAATTTGACACTAGTTACAGGAACTTTAGACTAACAGATTCATTTTTCAAATAATCAATTCACCAATAGAATCCTGGAGGGTACGCTTGACCTGCCTTGACTGTGAAGTCAAGTAGCTGTCGAAGGTCAAAATAAAATTCAGTTTCAACCTAGTTTGATTTTCAATTTACTTGTTTTGTTTCTTATCACTAATTATTCATGGCTAGGAGACAAAGGAAACTGGGAATCAAACTCTTAGACTAGTAATTAAGTTGAAACCATATTAAAGTCAATTTTTCATTTCAACTTACAACACATTAAGTATTGGCAGGTGTGCAAAGAGTGAAAAAAAATAATCATTGCAGAGATGTTACCAAGTGGCACTGACCTTCCTCATTAAAAAGACTATACCCAAAATGAAGCTTGTAAAAATCTTTTGCCTGTCGAATTTTTTCCTCGGTTACAACTTGACCAACCAGCCACCTCTAAGAAATAACAAAAAAACTGCTCACTCCAGGACTTCTGCAAGTTACATACTTTTTCCTCTTAAGAAAGCCTGATGTGGGCTATCACCTGTCAAACTCATGAGTAAAACAAAGAACTGGTAGTGGGACAGTAAAAATCACAGGGTGCAAGACAATAGTTAGGTTACAGAGAAAGCGTGGGGGTAAAATAAAATCAAAAATAAACTAAATTCAAATGGAGAAAAATGCTCATTTTG
Organism: Porites cylindrica; assembly: GCA_964035525.1. Classification (NCBI taxonomy): domain Eukaryota; kingdom Metazoa; phylum Cnidaria; class Anthozoa; order Scleractinia; family Poritidae; genus Porites; species Porites cylindrica. Next base: position 20,133,883 of record OZ037779.1, on the reverse strand, counting down.
GTCAAACTGCTTGCAAAATACATTATTATAATTTATGCATTAGGTTGGTACATGAAAAGTTCGGAGTCTATCAAAACCGTTCCAAAGTCATTCCACAGTCGAAATTCCCCACCGGGCTAGGCGTGGAGAACGGCTGAGCCATTCCAAATTAATAGGCGTTCCTAATTGATTCAGACACCGAACTTTTCATGTACTTAATTCAATGTAAATTAGGTTCGACTCACAAAAAGATCGCCGTCTGAACCGGGCCTAATAAACACTGACAACACACTGATCCCTGCACTGATCTCGACTGAACAAAGTGCATCTGATCTAGCTATAAGCCAAGGTTACCGATCGAAGTAGCCACATTTTGTCAATTAAGCTTATTATACCACTACATGAGAAATTTCTGCAATTTGATTGGCTTAGAGCAGTGGTATTTCAGCTTAATTTGAAATACCTACATGTGAAAATTACAAACCTTTTGCGGGTAGTGGTATAAACAAATAATAGCATGATTTGTAGTGATATTTGGCATAAATACCACTCGGAATATTTCAAAATTGTCTCAAATTTCACTCGCCTAACGGCTCATGAAATTACGTATAACAATTTCGAAATATCACTCGTGGTATTTATGCCAAATATCACTACAAATCATGCTATTACCTGTACTAATTACACGCATCCGAAGTTAAGGCTTAATTTGGTCCCGGCATTTGTTTTAATTCGTGCCCATTATTCTTTAACAAAGGGCTGAAAGGGTTTTATTCCTTTTTCCTGACAGGCGTGTACTTCGACCTTAACCCGCGAATGCGAATGTTATCCCGCAAATAAATGACTAACGGACTTCTTTATAACTTCTCTTTCAGAGCAGGCCATTTAATTTCAGCTTATAATCGACAAAACATTGAATTGTTTGTTCCTAGAAACGAAAGTGAAAGTAGACCGCACCTACCTTGATTAAGTACTGCAGACCAAAGAAACAGACTTCTGGAAATTTCCCTCCTCTACTTTCAAAGTAAGAAAATACAATGGTTGTCCCTGATGGATATTGTTTATGATGTGAGACCTGTTTGTAAGAAAAGGTCAGCGTATTACAAAGTAGTAGCTTTATGGAGCCTTAAACAGCTATAAAGAGGAAGCGCCATGAACGTTGAAAAGTGGCTTACACTGAGTTGAATCAAATTAGTTTGCAAAAGAGTACAACACTAAGTGATCAAACATTCATTCTAATCCACAGAAATTACCATCTTACTTTATAAGAGTCTGTGATCAATAATATGTTCTCCGCGTCTAATTTTTCCGCCATTTCAGAAACTTTGAGAAGTGACTTGGTTTCAGGCCCTTCCGTAAACATCGATCGAGCGGTCGAAAAGAATGCGTATTGTGTGACATCTTCTGGGAAAACGACGTGTAGGAAGGTTGAGGTTGTGCTTCGAGTTTTTGTCCTCGTAATTTCGAAATTTTCAAAACTTTCACCAAATATTTCCTTAAACATTACAGGACCCAACTCTCCTTTTAATTCATAACAGGCAATTTGAGCCCTTAAATGTGTAAGGGAAAGATATAACGACAGTTTAAAAATTTTAGAATTTACAAGGATTTTATGGAAAACCATGCAAGCGTGACTAGGCGGCAAAAGTTGTTTCTCTCATACAAATGCTTCTAACTTTCGGCGGCCGTCGTCACAGTCGCTACTTTTGAGATACATGGCTGAAAATTGTCAGGTTACTTAATTTTAATCTGCTCTTTCAGCTTGTGCTAACAAAATTTTTCAAAAGTGAATAGCCTGCGTAGTGTCGGGCCTCAAGAGACTCGATGTAGGATAATTAGATGCGAAATGAGAGTTAACACTCTAGAAAAGAGTAGCCTACGTAGCTGGCGGTATTGTGTGGTAGTCGAGTGAGATTTGGCTGCGGAGCCGTTGTAGCATAGTCGAGTGAGATTTGACGGCGGAGCTGTCAAGAGCGGCGAAGCCGCAGGTATTTCAACCGCCTCGTCCCTATTCCCACACAATACCGCCAGCTACGCAGGCTAAGAAAAGAGGGACTTGATTTGCATATAGGACACCACAGGTAGCCCAACCTCGAAATATGAGCATCGGCGAGCATCGCATTGTTGCGTAACATTCAAAATATAAGGACTTGTATGGGAAAAAACCTATCGTTTTTGTAACCTACGAAAATGAAAGGATTTCAATAAAAAACAGCTTACCTTACTTAAAATTTGTTTTTCGTCTCTCCTGTGTGGTCCACGGGCCGATTTATTAAACCTTTATATAGAGAGAAAACCGTCTACATAAAAGCCCATAAAACGGCCATAAATCGGCCCCTGGACCACACAGGAGAGACGTAACACACATTATAAGTAAGGTAAGCTGTTTTTCGCAGAAAGCGCGAGCGAGCGGCAAAGCCACGAGGGGCCGAGGAATTCTCTTCCCCGTCCCCCACTTTCTCGTCTCCTCTCTCGTGCCTCTAGCGCGTCTGCTTTTCACGATATCCCCGAATGGAGAGTTTGCTCGCAGGCTAAAAAGTGAACTGTTTTCGTGTTTACCGAAAGTTAATCACGTGATCAAGTCATGGAAAGAGCCTATTCATATTTCAAAGACAGCGCATTCACAGCAGTTAAAAAGGATGCTAAGTTCTACACTAGCTGTAATACAAATACTAGATATATGAACGGGGTATCTTTTCCGTCAAAAAAGTATATGAAAGGGTAATAAGAAGTTGGACCTCGGGACGGAGCGTCCCCGTATAAAACTTTGTTGAGTATCCCCACCCCGGGAACAAAGAAATCTGAGAAGGAGGAAGTACGACGTCAACTATTGCAGAGAATGTGCTGTTCTTGGGAGACTCGCCCATTCTTTGCACGGACAACGTGGCAAGAGAGAACGCCTAGGGGACTAAGCTGAGGATCCTCTCGGCCAACCGCTACTTGTTTCAGTTCTATGTTACAAGAGAGATTATTTTCTCTTCTACGTTGCCGTTCATTCTGTACCAGACAGCTTTTTGTGTCGGCACGAAAAGCTATCTGGTATTAGTAAAATCCAACTAGTAATATATTATCAATGCTGCATTCTGATTGGTTGAGCTACCACTAGGCTATATGTTATAGCCCACTAGCAGCAAAAAGCTACTGGCTCTTTGGCGGCAAAAAAGGATTAAAGTCTAGCTTCAACTAGCTAAAGTTTTTTTATTCTCGATATTTTTTACCAACTAGTTGGATTTTACTAAAACAATTATTCCTCTCGCCCTTATCGCCTCTGAGAAGGACTCATGGGCTATTGACTCAGAGCCCATTCGGGCTCGAGGAATAATTGTTAAATAGTGTGAACCCTAAGGGCCAATAGAGAGGTGTGACGTCACCTTACCATGGTAACAACATTTCTGGCTCACAACAATGGGGAGCTTAAGCAACAACGACGGTGACGGCAACGAGAACGGCATAAAGCAATCGGTTTACATTAGCAAAACAATAACTTTGCTAGGCTACCCTTTTTCCCTTCCTCCCTATCCCCTACCCCCTACCCCTTTCGACGCCTGCTACGCAGGCTACAACTTTGCATGTGCATCATGCTTTTTTGTGCATTTTTTAGCCGTCGTTGCAAGTCTGCCACTTGAAACTTCCTAATTTCACGCGCCCGCTTTATGGAGTCGGTGAACACAGCACAAGAATTTTCTTTAATCTCGGATTCAACCCCAGACAATTTCGCCAAGATTTTCCAAAGTAAATGAAATTGAATAAGATCAATGAGTTTGAAACAGTGCAAATTCACTTTTAAGTGACGTTTTCCGCTTTGTTGTCATCCAGAAATTTTGCTACCATGGCAACGTGACGTAAAAGACTTCTCCTCCATTATCATGAAGACAAAAGAATAGTGAATTTGCCTCCATTTAGGACTGAGGTGTACCAAATTCCCAATATAGTTTCGATATAGTTTATTCAAGTATATTACAAATAAACATGAATTAGTTTAGGTGAGAGACAGGCAGAAAAAGTCTTCTCTACAATGAAAGGTGAAAAGAAATGCCAGTAAGCAGAACCGTAATATTTCGCTGGAATCTCAAACATTCCAAACAGTTTTCCTCTTCCTTTCCAAACGTAAAATATAAAAAAGCGTAGAGAGCATAACCTAAATTTGTCATTCTCTCTCGGGTAGGTGTGTGTCTGGGGGGGGAGGGGGGTGGGGGCCGGAGCGACTTTCGCGGCGCCCTTTTATGGCTTTTGACAAGAGAGAATTAAAAAAGTCTGGCACAATTCCAACTTTTATTTAAACATTATTAACTATAACTTATTCTACACAGAGTGGAAACGGTGTAATATGATACACACTTTACATTAAAATAACTTACGAAATCTCGAACTCAAAAGACTATGCTACAATAATTCCGCTGTGTTTGGGTCAACAGCCTAACTAAAATGACTCAAAAGGAACTTTTATGTTGAAAACATTTAGTTTCAACCTGACAGGAGAATAAAACAGCATTCGTTCTGATGGGAAAAGAAACATAGCCATATCATTAACGTGAGACAAGGCCCAACTTTATCAACTCTCCTATATCAGGCTGTCTTACGTGGTCGCGTTAAAATCGCCTCATTGCCCGCCGGAGTTGCATTTGCCAAGTGAAACGAAAATGAGGACTAACCTCAGGTTACCATGGCCACTAAAAGACGCGAAGTAAGGATTGGAGCAATTAATGTTTGCTTCAAGCCATTTCAATCCAGGCCACCCCCTTCCACAAACACACATCAACAGTTTTAAGTGCAATAGCGCACTTACTACTAGCAAGACAATTCTATTAGACAAGTTATTGTACGATTGCCTCTTGACTTTTCACGCGATACTAAATACAGGTGAACTAACTCACCCTTTAAAAAAAAACACTCATTTTATAGTGCATATCGGTACAACTTCAAATACCTTACATAGGGTATAAGAATAGTTTCAATGAAATGGAATATGCTTTGCACATCCATAACTTCAACTTCAAATGCAATGAAATATACATTAAAACGTCCTTTCGAACACTAAACTCATTCACATTCATTAAAATGTGAAGGGTTTTGATAAACCTGGTGAATTCTCTCCAAATGGCAAGAAATTTAAAAGCCTTCCTTTTATCCCAATTTAAACTTCAGGGGCACCTAACGAGGATATAGTTCAAAACCACTTAACATAGCATTTGTGAACGTATTTTAGTATTCAAACGGTAGATATAGGCATATTTTTATCCCCTAAAAACTTTTCATCTGTTCGGATTTCCTATAGCTGAAAATCTAGTGATCCGAAAATTATAGGGATAAAAACTTACCTTCTCGAAAATTTCAGCCAGGAAAAGCCTCCCGAAAATTCTAGGTGGCCTTTTTTAGGGTCAAAATCCGTTGAAAATGAGTAATTATACCATTTTGTAGATGTTCGAAAATCCTAGGAGTGGCAGGCAGGCAAGAAATTTTACAACAAATGTTCCGAAAATTCTAGATCTCAAATCGTCTTCCGAACAGATATTTTCCCGAAAATTTCCGTTGGGTGCCCCTGAAACTTCGCTTAAAAAAACCATCCCTCGTAGAAAACTGAAAAACACCACAATAACGGCCTTTGTTGGCTCGTGCGCGTTCCACTGGCCGTATCCAGGCAAAAGAGTGAACATGTTATGTATATAATCATAACTATAACAAAATTGTCAAATCTGATTGGCTCTCAACTGCCCTGATTTCAGCCTTAATTGGACAGTTTGATAGGACAGTACGCGTCATGCCTAAGTAATTGGACAGTACGCGCCATCACGCGCGCGCTTAAATGGCTTTTTTTTTCACTGCTAGCAAAACAAAATTTCGAATTTCTTGTGTTTTGATTTAAAAATAGCCTATTATATCAAAAATTTTGTTAAAGTTATGATTAATTGGTAACAGAACGTCGTGTCGTCCAATTCGGTCTGTAATCATACTCGTGATTAAACAAATCGGACTCCCGCTACGCGGTCGTCCAATTTTGTTAATCACTCGTATGATTACAGACCGAATTGGACTCCACTCAGTCCTGTTACCATAACTTATGAGTTTTTTTTTTTCAGATAAGTCCTATAATTTTGGCTTTACGTAAATGCTTCATAGATCGCTGTACATCTGAATACTGTGTATCAAACACAAGAGATGTTACAATGGTTAGCGTTGTTTGAATAACTACAGCGATTCTGGAATTAATCAGCCTGATTACAGAGAAACTGGGTGCCTTACATGAGTCCACATAGTATAGCTGTCTGATAAGTACAGCTTCCACCATTTTACAGAAAATATGGGAAGTAAAGGTTTGACTCACTGACGCTCATGTCCACATTGCAACAGTTTTCACTGTATTCTCATTCTGCAATTCGGCTAATCGAACGCGCACTTGTTAGTAAACCATTTTCTCTATAAAAGTGCTAAGAATCATTCGTGTCGACTCCTCCGATAGAATACAAACAGAGGAAAGTAGCACAAAATTCAATAAAATAACGATGAAAATTGTATGTACAGTTATTTCGACCAGCGAAAATATAAATCTACACAAATAAACAGTACGGTTAGAGACTTTCTAAATACTACAAAATCGAAAGAAAAATTCCTGGGATGATTAATATGCATCACGATTAGTAAGACGTGAATGGAGAAGCCAATTCATTCGACCTCCTTGAACGGCTCTTGTTAGTTTTTTTATTTTTGTTGAAACTAAACTCTTGGTATACGAACGTCACAACACAATAAACATCCCAGAAGTCTTTCCCAGTTTGAAATTATCTCTGAGCTCTGTTTTAAAAAGTATGGGGGATTTAATCTTCGTCCGACTCCTTCTTGTTTTTCTTGCCAAGGATCTTTCTCAGTGACTTAGACATGTAATAAGGCTTCTCCGGTGACCCGTCATTTCGCTCAGAATCCTCCACTGCAAATAAAACAACAAAGCTATGACGTAACTGAGCGACTTATGGTCAGTGAGCAGCACTTAGAAACCTCACTTCCTCAATTTGGTTGGTTTTGCGAGACTCCCCTTTTTTATAGTGGCTACATGAGCCTGTTCCAGGCTATCAGATACAGTAGCAGGGATGACGCGTAAGTAAAGGCACGCGAAAATATGAGCGCGTGCCCTTCCTCTCCCCAGTTTCCTCCCGTTTCATTTTCGTGTTCGCGCTTTCAAGTTCTCAATTTCGCGCACCCGATTATCTCGGAACCTGGAACAGGTTATGGCTACATATGAATACTCATGCCGCCTTCTCAAGCCAGATCGTCGGGGATCAATTCAACCCGGTATTCGTATGTGGGATCCTCTTCACTGGAATTATACAGAGCTTATTCCAGCTGGCGCAAAATTAGCCTGCGAATACAGTCGCCTCTCATCTCTCTCTCCGGCGTTAGGACGTTCCGCGAAAAGTCTGAGCGGCGTGGAGCGATTATGAGAGGCGACTGTATTTGAACAGGAGGCTAAAGCACAACAATTAACAACAGAACTTACAGAATGACAGGAAGATGGTGTCGATGGCCATACTGTACACGCTGAAAAATGCGCTGGCGATAACGTAAGCACCAACAGTGATGATCTGTCACGAAAAATAAAGATACCCTTAGCACTGGGTCTGCGACAGGTTATACTTATCATAGCAAAACTAAGCAAAGTCAAACAAACTTACAATGACTGGAGCCAGATAGTAGTTAAGATTGTCTTGTCGTTCAAACCAATAAAAGCTTCCAACGGCTGAAGAAAAATGACGCCAAAAAAAAAACCGGTCAATACATTACAAAACAACCAGGTGATGCAGCTGAAGAAGAGTCCACATTCCCAGCGCCGTTCATTTTACCCTGCGCCGCGGGAACTATTTAACAATTATTCCTCGAGCCCGAATGGGCTCTGAGTCAATAGCCCATGAGGCCGAAACTTGGGCTATTGACTGAGCGGGCCATGAGGGCGAGAGAAATAATTGTTTTAGTAAACTCCAACTAGTTGGTCAAAAATATCGCGAATGAAAAAATTTTAGCTAGTTAAAGCTAGACTTTAATCCTTTTTTGCCGCCAAAAAGCCCGCGCTTTTCGCTATTAGGGGGCTGTAACGTATAGCCTAGTGGTAGCTCAACCAATCAGAACGCAGCATTGATAATAGACCACTAGTTGGATTTTACTAAAAGGGAGATAGGAGAGGTGAAGCGCGAGAAGTGAGGCGAGAGCGCAATGCAGAGAGGCAGCTGGCGTTCTCACGAGTTCAATAGGGAGCTTAAGCAACAACGACGGCGACGGCTATAAAAACGTCACTTAAAAAGTGAATTCGCGCTGATTCAAACTTTACCGCGCTTATTCCATCTCGTTCAATTCGGCAAATAATGGCAAATTTTTCTGGAGTTGACTTCTAAAGGACTGTATTGAAGTTCAGGAAAAAAAAAAGAAAATTGCTGTCTTCAATTCATGTCCTCCACAAAACGTGAAATTAGGACGTTTCACGTCGTAATCGTGCAACGACGGCAAAGAAATGTACAAAAACGCGTGATGCACGTGCAATGTTGTTGTTTTGCTAATCTGAACCTATTGCTTTTTTGCCGTTCTCGTTCCCGTCGCCGTCGTCGATGTTTAAGCTCCCTAATATCCTACTACCCCCCTTCCCCCCTCCCCCATCTAGCACCTGTCACGCAGGCTACAAGAAGTGCCTGAAAGTACTCTGCTTCTACTCTCCCTACCGCCAAAACGTTTGGATGTTGGTCCATAGAAGGGTTGACATTCATACCGATAAATCACTGGTACCTATTTATACATATCTGAGCTGAAGTGGAGAGAGTCAATCTGGAACGCAGTATCTTGTCTAGCGAAATTACGCGATTACTTGAAAGCGCTTTTTGCTAGATCATTGCACATCAATAAAAACAGCCGGGTAAAACAGCGTAAATGATGGCAAAACTATTTAACAGGTAAACATGCGACTTACCCAAACCAGCCGTGATGGTCAGCTGTCCGAGGAAGAGAATGAAATCCGTCACTTTATCCAGTACAACAACCCTGAGAAAGAACAAACATCATGTGAAAACAATTTGCATATATTCCTCCTTCTCCCGCCCTATATTCACAATAAGCAAATGAAGAGCCGGGAAAGCAATGAAGGAATTTAAAAGTGTAAAAGATAGACGGAGATGAGGATAACGACCAGTCATTATCCTTCATTACTGTCGGGTATATCTTTACCATCCCTATTTTTAGGGGGATTCAGGATTCTTTTGAACTGTCCGGAAACCAATATCCGTTTCATGATCAAGCGCTTTGGTGAGTCCTTTGGTGATAAGAAAAATAGGCTCGATTACCAGCCGCTGTCCGGGAACGTGAGCCCGTAGAGGGTCCCCAATAGGTTTTTTGGGATCCGGGATTTCCCTCAATTGAAGCTCGGGATTCAGGATTTTGATGCGAAATGGCGGCGAGATTAGGGAATGAAAGTATGCGGGCGAGGTAGGATACCAAAAATAACTATCGGGATTACGGGATTGCACGAAATTTTGGGTCGGGATTAAAGGATTGAAGAACCCTATTGGGGACCCTCCCCGTACTCATCCCCGTCTCTGAGCCAGTGAGGGGGAACAAAGTACGGATTCAGGAGAACGGCGGAAATCTAGCCTAGGTGCAGGCCTCCCCTGTTTCCTTTGCTGTTGCTGCACGTAAGCTACGAAAATCGATCAACAGACAATCCGGGTAATTTCTTGAAATTTGACTTCTCTCGGGCAGGACTGAATTATTATTTGGAATTCTCTTTTTGTCCGTCCTTAAGAGTGTTTTATCTTTATCACTGAGTACGCCCAAATCTAATTAATGTTTGAGGAGCGCTCTGTCGGGAAACAAGTCGAAGATTACAATGTTAACTGTTCTAAGTTCGATACCAACGGTCGATTGGAACTGGAGGGAATTTCAAAATTTAAACAACGCCAACACCAACAGTTTGACAAAAGCATTGACAAACAAATTAAAACTTAAATAATCAAAAAATTTTAACTCATATCGATAAGGACGTCAAGCTTACCTGACGATGTTCCTCATGAGAAGGAAAAATGCATCCTTAGCAGAGACACAGAAGTTCTTCCCGTGAATGGCAATCTATTAAAGGCGTAACAATAAGCATTCCAACTAAGCTTACGGTTGGCAGTCGGTGACACATACTGGGGAGCCCTGTAGCAACAGCGGATTTGGAAAATGCGTTCCTTTGGGGTCTTATCCCATACATTCTACTGCTACTGGGACGAAGAATACAGTACTACCACCCTCTAGCAGACACAAGGTGGACCCCCATCCCCCCGAAATGGTAGGACAATGAAAAAATGGGGTCGTTATAACAGGGGTAAATCATAGTATTGGGATGTTGTCCCACTAATTTTAACTGATTGTAACTAGGGCGAAGAATATCACTTCTTATGCACTGAAGTACTACCCTATGGTCGACGCTGGTGGATGATTCCAGCAGGAGAAAACATAGCCTGCGTAGCCAGCGAATGAGAAACTTGGGGCGCACATCGTTTATCTCGCGTCCCGTATTTCTTATTCGCCTGTCACGCATCGTAAGGAAAACAAGACAAAGCCAATGTAGCGGATAAGATCCTTTGATCCTGATATAACATACCCCCGTTGTAACGAACGCATTTAGCTATTTCCCTGTCATATCAGGTTTCCAGTTGGGTCTGCCAGGGAGTGGTACTACAACCAGCAAATTTCATCCCTTTACGCCGGGTGTCAATTGAGGTCTAGCCGGTAATGTATGATTAACTATGGAGTCTTTAAAAAAAATCCTCGTGGTGCGAATCCTGATTTTGGGATTATTCACCAATACTGTGGATCTTATGAGCTAAAGAAGGAACAAAAAGGTACTGACCATAATGTAGGCATTCTTGTTGAGAAATTTCAGAAACTTCTCCAAGCACCAGAAGCAGCATTTAAGGCATCTGCAAAATAACAAGGGATTACTTAATCACCAAGCAACCTTGCGCTTGAAACAAAAAGCCTCTCTTTACTCTAGGTGTAGTGCTTGTGGTGCTTACTAGTTTCAATTAAGTAAGGAAACGGTAAGCATAAAGAAAGGTGGAGGCCGCCCGTTCTCTCTAGATCGTAAGGATTTAGTGGAATCTCAGCTAGTAAAAACATGAATGCTGCTTCTGCTTACTTGACAAGGTATTTAGCGATCTGGCTTTGCTGTCCGGGTGGACCTGTTGAAAGAAACCAAACGTGTAAGTCAATACTCTGCAATACCAAAGCAATTTGGCTGAGCGCAAAGCCAACCAAACAGTAGATCGAGACCACAGAAACGCGAGGAGAGAGGGACAACAACTACTTTCCTATCCCCCACTTCCCGTCCTCTCATCCGCCCCCTGGTCCCCCTGACCACCCTCCCCCTTTGGGATCAGCACTGTCTCTCGCCTTGCGCTCGGTACGTTTCAGTAACGCCTGCTAATCAGTAAGAAACAGAGCAAACAGGGTGATATAGACCGCAAAAAAGTCGTCCTTCTTCCCTCTGAGCTACGCTCGCCAAGTAAAATTGAGACTCAAAAGAAAAATAAGAGGCTTTCCGCAGTCTTAGAGTGACGTTACCTCCATTAAGCTTATGATCCAGGTATTCTAGACCAGCTCTGATCAGCTGCACAATGGCAATGATGAGTGATCCAAAAGCAAGTGAGCCAGTATGGTACCTAGAACATAAAAATAGGTTAAAAGAAAACAAAAAGTTGAATTCAGTTACTGGCGAAAAGAGGGGCAAGTAGGTAAGAAAGCAGGTACGTATAGTCAAGTGGGTGTAGCCTGAGTATAAGGCCTTTCTTATGAGTTAGAGGAGAGACGATTTTAAATGGAGGAGAGGCTGCCACTCCTTTTTGCTTCTCCCTTTTCCTTCCTCACCCTCCCCCAAGAAACGCCAGATACTCAGGCTAGGTGGGTGAGTAACAGAAAATAACACAGTAAAGGAAGAGTGGATGGATGAATGGATGAAGTGGAACAACAAACAGCAGTACCTTAATGTGCGGAAAAATGATGCTGTCACCGCAAATTTCGGAATGTCCTAATAAAACAACAACAATAATTGCAATTAGTTATGAAGCAAATGACTGCCAGAGATTGCCTTAAATTATCACTCGCTAGAATTGGTCAGGTACACGAGCTCAAAATAAAAGAAGAGCAGAAAAGAGGCGTTGGGAGTAAACACCATTTAACATCTTAATAATAAAACTCTAATTAACCCCCTTCACTACCATAAATAACCAATTAATTGTTAAAAACATAACTTGAAACATAACTCTGAAAATGCTAACAAATGGTACCACACAAAAGTACCACTTAAAAGGATTTCGTCCACAGACCCTACAAAAAGGGCAACTTTTTTTTCCGTCTTCACTAGTTTATTACAGAACTTCATCGAAGTTATTGAAATCTTTGGAAAGGAACCCTAATCCAGCACTTACAGTTTTCTTGTCCCAGGCCCAGTAGTAGGAGGCAAATGCACCGGCAAGCACACACTGGCCAAGAGCGATGATGAAATTCATGACCCAGAACCAGCCAAACAAATGGTAAACTTGCATGCGGAACAAATGCCTGTTTACAAACAGGGAATTAAAAACAAAACGGGCATCAACCCATGATGACCTGACATAGAAGGAGTCCCAAACTGAAAGGGTTTTTGGATATGATCACCTCATTAAAGGTGGACATTAGGGATTCTGAGGAGTAAGCCAGGGAGGCGGAATTCGGGATAGTCGTTACGAACGGAACACGCAGAATTCCACGCAAAAGTTATGAGGAGTTCCTGACGTTGAGGATCGCACGAGGCGCAAGCCGCGAAACTGGCGAACCAAATTTTTCGCGACTTACTGGGAAATCTGTCATTTCGATCTGAAAAAAGCCCAAAAGGACTCACAGATGAATTTTATGGCTGTGAAAAAGTAAAGAAAACGTTCCGGTTTTCTGATTTATTCGTATTTAAAAGACAGGGAATTTACCGCAGTTAACAGGGATGCAAAGGGTCTATAAAAGGCATACGAAAGGAGAACCTTTTTCGGTCAAAAATGGCATATAAAACCTAAAGGGTTGGACCTCGTGGCGGAGCCTCCCCGTAAAAAATTTTGTCAAGTACCCTACCGGGGTCGGGATGACAGTAATAAGCTAATCTATAGAGCAATCTAAAGAAAGGGTGTCCTCGTCATTATTTTAGTGAACTCTGTCATGGTACAGCATGAGGGTGGAATGTTTTGTAGGGGAATTCAACCGCTACAAGAAAGTAAGAAAATCTTGCTTAACTTGGGGAAATTCCTAAATGTCTTCCTGTATTGTATTATATTTTGGTTAAATAAAAATGGACTGAACTGAACTGAGCTAATAAATCCTGATATATTTCAAAAGTTGATACTCACACATCGCTGGTAAAATCCACAAAATTACATGTTTTGTTGCTTAAGCCAGAACTGACGCTGTCAAGTTGAGACCTTAGTTCCTATAATCAAACAAAGAAAACAGTCCCGATATAGTTTTTACTAACAACACAACGTCGATTAAATTTTGTATACTAAACTATACATTAAGCTTATTTAAAACGTGGGTTCATTATGATTGTCCGAGTACGTTTCAGGGCACCCAACAACGGTTTCCACCCAAATTCATTTAAAACACTTTTTAGGCTACCCAGAGTATTTTTAGACCTCTAGAAATGCATTCTAAGCGGCGCTATAAAATTTGCATCTGTCCGGTCATCCTAGGAGAACTTGCGTCTTTTCGAAATTACAAGGGCTTCAGTATAAATTACCGGAAAATTTTAGATGCAATTTAGCGCATTACGAAAAAGAAAACTTTTTTGATTCCTCTCTCCATCACATTTTTGAATCCGAAAATTTTAGGTTCCTTTTTCCTTCGAAAAACAGCCTAATATAGGGTGTGAAATGTGAAATCAGACTTCAGAAAATCGTAGGGAATTTATTAAATTAGCTTCGAAATTTGTACGTGAATGGAACGGTCATCTAGAAATTTTTAGCCTTCCTCAAGTAATAGAAAATTCTAGGTAATACAGTCCATGATGCTGCGGCTAGTCAATATTGCCTTCATGCAAATGAAATATTTAAGCAATAGACCACACTTTCTATGGGTTTACCAGTGTGATAACCCACGCGGGATGTTAACATCCTAAGTGGGTTATCACGCCGGTAAACCCATAGAAAGTGTGGTCTAATGCTTTTATAAAATAACTTTAAAGCATATTTCAGTTTTCTATGAGTTTATCGGCACAATAAACCATAGGTTTTTAAATAATCAGAACGCGCGTACTATCTTAGTTATTTTATAAAAAGTAATATGCAGATGATTCTTACATCATCACAAACTTGTCCATTCTGTGTATCATTGGAGACCACTTGAAACTGAGGTTCTCCCGCAGTGACAAGGAAGCTTATGTGGTGTTAAGAAAACTTTTGGAATGAAAGGTTTGAACCTAAGGCCGGGTTGTTCAAAGCTGGGTTGAGATAACCCTGGATTAGTGCGAAATATAAATTCAAATTTGAAAAATTAAAAGGCAAATTCAGTTGATTTCTTTTTGTTTACAATTTGATGATTGGAAGCTCAAAAAAGAAAATTTTGCGAGAAAATGCTCGTGTACGAAAGAAAAGGAAACCCGGATTAAAATTTAATCATAGGTTAGCACTAATCGGCCTTCGAACAACTGGGTCCACAGGCCATTTCATATTAAGTAGGTGGAGTATGATTATCCGCGTGAGTGTTCTCCTTAACACGCCTGTTGTTGACATTGACTGACGTTTCGACAACCTGTGCGGTAGTCATCTTCAGAGTCAAAGTAAGTTGTATTACGTCAGGTTTATACAGGAATGATGTCCTGCAAAAGTCCAACGAAAACGTAGGGGGGGGGGGGGTGGGGTAGTAAAAGGAAACGTAGAGGGTAACAAAAGGTCAAATTTTGCTAAATACAACATTTGATTAACAGCTACATAATCAACGAGCAGCAATTTGTTCTGATTACATGCACCTCATTTCATTATTTACTTAAAGAGTTGTAACAAATAAACACTCTGGCTTCTCCACAGAGGCCTCTTTTATGACAGCATACATAACATTTTTATCGTAGGGAGCACAGGGGAAGGGAAAACTAACTACAATAATTCACATCAAGAGACAAAGGATACGCTAAAACGCCAACAAACCAGCCAAAGAGTAAGATCTGAAGCAACCACGGAATAACAGGGAAGAACAGTGCGAAGGGAACTGAAGATATAGCCCTAACAAAAACAAACAAACGAACAACAATGACACTGTTAACAATTTTGAATTCAAACAAAGAGCGGGATTATGTACACATGTATGCTGCCAAAAGTCCACGTGCAAGTCTACGTATGAATGTGCACTGCACTGTTAATGTAGGACATAAAAGGCTAAAATGCTTTCACCAAAACAAAATCCAGGTTTAAGCGACACTTTCAAGACTTAGATCGGACTGATGTGTATGTCTAACTCAATACATGTATTAAGCCTCTTGCAAACGGACCCAACATTGTTGGATGTTATATGTTGCCTCCGTTTGCACACCCTGTTTCATGTTGTTGGGACTTGTTGCGCAAAGTTTGAAACTGGTCAAACTTTTAGCTATGCCAACAAAGTTGGGAGTTGTTGCGTCCATTTGCACGTAGGTTTTATAAATCCCTTGACATCAGATGATAATAAATGACATAGTATGATAAACAGAATATTAGGGTTGTACTCTAGCAGCGCTCAATGGCCCGTGATGTCTAACTTTTGTTCTTGGGCAACTAGGAAATCTTAGTTTTTGCATAGAAATCACATGCTGGGCAACCTGATTTTCACAGATTCAGAGCATTGATTTCCCTTACAATTTATATTCTTAGAGTACAGCCTCGAATATTAAAAATGTCTCCTCCATGTAAAGAAGTATACATTGACTGGGTAAGTAAAAAAAGGACAGTGATTTTAAAAAACAACACTAAAATTGGATGATGCTTCAACTTGTTAATGGTGTCCTGACGATGCCAAATCTAGATAAAGATCATAGTAAAGGTTAGATATTACAAGCTCACCTGCTGCCTTCTTTGATAATTTGAATAGCAATGGAGATTCTCTTGTACAAGGCAAGAAGGATTAAAACCAAAATTCCCAGAATTACGCTAAGGATGATGGCTGTAATAAAAAAAATGAAACTTTAATATTCGTGATAAAAAGTCACAACGACACGTTCCCCAGTGAATTGAAGAGCACAAGGGAACTGCAATCAAAAAACAACCTGACGGATCAGCACAATGTGTCCCCAAATAACATTGTGCAGAATTTGAAAATTTTAAGAAAGTGCCAGAGCAAACTTGATTGCCTTATTTTTGAAATACTTTTTTTATCAAAGAACTGAAACCCATACTAAACAAACAGTGCGATTCCATCCACTCAAAATTATTTGTCTAGATCGGTTTTAATTAGCCTTATTATTACTTTGCTGTGTTATTTTATTCTTTTTCAAACTGTATAAACATTTCATCACTTATCGTTGACATATTTTATCGCATTTTTTTGTTCAAAGTATTCTTACCTATTAAACCATTTTTAACCATTCGTAATATATTTATGCCACTTTTCATATTTTTACTCGCACTTGAAAATGACCTTCGAGAGGTCGAAAAGTCGTGACTTATATCAGCCTGTTGAATATAAGCATTTAGCAAATCCAAGAAGCGCTGGTTTTTAAAATGCAAAAAAACCTGGGAACCACTAGTTTTTGAAGCAAATATTCTATCCCGGAAGCAAGATATAGATATACACAAAATGATGTTGCCTCTACAGCCAGAAAAGTTTCGTTATGCTGCTCAGGCCTTCAAAGAACAATAACTACTCTACAACAACAACAACTTTATTTCAGTATTCCCAAGTGAGTACGTGTACATGATATTACCTACATTATTTATTTAACTAATCCGATCTTCAATATAAAAAATACATTATACGTACTTAGCCAGAACCATGTTTTTTCACTGTTGGCAACACTGTCAAGGCCAAAGGAAACAGTCAAAAATATACTTGTAGCATTTTCCCCTTGGGTTGAAATCTCCTTGTACTTGGTCCAACTGTAGTATATAGCTGAAAAAGGATAATAAATTGTACAAAAATGCAAAGATACTACAAACAGAGAAAGAGAATCTTAGTTTATTATCACTTGAGAGCAATAAGATTAAAGGAATGAACAGCTTTCCCACACAGAACAGAGAAAAAAACAATCCTGACTTTTCACCAATTGCAACTTCTTGAACAGGCTCTCCATTCAGGGAAAAGGGGCTAACTATCGCAAGATACAAAGGAGCCTGATTCCAGGCTCATTTAATAATAATAATTCCGATATTTACCCTTGACAGTATTCAAAGCACTGATACTAGTGAGGCTGAGCAAATGCATGAAACAAATAATGTAAATTTTAATTCAACAATCCACTTAAGAATCTCAACAGGCCAAAGGCAAACCAGCTGGCTATTTACAAGAATGTCCGCGAATTTGAACTTGGGACAACCGTGTCCAAATCCAGCTTAAATCCATCAGGGCGAGACTTGAACTCAGCGCCTCTGAATTTCAAGTCCAGAGCTCTAACCACTCAGGTCCTGCCTCCTGCACTCACTGCCTCCAATTTCACATTATTGACTATTCTAAGTCTTTTATTTCCTTACAAAAACATAAATAGAAAGTGACCAAGTTGGGATCGTGAAAATTACCTATTTGCCCAAAAGTGACTAAGATGGGGTCTATAATTGGCCACAGAATAGACTACAATGGGCTAGGGGCTCTGAGAGACCAGCAGCACATACCCAGCAAAAGTTAGTCCAACAACACCCCCCCCCCCCCCCCTTCACCCCCTCCTCCTTCCTCACCCCCGGTGGTTTCCCTGCAAAATGATGTCTGAGGAACAAGCACAGAAATGCCATAGTGATGATGTGCCACTACCCAAATCTGGGTGGTGCCTTAGATTGGTTGAAAATTTGCTTCAACCAATAAGAAGCACTAGTAAGTGAGATCTGAGTAGTCATCATGTCATCAGTATGGAACCACTGATGGCATCCCAAAATGTCAGCTGTTCCTTCAGGGTTGGCAACCAGTGAATCACCAAGTTTTTTCCACTGACTTTCCCCTGATGATGAAAATGCATGCAGCCCTGCAGAATAATGCCATACATTATGGTATGAACTGTACTAGTACTTCATGTTTAAAGAAAGTTGAAAACAACTTACAGAATCCAAGCGCTGTCAGAATGGCATATATTGATACCCAAACAAGAAGTCCAGCAATCCACCTGAAACAAATGAGGAAACAAATGATGGAAATTATTGAAAATAAAAATAACAAAAAACATAGTTTTGCCTAAATTTTGTGAACACTCAATTTCTCAAAGGACAATTGTCAGTCCCAAGGGAAATAAAAAACAGTGTACTTATCCAACATTTGTGGGGATAACAATTTGCATAATGAGGAACATGAAAGTTGCAAACTGCTTGATGACAAAAAAATGAACCGTGATTATTTAGGTGAGGAATGACAATCAACTTACTGTAGGTGAGACTAGGTGGAAGATTACTACTGGTAGTCTAAGAGGACTATCATCTAGTACATACCTCATGACAATAATGTACAAGAATGAAGCAACCATGGCAATCCCCATAGCCCTGTTTAAGCACAAATTTACACAAGTGAGTATTCTCTGTTAGTGACATGTATACAACAAAGTGCTATATTATCTACGGTCTGCCCTCTTAAAACCAAATAGTGCTAAGTTTGTTTGGAGTTAAAACAAAGTTCACATTTTGATGCCGATATTGTACAGTACAATGCAGCAGCATTTTTTTTGTATTTAGCCCTTTTAAAATATGCCATGACCATCAACAACCCCTGCAAGCCAAACGCTTTTTATAAGAAAACAACATTCAAGTACATTTTAAAATAATTCTTTTAGTATGATTGTTACTTACGCTAGAATCCAGTACCATGATTCCTGCACATCTGCTATTACCTAGCAAAAACAAGCAAAGAACAAGTTGCATGTTGTTTGACAGCAGTGAATTCCAATTGGCTCTCGATCACAAGAATTGTGTGGTAGGGCTAAAGCATTTTTTAACGACTAACCTTTTGGCCAACATTCTGCAGGTTGAGTAATGCTTGCACAGCTCTAGTTGGGAAATATTAAGAAAAGAAATGTAGGGCTAAATTGGGAATTTAGTCCATCTTTGAGCATTGTGAATTACTTGCTACGAAACTTAACATTATATGATTAGACATGATTTTCATATATTCAAAACTTCATCATCATCCTTTCACGGGTTTATAACGAACCAATTCAACGAGTTGCTCCCAGTTGGCTTGCTAGCTTAATTGGTAGAGCGCTGCACCAGTATCGCAGAGGTCAAGGGTTTGAATCTGTACAAGCCTGAATTTTTTTTAGGCTTTCTTTTCAAAACTGCAAAAGTTGTGTAATACTATGTAACTGCGATGATCATCCTTCATTTAAAACTTAACATTGTCATTAAGTGAAGAAGTTTCTTCTAAATGACAGAATCACTGCATCAGTGGAAATGCCTCCTAGGCATTTTATCAACTCTAGCACTAAACAACAGGGACAAGGTTTAAAAAGTGGTTAGGCTGAGCAATTTTAAAAACTCCAATTTGCAATCTGTTTCAGTCACCACTGTTGCCTCATACGAATCCTAATAATTACTTTACTTGTTTTGTACAGCGCCATAAAATATTTTAAGAAAAATAAACAATAAATTTATGGTTTACTGCTCTGACAGACCGTTACAACTTACAGTGACCCTTCCTCAACATCAGCAGCAGATACATTTTGCCCAGATGCAGTTTGAAGGCTTGAAGTTATCGCATCTCCAACAACTGTTGGTATACAGCGATTGAGAACTGACAAAAGAGAAGAGAAATCAGTGTGGTTTTATTCAAAGCAAAATGTGCAGATTGATTTTTTTTCTCACTAATGCATGATTTTCCAGTAATCAGATACCCATGTTTTGCGCACAGGGTTCTGGGATCGCCAGGGGGTAAACATTACGAGCCACTACAAAGAAATATATGGCGTGGGGCTGTTTCTCCGGTAAAAGCAGTGTCTTTGGACAGAGAATGCAACATTTTGCCGTGATTTTATGAGAAGCGGAGGTGACTAATGTCGGTGCAAAGAAATTGTAAGTTTTTGTGGGATCAATGCGATGATATCTATCGATAAACACTGATTCTTGCGAAAGGTCGACTGTGAATTTACTGAATGGTCTCAAAATATATAGTACTAACTTAGGTATAAACGAGCGGGGAATACGGACTCATTTAAGCCTTTCCAGTTGTACTTACATGTGCTCATATTTACAACGAGTGTAATTACGCTCCGTTCGGCGGCGATCACAATGCTGTGCGACAACTATCGAAGGTAAGCTTATGTATTGTCGAATTTGATATGTATTAAATTTAAAAACAAAAACATCTTCCGCACATTAGTATATTGATTTCTTCTCGCCAAAAAAAACACAAGCGAAATGTTTTGTCATGATCCTGAGAACCGATGAATTCTAATGCCTTTTCCAATCATTTTGAGGGAAGATATAGAATCTCTGAATTTATCGCATTAATGACATAGAAACTTGAAATTTCAACGCACCAACATTAGTCACCTCCGTTTCTCATAAAATCACGGCAATATGCGGCATTCTATGTCCAAAGACACTGCTTTTAACGCAGAAACAACTCCACGCCATACATTTCCTTGTAGCAACTTGCAATGTTTGCCCCCTAGTGATCCCAGAATCCTGTGCGCAAAACTTGGGTTTTCAATTACTGGAAAATCATTCATTGTAGCTACATGTCACTTGTTGTTATTTGTAACATAATATTTATACAGTAGAATCCAGATTTTTGAATCACCTTCCGAAAAGGAAATTGGTTTGAATTATCAGGTTTGAAAACTGAGGGGGGGGGGGAGGTAAAATTACAGTGTTTGACTGGTGAAGAGAAATCAGGTTTGGTTTGAATTATCAGGAATTTCAGAAAAACCGAAGGTTTGAGAAATCGGGAGCAAAAGAGCTTTTTCTAGAGATACACGTAAAATAATAGCTACCAATGCAACTCACACTAATGTAAAACTTCCACACATTAGTGATTTGTCACTGGAAATTTTGCCAAAAATGCCATTTGAAGCTAGCCAAGCCCTTTTCTAGTTACTGTCTAGTCAAAAAGGACCAAAACTGCCCAAATTGTTTGCTAATTTTGTTCCTGATGTCAAATTTGACAGCTCTTGAGTTAGGGTGCACACAAAATAAATGCAGATTTTTATCCTCATATATCTTAAAGTAAGAAAGGACATACCATCAGAGCTCTTGAGGTAGTAAGGGGCACATCTCTTGTTTCTGATCAAATCAATTAATTCCTGTTAACACCACAAGAAGAAGATAAGTATATCCAAATAGCAGCCTCATATAAATAATTAGAATATCAACAAAATGTAACTAGTAATAACCAAAGGTTACGGAGTGCAGACAACAACGATTGAAGGTCAAAACATTTTTGCTCCAACAATGTGCTTTGTGTAAGTTTCACGCGACAGATGGTCAAAACACGCGTGATCAGATTACGAGTGAGAGAAGGTCCAAACACGCGTGATCAAATTGCGTTCTAGGCATTTTGTTCATTCTCAGTGGAAGTTCAAACGAATGCTGGCTACATACATGTAACGCAACTTTTGTCCATAAATATCCCATCAACCATTAGATTAACCAGACGATTATAGAGGGTTCATACTCTTTAATTAAGCTCTTCAAATTTTATGACTTAATTCCATGAATTTTTCCACAACGTTTCCACGTTTTCCATGGCCTTATGTTTAGCTGTTAAATTTCGAAAATTTTCAAAACCTTCCTTGTTTTAGGGTATTTTTTGACCTAACTCAGTTCAAGAGACACAAATTCTGGTGTCCAACAATATGTGTGCCATTCACGCTGTTAAATTTTTCACCTCTATCCTACATTGTCCTTGCTTTGACATCTGCAACTGGTAACTAGCTTACAGCTGTACGAAACATAACTTAAATTTTCCATGACTTTTCAGAACCAACAATAAATTCCATGACTTTCCAGGCCTGGAAAATGAAATTCTCAAATTTCATGACTTTCAAGATTTTCCATGAACTGCAAAAACCCTGTGATACAGAATCTGACCATGCACTGTTGTAAATAAACAAAACGTAAATGACATAATTACCAGTGTGGTTGGGGTACGACCAGCAAAGTTGAGGTCATAATCACAGACAAGATCTGATACATTCACGTTATATCCTAATGCATTCTGGTCTGGACATTGCTTTGCACAGCGCTAAAATAATAAAACCATTTCAGTTAGTAAAAAAAAGTTGGAAACAAACAAACATATTCAAACTGAGCACTTTAAAGATATTTGCACAGGTTTATAAGCTAACTCGAGTTATTTGCAGGAAGAATATCTCCACCGGCCTTTTCTCAAAAAGCTAATCAAAAGTTGAACAATACATTTTCTTAACATGCAGGTGTCCTTGAAACAAAAGGTAAAAATAGTAAAAATTTGACCCACAACATACTTTATTTGACAAATCATAGCTTATACAAAAATACAGCATTTATTGTGTTACAGCTGATCTTTTTTTCCCTGGAGCAACCCAAATTTAGTCCCAAAACTTACCCTAGCCCACACTAACCTCATGGAAAGCAAATGTTGAAAACACATCTTTAACCAGAACAGTATGTATCAGAGATTTTAAAATCTAACCTGTTTTGTTGGGCAGGATGCTCCAAATAATTTTGTTGAAACTTCTGTTACTGAAGCAATGCACTCTGTCAAGTCAAAGAACACTAGTTTGGGCAGATCTCTGTAAAAGAGCATGTTAAAGTCACAGATTAGACTGGCAGCAAGATGTCACTCTTTTCTTTCCTAGGGGATACATTTTTAAAAAGCAAAGGGAATGGTTACTAGTTTATTTAGTCGAGTTGCAGTTAATAGTTTCATGTAGCTGGCTTAAAGAACGAAAAAAAATTCACCCAAAACGTTTTTCTTGTTCACACACAAACAGTACTATACTTGAAGTGATTGACATCTTTGTGCAATATTTTCACTGCTTGACTTCGTATAAAGATGACTTGTATCGAATTAACTTTTTATCAAAATGACCGGCTACCAAGGGAAAATGCCACATACACATATGTTCACTTCACAGTGATCTGCATCAGCATGAAATAAAAACAGCAAAGCAGCTTACATGTATTTTATTTAAAAAAATATTATTATCAATTTAATTTTTAACACTTCTATAAATGCTGTACATCCTGCAAAACTGACTTTTGCTTCCACATTGTACTTGAAAACAAATATCAGCACAGCTGTGAACATACTTTTATAATAGTGATACCAATACATTTTCCTTAAATTTTGTTGGAATTCACATCTTTTGTTTGATCATGAATACAATTTACTTAAACACCCATTCATTTTTAAATTCAAACAAGTAAAGACATACCTGACATTTGAATCATAACCACATATATTCCCTAGAGCAAACAAGAGGATATATTTCAATATCATTGACAATTTTCACATGACATCACATTCCTGCATGGTTGGTCACTCCAAATATGAACGTGTAGCAGTTACATGTACCCGTACAAAGCAGATTGTCACATTGCACCTTGCAGCACTGGGCCAGGTGGTTCAAAGCTGGGTTAACCCAGGGTTAGTGCAAAAATTGAATTTAGATATGAAACCTTTTAAAGGCAAATTCAGTTTAATTCATGTTGTCTGCAATTCAATGATTCCATGCTCTAAAAAGAATAAAAAAATTATCCAAAAAAAATGCATTTGAACAAACGAAAAAGAAACCTGCATTAAAATTTAACCCCAGGACCCTGGAATAAAACATAGAAGCTTAAGGATCATTTACAGTACATAAAGCCCACTCCTGAAAATTCTTATGAAAAACACCTTTCACAGCCAGTCAAGTTGTTTCTGGCCACTGTCTAACCAAAAAGAAGCAAAACTGCACAAAATGCTGCTGTTGTTAAGCACTGAATCTTGTTATCCTGATGCTAGATGTCAGCTTCTGAAGTTTTGACATGTGCAAAAGGCAAAAATTTTGAGATAGTTTTTGGGTTTTAAATTATAGCACTGCCTCTTGACTTTCTACTTTTCTTTCTCTATTCCCCGCTTCTTTTTCTATTTGCTGCCCCTTCTTTCTTTAATCTTTTTGCTGAACGTTAATGAGGCTTCATTTCCGTGAGACTGTTAGAGTACATGAAGGAAGTGCAGGTGGGTAGAGGAACAAGTTTTTCCTAAAAATATTTAGGTCAATTTTAAATGGTTTTTGCCTTAAATTTTTTCTTCATTTGACTGAATCATGCTCATTCTGGTATATGGTTTAAAAGATCTCTTCCCCCTACTCAAGTTGAATGTCAAAGTTGTGACCATTAAGACTGATGTTGTCACAAGTGGCATGCACAAGAGACATGGATCTGCACTAGGGTGGTGGAACATGAATAGGTTAATTAATCAATACATTCAAGCTCCCTTAGTATGGACACCAACCCTGAAAGGGACAGGGAAAAGAGCTGTTCGCCTGTATGTCTTTGGGGCCAAAAGAACTGCACAAGTCCATGACAAAGAGGTCTCCTTATTATGAAAAGGCCCGTAAGGACAGGTTTGACTGTTAAAAATGACATTTTTACTATTACAGTACTCACTGTTTACAAACATCCCCCAGACTTGTAAATGAATGATCTACATGTACACATTCATCTGACCAGAATATAGCATTATTCAAATATTAAACTTCATCAAGAAACACTTTACAAGCATAAGCAACCAGAGCTGACCTCAACAGGGTTCGACATCTGTTCAGCTGAGACAATTGCCACTGGGCTATGTTGTGGTTCAAATTTAATCTTTGGTTTGAATTTTTTTAAACCAGTTTTAATTTTTCAAACTAGTTAGAAATTTTTAATACTTAACTCTTTCTCAGTTATTTGTACCTCTCCTTGTAAATACGGTGTAAAATGAAGTCACATTTTAGTAAGCGCTCATTTTAGTGATTAGGGTTTAAAAGCATTTATTTCAAATGGTTAGCTTTCATGTAAGGTTATGGCCAAAGCACAGTTTCAGTGATTACGGTTGAGCGCTCATTTCAGTGATTAGGGTAAAGCCTTTATTTCAAATGGTTAGCTTTCTTGTAAGGTTAGGGGTAGTGTTTGGCACCCAGTTTTGTGATTGGGGTTTAGCAACCTCGTTCCCAGGGTTTCTCATCTTCCCGCCCAAGTGAGAGAAGTGCAGCCTTGTTTTAGAGTCTGAAAACAATAGCTGCACTTGTAAATTACACTAAGTCTTGTAAAGTTTTATTAAATTGACCCCTGGCCTAAATTCATTTAGCCTCATATGAAACAAAATAATATCACCATTATGTTGATCTAGCCCATTATTTTGCAAGTGTATGAGCTTATCAATAACAAACTAGTTACATGTACTTACCATCAGAATCAACTGAATTAAGCAACTTGTAAGGATTGCCTTTAATGTAAGCTGTAGAAAACAAAGATAGCTGAATGATGTAAAATATATTTGGATTATTACTTGGTATAAAAGGGACAGGGGCACCCCACAAACGAATCTTTACGAACAAGTCAGAAATGTCTAATAATGGATTTCTCTATACTTTAGAAATATGTTTTATTAATTTGTAGCTGCCCTAAATGCTATCTATCTGTTTAAATGTTCTAGGGGTGCTTTGGCCATCTCAAAATTGTGAGGACATGGAGTAACCATGTAATTTCATTACAACACATCCGGGGACATTTTTTTTATACCGAAATTATTTTCAGGTGACCTTTTTTTCCAATGATTGCCAAATCTTGGGAATAAATGAGAAAAATTGACTTTCGAAAATTGGAGGAAAGTTAGAAGAAAAACTCTGAATGGCTTAGAAGAATGGATCAATTATACAGAAATTTTTTGTCTTTCTTATCTTATAGAAAATTCAAGGTAACATGTGCTCCTTCAAACAGATATTTTAAAGAAAACAGTCACTGGGTGCCCCTGAAGGGACATGAGTGAAAGAAAAAACATCACCAGCCTGGAAAAGGACCAAAAAAGGTAAATGAGTGTAGGAATGACTTACCAAATATGCCCAGGGCTACCATCCCAACAATGTATAGGACAAAGAGAATACAACAGATAATGTCTGTGCAACTCCTAAAAAAATACGCAGAGTATAAAATTAATGTGGCTAAATATCATTTAGGCAAAGTTAAACTTGAGTGAGTTGGCCAGCCGTCTTAGCCCACTCCAGTACATGACCTACAGGGCAGCCCTCAGAGAATTGCAAGGCTCCTTGTGTGTTATTTTGCTAGTGTTGCATTGCACTGTAGCTTTACTTGCTGATCGTAGCGCATCAATTTTTGCCTTCTTGCAAATCATTGCGGATTCTTGCTCTCTCTCTCCTCCCTGCCTGCCTGGTGGTTTCATAAGTATTTTCTCAGGTAAGTATTCTCTTAGGTAAGTATCTCCACTGAATTTATTTAGTGCGATGGTGCCGGTTACTGGCCGCTCTTGGGGTGGTTCCCGCTTCCAGGGTTGCCATGGATACCTCCTCTCTGCTTGTTGCATTTGACCCCCCCACTAACCCCTACCAAGCTCATTATTAGCAATGAGTTTAAACATATGTTAAACCAATGAGCAAACTTTTCACCCCCAGGTAAAGGGTGAGAAAAGGAAAGAGTGTAAGAGCTATCACACACCTCAGAAATTTAAATATAATGAAAGCAAAAAAAAATTTTTTAAAAGTGCAATATTATCCTCTCCCCTTATGGGACTTTTCCGCGATAAGGAAACAAATAATTTAAATGGAACATAACATGGTTAAAAATCCCAACTGGTAGGAGGAGAACCAGTTGACTATTTTACAAGTGTGGCCGAGGATTTGAACTCAGAACTACCGAGAATAGTGCTCTGACTGCTTGGCCATGCTCCCTCCAAAATATATCTGCAAAGCTGATTGCTGAAGACTACATTGTTTGCGGGAGTATATTATACATTGGTAAAACCCAACTAGTGGTCTACTATCAATGCTGCACTCTGATTAGTTGTTCTACTACTAGGCTAGATGTTAGAGTCTCACACTAGCAAAGGGTACCAAAGCATTGTACATTTATATCCTCAGTCTAAATAAATCTGTTACAAAGATCAGCTAGGTTATCTGATTATAGAGCAATGGAGCAATAAACTAACAATAAACACATAGCATTAAATCATTGTTGACCAAAGGCACAATAAATACGAAAAAACAGAGTCAAAATGGATATTTTTTAAACAATGCATGCTGTGTTTATAAAAAGCTAAATATTGTTCTCTGAGATTACAAAATCACAACTGTACAGACACTAAAGATCACAATGACATGGAAAATGACCATTGTTTTTACTGTTTTTGGAGCAGACATGTCTTACTACGCGGACCTAAACTTTAGAACACAAACTGTACCGACACATTTTTATAGGCTGCAATAACGAGACATTACCATCAGACATCAGGATGCTTCCGAGCAAATAATAACAATAGTGAAAGGTTTTTCAAATTCATTCCCCCCAGTGGAAAGTGTTTCATTTTATCAATCCTGTCCAGGTCTTGACGGTATGCGTTCCATCAACAATGCAAGCTGCCAATTTCTTTAATGAACAAAGAATTGAACAATCATTATTGGTAGAGCGTTGCACTGGCATAACTCCTGCAAATTTGCATATATAACTGTGATGATCTTCCTTCATATAATTAATCTTTCCTCTGATCTTCACTTCAACGATTCAAAACATCTTTTGTCTGTCACCACTTCTGCTAATGCGTATTTGATGTCAAATCATTCCTTTGTGAGTACCATTTGAACATTCTTTTAGATTACAGCCACATAGTCCCAATGAAGTGACCTCCAAGAACTGAACTTTGATTATACCATTTAGTGGTGAAATAAAAGACCTTCAGAGGCGTTTTCTAGAGCGGGGTATAATATTTCAAATGCACGAAAGCTCCAGTTTTGTAAGCAGCCATTTGAAATTATTCAAGGACAGATTGCTTTTAAAAATACGGTTCAATGCGTTAACAAGCAAACTGTTGTACTCTTTTGCACCCTAGAACGGAGTATAAAAAATTGGCCCATTTTTCTAGAACAGGGTATCAGTTTTAGGGCGAATTCTAGGACGGGGTATCAATTTTAGGGGAAATTATTTTTGGAACGGGGTGCCAATTTGGAGTCCCGGGCAGCACATACCCACCCAAAAAATACCCAAGTGCCCCCCCCCCCCCCCCCCCCGACCTTCACTGCCTTATCCGTCCATGTACTACATGTGTACAAGCAATCTTGTGTTTTCTTTGATTGACAGTATTCTCACCTAATGTGAACACTTATCCTCTCGGGAGCCTCTTAACCAATAGGAACCTTCCGCATTCTCAGAAAGCAAGTAGAAATGATTTTCATGAGCCTCTCGGGCAGACACTCCCTCTCCCCTTGCATGTCTTCCTCACGCATCCCGGTCTTTCTCACCCCCATTACTACCAAGTGCCTGCTACGCAGGCTAAACCAGCCTAAGAAGCAGTCTACCCATAACTACAGCTATGGTTAAGTGTAACACCAGAAATGGTGTATTGTGAGATCTCTACTGTCAGGATGCTATTGACACTGTAGAAATACCTTTCTTAGTTTTCCCTAAGTAGCCTGGCTAATACTAAATAAAATAAGACTAATTATAACAACAATTAGACTAATATTAAATACAAATAAATAAGTGATGTAACGACTCAGTTTTTACAGAAAATCATTTTTATATTAACTAAGCACTTTACCTGTTTTTTATTGGACCATTAAATGTAGGATCGAATGGTTTAGGTTTTCCTACAACAGATGCAAACAAGACAGTTACGTTACTAGACATGCTACATGTAAAAAAGTTGTCATACATTTAAATCAAAACTCTAATCATATCTTTTTACACCAAATGTTTGTAAATTTGCACATTGCTGATATTTTACCTTCACTTAAAATCGCTCTCAAAACAGGAATCGCTACATAAATCACGATATTAAACGCGTCTTTTCGAAGGGTTGTTTGCTCCCACTCACCAATATGGCGTAAGTGAAAGTTATCTTATCAACAAATACTGCTAACAAGGAAGTTTTCTAGAGGGCTTGCACCAAGGCTAGTGCGATTCACTCATTCACTGCAAACAAACAAGGCCTAACACAAACAAGATGACGCAAAGCGGGAAACACAGGCGCTTTACAGAATATTTCGTGGGTAAAAAATTAAGTTAAAAAGCAAAGCGTCACAGCAATTTTCACTTTTATTTGCTCAACGTACAAAAGGTTTCCATGATCTGAGTTTAAGTATATTTTTCGTCGAAAAATAGCGGTGAAAGAACTTTAGCAGACCTAAGTTGAAATATGTAAATAAGACCGAACTCCCTAAAACAGATTCACACAGATTTCTCCATGCTACTTATGAACCTTTAAATCACAAGCGTGAACAAACAGCTTACCCCACTTTCCACCACCATTTTTCCCTCCTTTTGCTCCATCC
This sequence comes from Porites cylindrica, assembly GCA_964035525.1. Classification (NCBI taxonomy): domain Eukaryota; kingdom Metazoa; phylum Cnidaria; class Anthozoa; order Scleractinia; family Poritidae; genus Porites; species Porites cylindrica. The sequence goes on along the minus strand of OZ037779.1, from coordinate 20,104,269 downwards.
ATCTCCATATTATCGCTTCTTCCACCATCGTCGCTGTTTTTTCCGCAACAACCCATCACTGGTTTAAACTAACCTGTACCTAAAGTACAGGAGCGTCCTCCTTTAATATTTACGAACAACTACAAAGGAGGAAAATGCACTTCATAACCCTCGTCATAAAATTCGGCATGTATCATGCATCGACCGAAGACCTCATAACTAGAAAAAGCTCACGTAAATTTTCCTTCCGCTCGTCCCATTGGTCGATACGTGTCACATGCTCTAGTATGTGTCTTTTGTTGGGACAGAGTTGTTTATCGATGATGCGTTGGGTCGCCAGTGGTAACATGCGTGGATGACGAATACTTCATGGT
>OZ037779.1:20086416-20098916 GCA_964035525.1 Porites cylindrica | reverse complement strand
TTTAAACCCCATTTACACGCGCTAAAAAATCGGGCACGGCACTCCCAATTTTCGACGTGTAAACGTATCGGTCCCAAAAATAATATGGCACCAGTGCTCAAAATTTTAGGGGTGCCGAGACTACCTCCCGGGTAAACGATGCACGGTGGCAAAAATTTGGCGTGCCGTGCGGATTTTTTTTGTGCCTGTAAATGGGGTTTCAGTGCAATGCTTTTGTCGCAAAACAAAGAAGTAGTTAAAATGACGAAAAACTCTTTCCATTCATTTTAACAGGCATGCGAAGCCATTGTGAAGAGCAAAATAATTCACCAGCAAGAAAGCCTTGAAAATAACAGTAAAATGTCCTGACACCGTCCTTAACAGGGATATCAGGGCAGCCAACTCAGTTGTCTCGTTGATTATTTCAGTATATGCCAAACCGGTGGTAAGTTCCTTTTTTGCATAGCAGTCAGTTAATTGGGACTTAATTCACATTTTCTTTGTTTTGAACTAGTTATTATGTTATTAGTTATTATATGGAGCACTTAGTCCCCAGGGCTCTCCCCCCCCCCGGGCGGAGCACTTAGTCCCCAGGGCTCTCCCCCCCCCCCCCTGGGCGGAGCACTTAGTCCCCAGGGCTCTCCCCCCCCCCGGGCGGAGCACTTAGTCCCCAGGGCTCTCCCCCCCCCCGGGCGGAGCACTTAGTCCCCAGGGCTCTCCCCCCCCCCCCGGGCGGAGCACTTAGTCCCCAGGGCTCTCTCCCCCCCTCCCCGGGCGGAGCACTTAGTCCCCAGGGCTCTCTCCCCCCCTCCCCGGGCGGAGCACTTAGTCCCCAGGGCTCTCTCCCCCCCTCCCCGGGCGGAGCACTTAGTCCCCAGGGCTCTCTCCCCCCCTCCCCGGGCGGAGCACTTAGTCCCCAGGGCTCTCTCCCCCCCTCCCCGGGCGGAGCACTTAGTCCCCAGGGCTCTCTCCCCCCCCTCCCCGGGCGGAGCACTTAGTCCCCAGGGCTCTCTCCCCCCCTCCCCGGGCGGAGCACTTAGTCCCCAGGGCTCTCTCCCCCCCCTCCCCGGGCGGAGCACTTAGTCCCCAGGGCTCTCTCCCCCCCTCCCCGGGCGGAGCACTTAGTCCCCAGGGCTCTCTCCCCCCCCTCCCCGGGCGGAGCACTTAGTCCCCAGGGCTCTCTCCCCCCCTCCCCGGGCGGAGCACTTAGTCCCCAGGGCTCTCTCCCCCCCCTCCCCGGGCGGAGCACTTAGTCCCCAGGGCTCTCCCCCCCCCCCCTGGGCGGAGCACTTAGTCCCCAGGGCTCTCCCCCCCCCCCCTGGGCGGAGCACTTAGTCCCCAGGGCTCTCCCCCCCCCCCCCCTGGGCGGAGCACTTAGTCCCCAGGGCTCTCCCCCCCCCCCCCCTGGGCGGAGCACTTAGTCCCCAGGGCTCTCCCCCCCCCCCCCTGGGCGGAGCACTTAGTCCCCAGGGCTCTCCCCCCCCCCCCCTGAGCGGAGCACTTAGTCCCCAGGGCTCTCCCCCCCCCCCCTGGGCGGAGCACTTAGTCCCCAGGGCTCTCCCCCCCCCCCCCTGGGCGGAGCACTTAGTCCCCAGGGCTCTCCCCCCCCCCCCCTGGGCGGAGCACTTAGTCCCCAGGGCTCTCCCCCCCCCCCTGGGCGGAGCACTTAGTCCCCAGGGCTCTCCCCCCCCCCCCTGGGCGGAGCACTTAGTCCCCAGGGCTCTCCCCCCCCCCCCTGGGCGGAGCACTTAGTCCCCAGGGCTCTCCCCCCCCCCCTGGGCGGAGCACTTAGTCCCCAGGGCTCTCTCCCCCCCCCCTGGGCGGAGCACTTAGTCCCCAGGGCTCTCTCCCCCCCCCCCTGGGCGGAGCACTTAGTCCCCAGGGCTCTCCCCCCCCCCTGGGCGGAGCACTTAGTCCCCAGGGCTCTCCCCCCCCCCCCCCTGGGCGGAGCACTTAGTCCCCAGGGCTCTCCCCCCCCCCCCCTGGGCGGAGCACTTAGTCCCCAGGGCTCTCCCCCCCCCCCCCTGGGCGGAGCACTTAGTCCCCAGGGCTCTCCCCCCCCCCCCCTGGGCGGAGCACTTAGTCCCCAGGGCTCTCCCCCCCCCCCCCTGGGCGGAGCACTTAGTCCCCAGGGCTCTCCCCCCCCCCCTGGGCGGAGCACTTAGTCCCCAGGGCTCTCCCCCCCCCCCTGGGCGGAGCACTTAGTCCCCAGGGCTCTCCCCCCCCCCCCCCTGGGCGGAGCACTTAGTCCCCAGGGCTCTCCCCCCCCCCCCCTGGGCGGAGCACTTAGTCCCCAGGGCTCTCCCCCCCCCCCCCTGGGCGGAGCACTTAGTCCCCAGGGCTCTCCCCCCCCCCCCCTGGGCGGAGCACTTAGTCCCCAGGGCTCTCCCCCCCCCCCCTGGGCGGAGCACTTAGTCCCCAGGGCTCTCCCCCCCCCCCCTGGGCGGAGCACTTAGTCCCCAGGGCTCTCCCCCCCCCCCCTGGGCGGAGCACTTAGTCCCCAGGGCTCTCCCCCCCCCCCCTGGGCGGAGCACTTAGTCCCCAGGGCTCTCCCCCCCCCCCTGGGCGGAGCACTTAGTCCCCAGGGCTCTCCCCCCCCCCCTGGGCGGAGCACTTAGTCCCCAGGGCTCTCCCCCCCCCCCCCTGGGCGGAGCACTTAGTCCCCAGGGCTCTCCCCCCCCCCCCCTGGGCGGAGCACTTAGTCCCCAGGGCTCTCCCCCCCCCCCCTGGGCGGAGCACTTAGTCCCCAGGGCTCTCCCCCCCCCCCCCTGGGCGGAGCACTTAGTCCCCAGGGCTCCCCCCCCCCCCTGGGCGGAGCACTTAGTCCCCAGGGCTCCCCCCCCCCCCCCTGGGCGGAGCACTTAGTCCCCAGGGCTCCCCCCCCCCCCCTGGGCGGAGCACTTAGTCCCCAGGGCTCCCCCCCCCCTGGGCGGAGCACTTAGTCCCCAGGGCTCCCCCCCCCCTGGGCGGAGCACTTAGTCCCCAGGGCTAAAGAAAATAAAAATAGACTTACCTTGCTACTTACCCTTTTTTATCTACTTTGCGTCTTTGTTGTGTTCTGTTGGATAGTATGTCTCTGATCTTATTTCTATTACTTTTTTGTCGTAACACTCTTGGTTTCTTACGTTATAATGTTTCCTTTTTTTCTTTTCTTTGTTGTTGGCTTACGCTAAGGAATTTAGCTCTGGGTAAGGTTTCGTTTTATGTACGAAACCGAACTTTCTTTACTGAATTCAAAAGCGTAAACTTCTTTTAGATTCGGATATTTTTGTTTGTGCCGACCGAAGAGGTTTAATTTATAACTAATCAGAAGGTGCAATCGTCTTGGTGTATATACCAAACCAGAATTTTCAGGGAGACCAAAAACTTGACATCAAAATTATTGGAAAGAAAGATGCAACATCAAAAGAAATATAGCTTAATCGCTGAGCCTCGAGGACTTATTAAGAATAATGACCGAGCACGTACTTTTCCGTAGTTTTAGAAAAATCACTGAACTGAAACAGTAAGTTAGTATTTCTAATAATGATCTTCTGTTTCACCTTAACGACTTGTTCTCAAGATTTATCTAAAATAATAATCGGTTTAAAACAATGGAAAATTGCATGAAGACCCTGTGTTTTGCAAAAAATTGAACTTACCATAAGTTTGGTATATACTGAATAAATGACTGACACACAAATGAGTTGACTGCATATCCTTGTTAAGGACCGTGGCAGTTCTTTTATTGTTATTTTGAAGACTTTCTTGCAAGGCAAATTGTTCCTCTTTTCTTTATGTTCAGGCAGTACCTGTTAAAAAATGGAGAGCGTTATTTGTCGTTGTAAATACTACTGTACTGACGTGTTAAGAATTGCTCTCCAAATTAACCTTATTTTCTTGTTTAACTGGTCTCTCGTTACCTTCAGTTTTATTCACAACTGTCTTGCCGCTCTGTCGACTATTATCTAATGTCAACCTGAACCGTCGCGGGAAGCACTGAAATTCTCTCCCGGTGCAAGCTAAGCACTCTAGGCCAAAACTGCCACCAGTTGGTTTGTTGGCATCGCGTTTGTGCGGCATAAACGCATAATTTGCCTTTAAATCGTACATTTAGTAATGAGGTCGCCGTTAATCAAATATAAAAGCATATAGTCTGAGTCAGAGTAATGAAAAACTGTCCAACGTTGTCTACAGAAGTTAACACGTCTTTAATCGAACCGAAAAATGCTAACTACATACACATCAACAAAATAGGCCTATTTAACCCTAACAATCGCAACTCGACGTAAACCTGCACGTAAACCTTTACTACATTTTTGTCCCTTCAGTTCAACATTCATCTAGCCAACATAACAACGGGACCATGCATGTTGACAAGTAACTTCGGGCGACAACAACACACAGAGGAAAGAATTATGAGAGAAGTCTAAAAGAATAATTTCTCTTTGCAGCAAAAATAACCAGTAACAACCGTTAAAGCAATTTGGACGGTTATCACCGTTTCTTTAAATTGACTTATAATTTTTTTCAGAAAAAAGTAAACGATAGCGCAACCAAGAGTTAAAGTTGAACTACGAACAAACCTGCTGTTTTCGAGGAGGCGAGAGAGAATCTTGACTTCCATTCCAGACCAGAGATCGCCTAGCTGAGTTTGGTCTTCTCTACACCGCGGGCAATGCAATGTACGGAGGTTTCTGGCTTTAAAAACAGTTACATCAACTTGAAATTGGTGTCTCCATTTATACGGTCGTTCGATTAAAATTCAAACCAGTGTGAGAAATGTCTTTGATAAATCTTTTCTTGAAACTGTATGTGAGATAAGTTCGCACCCTATTTTCAGCAAGGGGCAATCAAAGCATAAATTGTTCACATTCAAAGAGCAAAGTTGCCGAGTCGCTCAATTTATAAATAACGTAGCTCTTGGTTGAAAACAGTACTAGTGGATAAGCAAAAGACTTGACAATACATTGAGAAAAGCACGCACTCAGTTCATCAATGAACAATTAACGCTTGAATTGGACGCATTCAGAAAAATATGCAGACTTGATTAAAACTTGACAAGTCGATGACAAAACCGGCTATTGAATGAGTAGACTTCTAACTTGACAATAGCCCTCTCGCCCCAAGATCAAAGAAATTGAAAACAATGCTAATGCAAAATTTTGGAGGGACAACAAGGAGTATTATGATATTTTTTAAAAAGGCCTATTGCCGTGTTAATTACCACAAGCTAGCCCCTGAATAGATTTAAAAGTACTGGGAAAGAAACATACAAACTTCCCAGATTTCTCGGTAGACAGTAAAAGAGAAAACTTTTGAGGAAAACTAGTGTTAAAGAATTGCTAGCACAAGAACCGTTTTGATTCCTAACATTTGATTGATCAATGATGTTCATTACCACTATCAGTTTGACAAAACTAACGAATATGTGAAGACTACAATAGCCTGTTTTGCACCCGCTCGTCACGAGTATAGTTAGAAGTGCGCCGAAAAAGCGAGAATACAAACTTCAAAAACTTCTAGGTACACAAAAATCATCATTCGTTCGAAAAGCACAGAAAGTTGAGGAAAACATTTGATTAAAATTGCCCGTTAAAAAATCACTTCTATCACACTGACACATGAAAAGCTCGCGTTAAACGAAAATGCCGCGAAAAACACGATATTGAGGAGGTCAATGATCACAGAATGGGGTTATTAGTTACTGAGGTCACAAGAATAGTGGAGAAGATTTATGTGATCACATGCATCAGGCCCGGCTGGTACAAACTCTTCCCCCAGCTGGTCATTTCATTTTCGTTAACTTCGCTTGATTTTGTTCGATCGCGAGACCAGCCCAAAAGGAACTGGGACCGTTTAACGAAAATCCGTCAACGCGGCTGAGCGTATTCGCATGACTTCACGGCGGCCATATTGGTGTTCCAAGCAAATCCTGTGAGAGTTGGACTCTTCGTATGTAAAAAATTCTCCTGTTCCCATAAATTTGCATGGATGCTGGCCACGTGAGTGAATACGCTCTATACTAAAAATGTCAAGTTTGAATGTGATTTGTGAACAACTAACGAAGAGTATAGATATGCAAAGTCGCCTAATTGCGTTCCAGGTACGAGAACGCAACCCCTAATTTGTTTTTGGTGTTCTGTGCATTATTGGGTGACCTGTGCAATTAATAAGGGAGTCACTGAAATCAACACGCTCGACCAAATTATTGGAAAAGTTATGGACATGAGCCGCACACGTTCCATTGAATGTTTTGATAGGGTTAGTGCGAAGTTTGAATTCAGATGTGAAAGCTTTTAAACCAGTAAATTCAATGTAATTCATTTTGTCAACAAGTTGATGATTGGATGGTGTTAAAAATAACAGAGAAAATTATCCGAAGAAATGTTTTTGAAGAAAGAAAAAGAATCTCGGGTTAAGAACTAATCGGCCTTTGAGAAACTGCGCCCTGTAACTAGCGCCAGTAGAACAAAATGTTCCATTTACACGTCCGACACTGGCCAATGTCTCCTCCGATTAAAAGCATTTGACACCGAACCATACGATATCTTTTGAAAACGTTCTTTGCTGTACGCAACCCTTACGTTCAAAATATGCCATAATCATATTTATCTACATCGCAACCACCCCTCCGCCTCAACAAACATATCGAACGCACTCTCCTAAGCTCCGATTACTCCTAGTTTTACAGACGTATTTACGGTGGGGATAAATTTGTGCCCCCACCACACAAACGTCTGAAAAATTTCATTTCGCACGCTTTTAATATATAACGTATCACCTTTAAACTTAATAAGTTTCCTAATCTTAAGGCGATCTTCCCAGCAGTGTCAAAATATATTCGCTAACTGGTCTCAAACAAAACTTGAAAAACCGTGGAGGAGTCTATTGGGTCTATCGAGTGACTTTTTATGTTAGTTCTCCTAAGTTGGTCCAGGGGGTGAATTGGCTTGTCGCAAGTTCCAGACGCTCAGTTTGATGCTTATGTACTGGTTTATTAATCTATGTAAACATTTTGTTGCGGGCGGCAAGAGGAGCCCGCAGTCCGAATCTCCAGGTTATTACGCATGCGTCGCATGTACGTAACCAGCTTTCATTTGGATTTCCACTACGAATGAATGGAATGTATAGAACGCAATCTGATCACGCGTGTTTATACCATCTGTAACGTGAAACTTAGGCAAAGGACATCGTTGTTGCCCGCATTCCGTAACCTTTAGTTATTACTAGCAGGGCGGATAAAGGTTGGGCAACATTTATCCGCCCTGATTACTAGTTTTACTAAAAAGGGTGTTTTTGACTTAATTAACAGAACCCACTACTTGCGAACACTGTACCACACATATCTTGGCGACACTGCAACGTATAACATCAAACAGAGTATAGGTTTACTGTTGGCACAGCAATAAACAACATTTTTACCTGGAAATATGCTGTAACCCAAGAAGATTTCGTAAATACAGCCCACTAAAAGATTATATTCTATTCTCACTTTAACCGGCCAGGAAAGACAAGGATACGTTCGGTTAAAGGTATCTTAGCTTTGTTTTGTTATATTTTGACTTTTGGACTATTTTAATTCATTGGAGTTTCGACGACTCATCGCATTAATTTGTCCATATGAATATTAATATATTCATTCAGTGACACATACTACGTCTGGGCCGCCTGTGGTTTTATTAAATTGACCCCAGGCAATTTATACTACACTAGCCTTGTGCCAAAGTTGTCTCGAATAAAAGTAAAGAAGATGATTTCAAGTTGCGTCCTCAGGACTTTTAGTTGTGTTTCTATGTTAACTAACCTGACAGCATTGTTGTTACATTCTTCTCGGCAACGACGGCGTTGCGGCAGCCATCTTGGATGAAAGCGTGTTCAGAAAGTGGTTGAGAGCACGAATCGCGAGTGCATGCAGTTCACCATGTGATCATTGAGAGGGTGTTACTAAAACGAGGAACGGGGAGCGGGCAGCGGGGAACGGGGAACGGAAGTCTGGGAACGAGTTGTCAGCGGAAACCTCCATAAAAATCCAAAATGGCCGGTAAGGATCAAGAACCCGGTAAGATCGATGATAGAGAAGCGTCGAAACAACACTTAAGGTCGCTATTTTACTAATGAACTATATGCTCATGAGGTGCTTGAAATAATACGCAGGTATTAATAATGTCATGACATTTTTCACCTTTTTGCGTTTTACTAAACAACAAAATATGCTCCAACAGCAGTTGAAAGAAGCTACAGTCGGGACAAAAACTCTCAAAGCACAACCATATTTGGAACTCAAGCGAATCTATACTGGGTCTAACTCACAAAGCAATGAACTACTTTTGCTTGACGCTTTTCGTAGGGTTTTGGCTTAAATACATGCTGAAAGATAACGTAGATCGAAGCAGCCAGGTGTATTTCCTCGACAGTAATAGTGTAGCAGTGGAGCTCCTTCCTAGCTGTAGCGTTTTTTCAAGCCCAAATTAAAACATGTTGGCGATGAGATAAAACTATAAGTCTAATAATATTATATTTACAAACCTATGATGAGAAGTAAGTGCAATTGTATTATTTGAAAAGATAAGATGGATCAGGTTATATAAAAGGCAACTTTAAACATATTAACGGGCAATGTGCCATGAACATCAATCATACCTTGGTCTTAAAGATGTCAGTTGTTTCAAAGCAAATGGCTATGCTGTGGTTTTAGTTTATTATAACCTAGGTTTAAATTTTGCTTCTCTTTGTTTGGAGGTACGGTAATATGAATTTTATCATTATGAGTTCAAAACAAAGAGAATAATTCAATAATTCAAACTTAGGATAAAAGTGAACCACAACTGAGCTGCAATATTAAGTGTTGCAAGTATACGTTGGGGAAGTACTTTAAAGTCTTTGGTTGGAAGGTACTTTCTAAATGTTAGCTGTTAAAATATGCATGGTAAGTATACTTCCTCTGTTTAGCCCTCTGGATGCTTTTTTTTTCTAGGGGGACTCCTTTAATGTTTTTGCAGAGGGGAGCTCTGCTTCTCTTTAATGAACATTATTTTTACTGTGGAGAAAAATATTTCAAGCTCTGTGTAAAACTGAATGTGTCAGTGACTTAAACCAGTTAATATTGTCAAGCTTCTTTATTAGCTTGATTCAGTAATATTGCAGTGCACCTACCATCAAGCATCACATCATCAATGTTGCAGAGGTTGGCAGCTTATTAGAAGGTGGTTGATAAGTCTTCAAGCAAGCTGTCTGTAGTTTTGGAAATAAAGAGTCTAAGGTCTCACACAAGTGATGGGAGGCAAAAGATTGGAGTGCCGATATGTTTTTCAGTAAACACGCGCAACTGTATGTGTATAGTGGCCACATTACGCTTACTCAATGCATGTAAAATAACACAATAGATCTTGCTACCCATTTTCCCTGATTTTATTTCCCCTCCAGGGGACATAATTTCTTTTAACATAGCGGGGTTTTCAAAAAAGGGGCAAGAAGCTTTTAAATGAATTTTAATTCATTTAATGAAGCACAGTATCAAAGAAATTAAAGAGAAGAATCAGACCAGAGTAACAGTAACCCAGAGGGGAGGGGGGGGGGGGGGGGTACTCACCAAAGAGGCTCTGCCCCAGGGACCAACCCTTTACCCTTTGTTTATACAGAAAAGGTACCCCTTTTGTATACCCTCTAGTGACAAATGGTACTCCTTTCACATACCTAATTTTGAACGCTGCATCCCTTTTTAACTGCTGTAAATACACCATCGTTACAATATGAATAAATAGCTAAAACAGGTTTTCTTGTCTCTCACATCCATAAAATGCATCTGTGACTGATCTCGTTTTGGTCCCTTTCATATACTTCAGCTATAAAAACCCCTTCCCTTTCATGTACCTGAAGCCTGAAAAAGGCTTCAGGCTCTGTTTAGGCCATTATAGTACCCTCTCCTCCTGCACCGAGAACAGTACTTGATACAGCGATATTGTATGGTATGAATTGCACCAAACGTTTCGTGCCCATGAAGAGGTACTTTGATTATTTTACGACATTTTTCTTCAAAAGGGAGGGGTTTGGGATCTCATTGTTAGGGGGCTGGGGGGTTAATTGAGGATCTGTAGTGAGTGAGAATGTTGCATTCAATGCAATCCAATGGTTTTGATTCAGGAAAGGGTCATCAGGGGTATTTCGCAGAAAGACAAATGGCCACTGTACGACTTTGAAGTAGTTACTGATTAGGGTGAGGAAAATGAGTGAATTAGGTTCCATTAGGGTCATTATACTGGTCTATACCTGAAACAAATTGTTTCACAAAATAATAAGATGATATTATTTTATTTTCATGGATCAGTGAAACACTTCAATATCGTGAACACTTGCAGTGTAGTAGATCTAATAATATTAAAAGCAGAACCAGATTGTTAAAGTAGTGTTACTAATTATGTGATGACGTGGTCAATAACATTTTTCAAAGCAGTCATCCCTATCAAAGGAAATAGAAGAAGTCTGCACACAATCTACTTGACTACTTCGATGTATGTTATCTATCATGGAAACGTAGTTCATTGCTTTGTGGGATAGACTCAGTATAGATTCGCTTGAGTTCCAAATATGGCTGTACATGTGCTTTGAGACTTTTTGTCCCGATTGGCTTCTTTCAACTGCTGTTGGAGCATATTTTGTTTCCTACGGATAATTGTTTAGTAAAACGCAAAAAGGTGAAAAACGTCATGAAGTTATTACCTCCGTATTATTTCAAGCACCTCATGAGCATATAGTTCAAGTAAAATAACGACGTTATCGGTTAAGTTTGTTTCGACGGTTCTCTATCATCCATCATCGGCCATATTGGATTTTTATGGAGGTTTCCGCTGACAACTCGTTCCCAGACTTCGTTCCCCGCTCCCCGTTCCCCGTTTTAGTAACATCCTCATTGAGATGACGAAAATAGACAAGTCTACCACATAAATATAAAAGCTAATTTTCTTGCCATTTCTTGCTCATTATTTTCCCGCCAAAACTGATCTCTGTCGAACAAGGACACAGCAATTGCTTACATGACATTAAAATTGGAAGAAACCGACCGCTGAAAGAGAGAAACGATGAAAGTGTCCTGCAGATTCATACTATAACGCAACGGGGAAGAGTACGGTGGCCTGTAACGGACATACAATTTTTTTTTTGCTCAAGTTATCGCGCAATAATTTTAACTTATCGCGCGATAACTTAAGGCCATCCCCATAAAATGTTTCGTTTCCCATCGCCCGACCGACCCATTTTTTTGGAAAAGTAAAAAAAAAAAAAAAATTCCACAATCACTTGTAAAGAATTATATGAAGCAAGTACTTTAACTTACATGCACACGATCTTGTGTTATTAACCCCAATTGTCTTAAATTATCATCGATACTTCGTTTTTGTAGCCTTTTTAGACATTTGATAGTCCTGTTAATATACATCTTTTACCATCTGATCATATCTTGCAGACTAAACGTGAGATTTCATATGCAATCATGTGTTCATTCTTTTTTTTTTTTTTTTTTTTTTGCCCAACCGACGGACCCACCTTCACGAGAGGGAGGACGATGGGAAACGAAACATTTTATGGGGATGGCCTAAGCCAGATAAAAAAAATTGTACGTCCCTTACGGTAGCCTGAATTTCATCCGATTACTTCGAGTCGTTATTACTCCCGCAGAGAAGAAAACGACTCGAAGCAATCGGATGAATTTCAGGCTACGTTGGGTGCCCCTGCCGTTTTCTCCTTCTTTTGGTTTTTGTTCTAGTTTTTTAGTTTGGTTTTGTTTTTGGTGGAACTGGCCACCACTTTGAAATATTGAGTTGCCAAGTGGCTCCAACAAAAACTTTAATTTCATACCCTGGTTAACTACGTTTTTCTTGCATTGATCGAATGTAACTTCGAACAATCCGTACCGTGCGTGGATGTATCTTGGCCTCATATTAAACCGCTCAGTAACGTTCTTAAGTGTATCGTTAGTACGTATAACATCCAAAAGCCCGCGAGTTGGTCTTTTTAACATCATCCCAAGTCTTCAGGTTAATTTGTCGGCGGTGGCATTTTCAGAAGTGATGAATAGCCTCAATTGAGATGGCTGACAATAGTCTCTATATTTTTTAGCACTTTATCTTCAGTATTACCACGATTTCTCAGTTAAGGCAACAAGCAAATGCTTGGCCACTGGTAAACAATTTATGGTCATTTTTTGGTCTAAAAGGATACTAAACCATCAGTATAATCTATGAAAAACTCCCTTAGTGTGAGCTTTACTGCTTATAGTTAAAAAATGAGGTCGATCACCCCTCTTTTATAAAACCAAATTTAATTGGCTTAACAAGATTCAACTTTTGGTAGCAGTTTCCTTCAGAGCCACCCTAAATTTCCTTTTAATTAAGATGGCACTAAATCTGCCTCTACAATTTTTTAAATAGACTTTGTCACGGTTTCAGCCATCTTGAAGAGTGGGCAAACTCGTGAAAAATTACAGTGTTTGTATGAGAATCTAATGTCGAATAATTCCCCTAAAACGGCTGTTCTGAAAAAAATTG